>CAMXCT020001891.1:374675-587175 GCA_947184155.2 Cladocopium goreaui | reverse complement strand
AAGTGCAGTGAAGACTCTGCTGGAATTGAGCAGCAAAGCACCACAGGCTGGCCGGGTTTGGCTAGCTGGTTTTTTCATCCGTTGGTTCGATTAAAGACCTGGAGAACGTCGCAGCATGGTTTTGCTTTTCACTAATGTTCATTCTTTCTGCCTCTTGAAGGCACTGCAGAAAGACAATCAAGCTTTCCTCATGATGTGCAAAAAAGGAGCCACGTCGCCTCGTTTGATTTGAATCGCTAGACCGCTAGAGCATTCAACAAATCTCAACTTTTCTCAAATCAAATCAACAAGGAGAGGAGCAGTACAGCGAACCTGAGATTGCCTACTATGGTGGTGAGGCCATGGCCGTGTGACTCACGGACTCACGAGTGACTCACCGTCAATAACTCCCCCTCGTTTCCAGATGTTTCCAGCTCCACCTGCCGTCACTGGCGTCACTAGCCGCTACTAGCCCTTCTCTTCTCACAGTGGATTCTGGGTATCTCTTCAACTTGTGTTCGTTGGCAGATTCAAGAGTTGAACCAGACCTTGGATGAGCGAATGCAACAGCGAGCCCAGAAAGCTTGCGCACCCAGCGGGTGAGATGTTGTAAGAGATAGAAACGGACAGTTCGATGATGGAAAACGCGCTGAAGATCTGGACAGCCCATACAGCCATATGAATTCGATTGAATTCGCAAAATGGAAAGTGTGAAACTATCAGCACAATTGAACAGGTCTTTCGTATCTTTCGTCTCTCCAAGGCCCATGAACTAGAGGGTCAAATCGACGAGAAATGCAAAGTGGACTCCTCAGATTCGCTGTATGAAAGGGTCGAAGTATTTGTTTGAATATGTTTGAAGTACTTGTTGAAAAATTGGCCCAAATATGGCCTGTGCATACTTTGGGTTGGACATACCTTCAATGGTGGGGTTACTCCCAAAAAATCGACCAGTGAGAACAGGACATTTATGCCACTATCCTCCACGACTCTTAAAGAAAGAGACAGTGGGTTAACCCCGTGTTTGGAGGCTCCCATGCAAGTCTTCTCGGAAGCGTATGCTGCCGCAGTAGAATCCCTTTGCGCCAGTCAACGGGGCATGCTTTGATTGCAGTCCAATGGCAACTGCAAAGAACGTAAGCAAACAGCACAGTGTTTGTTATGCCAAGAAGGATTCAGCAATTTGGACCTACAAAACAAGACAAAACCTGTTGCCCATCCCATTGCTTTGTTCTTGGTGAAGGCAAAATTCATCTGTCTGGAACTTGCCAGGCAAAGGCTATGGCCGGAAGTATGGTGAACCTCGACGCAAAGCACAGGAGCGTGTACGTCCCTCCGGCTCTTTGAAAGATCATTTTTATTTAACTTTGACAGAAACAGATTCACAGAAGCTCTGTCACCACTGTAGTACTGTAGGAGAGCTCCGTGGACAGATGGTTTTTGTAGGCATGCACAGTATTACACAATATTTGCTGATTGATTCTCATCAGCTCCGGGTGACTTCTCCACTCCTTGCAACATTATCACGTGAGTTATTGCCAGGCACCCTGATAGCCCGAGCGAAAACTGTTGGTGCAAATATCGAAATACTTTTAGACTATGCTCGAAGACCCAGTGAAGACCAGCTGGCACTTGAAGTACGTCTATATACAGTACCTGTTGTGTGTACGTGCAATACAGTCTACTGCAGCGAGTCTAGTAGCTCTGAGTGTGTTCGAGGTCAAGAGTATGCTGGCGCTGCCAATAGAAGAGGGTGGTGACTCGGACCGAGTTGACACATTATATTGATATGAATATACTGTGTATAATATATATATGTATACATATGATAATCAGATCAAAATCAATTTGAATGTCAACAAATGTCAACAAATGTCAACAATTTCGTAAGATGTAAAAAGCCTTGCATGGCGCCTTGGCGCGTGGCATAGCGTTGACAGTCCGAGGGCATTGAGGCATTGCCATGCTGAGGCATTGAAGTTGCGACCATGCCGCCGTTGCCTCGAATCATCAGCATAAGGCGGGTGCACGACATTGGGGAAATTGACGATTTATAGTGATTTAATAATTTACATCCTTTTGTAGAATTCCGGACAAATGACAGCTTCGGGTTTGCAGCTCTAAAGGCATTCAAAAGCCTTCGGGGCATGTGATCAGACCCAATAGTATGCCCACGCAGCCCACGCGCTGAAAGCACCGCTGTTTTTCCCCAACAGCGCGTAAGCTAATGGGGTCTTCAGCCCAGAATAGCTCCGGTGTGCACTGGTGCAGGCGCCGGGTCAGGTTCAACGAGGTTCCGGAGAAGGTTCGGAAGGTTCCGGAGAAGGTCTGGGAGGCTTTGGTGCAGAGCCAGGTCAGGTTGCTTTGGTGCAGAGCCAGGTCCAGGAACCGCAAAGCCTAGTCAGGTTCAACAGGGTTCCGGAGAAGGTTCCGGAGAAGGTTCCAGAGAAGGTTAGGTCTGGGAGGCTTTGGTGCAGAGCCAGGTCAGGTTCAACAGGGTTCCGGAGAAAGTTCCGGAGAAGGTTCCGGAGAAGGTTCCGGAGAAGGTTCCGGAGAAGGTTCCGGAGAAGGTCTGGGAGGCTTTGGAGCACGCTGAGGTGTTTCCAGCGCTTGGCTTCGCAGCACGCTGCAGAAAGATTTGTAAAGATAGAATGTTGGGGCTGTTGGGGCTGTTGGGGATACCAGCGAAGCTTATTTTTTTTCCCAGTGCTTGAGGCAACTGTCTCGTTCGGTGTTCAATGATGTTTAAATAATATGTTTTGTGTATAGTTGACATGTTGAGTCCCTCTTCCAAACATTTCTTGCCTACTGGCTGTTCCTGGCTCGTTTGCGCCTGCTGCTTTGCTCGACCATGTTTGCTTGAGAGAACATATACTGGAACACCAAACTTGTTCTGCTCCATCCTTTTTTCCTTCCATACCCACTCGCCCTCACTAAACTTGATGCAGTCAACAGCACTTATTCTGCATGATACATTCGCAATGCCTGCATGATTCCCGTAAGCTACCCAGTTTGTTTGCAAGCATGCTTTCAACCTATGCTGGAGTTGCCAAGGGCAAACATTGTTGTTTCATGCTGCTGCTAAAACTGCAAAGTGTACCAGAGCAAACCACAGGGTTGAACCGCATTGAGTCCTGGCGGGTTGAGCAGCTGATTGAGCTGAGAGTGCTTCTGATGGAAGGCAGTTCTTCGCAAGAGGTGGTGAGCACGAGACCAAGTTGCCTTTCACATCCGATCGCAGTGTTTCCATGGAAGATCTCTTCAGACCATGACAAAGAAAACATCATGCATTCGGAAATAAAGATGAAATAAAACACATTCCCGGCAGTTCGGCCTGAATCTTGTTGTTTCATGTTGTTTCATGTTGTTTCCAGGAGCTGGACATTTCCTGCCGAATGTTTGGGCATGCTTTACGTAGCAGCGCTATTCTCAGCTGCTGGAACTCCGAGTGCAATGCAGTGTGAACATGTATGATAGGTATGACTTAACATTCAGCACAGTTTGACTAGCTCCAGTTGCACATTGTGCTGCTTGTGTGTGTGTGTGTGCGTGCTTATTTGCTTAATTATTCTTGTACTTCCGCTTTATGCCAGAGGTTTGTACAATGGCAGAGCTCGGAACGCATCTGGGGGCCTTCAAAGAAGGTTATGCTCGTGCCCGAGTTTTGTCTAGTTTTAAAGTTTATCGTGAGCACAATTTGCTTGTCAAGCTGAGACCGAGGGATATTGCTGTGCTTTGAGAGGGTCAAACGTCACTGTAGGCCTCGAAGTATGAGCTTTCAGCCATGGCCTGAGAATGGATGAACCTGGAACGCTCGGAGCGTGTTGCTTCGGAAACGTCTGCAGAACTCTGTATCCGTCATTATCAGTCTATATCAGTCATTAGTCTGTATAGAGTCTATATATATATATTATATATATACGTATAATATATATATATATTATATTAATATGTAAAGTCCGAAAGGCTGCGTGCCTTGCCGGGCATTGCCGTGTGCCAAGGCAGTTCCGGGCCTCCGTATCCTGCGAGAGGATGCGTGCTTGATGCCTTCCTCGGACGAACAACAGGAGGTGCTCCGCATCGATGCATCTAGCAGGGACCGTTGCTGTATGATTAAGTAGATTTAGATAGACAAATAATTATCCATAAATGAATAAATGCACAATTGAAGCTTATTATACAATACCACATTTATTTTTATAGCAGGCTAGGGAAGAGTGGCCTTTTTTTCCCTCTCCGCAGACCGAGTGTCAGGTACACCGCAAAGCCGAAGCGGCAAAAAAAGCCCTGCACATCTGACGTGTTTTGAGAAGATGTCTTTAAGGCACCGTCCAGAAGTCTTGTGGTCCACGTTACGTTTCGACCCAACTTTGGCTTCAGGAGTCTTTTGATAGCCAGGAGTGACAATTCAGCGGAAGACAGAGAAGAAGCTGAAAGCACTGTGCAGTTGTCAAGGTCATTAGAGGCCATATTCTGCTGTTACTTTGAAATGATTGTGCTATAACGATATCCGATATGAATGTATATATATATAATGATAACCATAATAATAGTAATAATAGTATGCAAGAGTCATATGAGGTGATCATGCTGTGATCATGATGACAAGTTACTGAGAAGTCAGAGACAAGTTCTAGACAACTGGAAGCTGAAAGACCTTAAAACAGAGGCCTCTGCGAGCTTGAGAGAAGATTCCCTCCTGCGAGCACGAGATCTCAGAGGATCAGAATATGCGGAACAGGACTCTTATCACATTACAATACACTTCATGTCTTCACCTATGTCTCTAAGCTTTGAAATCTTATATGCAGTATTTAAATGTATTTAAATAATCATGATTGAAATTGATTGAACTACAATTGAACATATTGAAAGAATTAAAGCTTTGGCTTCCTCTCTGGACTTCATGGGATGTGGACACCGATATGGAGCCCTCACACCACCTGACAGAGGCAGCAAGCACTAACAAGGACCGACAAGGACTAACAAGGACTAGACTACCAAGGACTACAAGGACTACCAAGGACCTCAGGATCTCTGTTTTGTAATCTCGATTCTCGATTTGTATATTCCTGTATCCTGCTGCGCCTTTCACTCAAGGTGTTGGGCCCTTTGATGAAGAGCGAAAAGTTCAACAACGAGATTCAGCTTGTCATTAAAGCTTCCCATGAGGCTTACGCTGGACAGGTGCCAATCTGGGAGCCGTGGTGATGGACTCATGCTGCTTCTCAGTGCCCAAGGGCCTAATCACGAAAGGTAGCTCCAGAGGGGCTACCTTGAGTTTTACTTTACGAAGTAAAGGGGAGGGCGGCCAGCCCCGTTACCTGATTCTTCAGGAGATTGCTAGTCATTTTAGTACCCCCCCCCCCTGTTTTTGTTTCGACCTAATACCTACATAGGTACATGCATGAGTATTGAGCACATTTATATGCGCCTTCAAGGCTCAAGAAAGAGGTATATAGAGTAACCCTGTAGACAAGCACGGACCGGCAACAGGCTGAGTAAAACAAGTGCTGTCATTGGGGAAGACGCCTTAGCTGATCTTGAAGTAGACGCTAGGGCCCCTCTTCAAGTGGTAGCGGAGCTGTGATCCCTCATTGAGGGTGAGCTCCAGGTTGAGCCCAAGCAATGGCAAGCCATGGCTATGATGATGATGACTTCGACATTGTCGATGCAAATGAATGCAATCAATATGACTCTTATGCAATGAGAAGAGCACCCCAGCATACACAGATTCATATGACGCAACAGATGACCACAAAGGTTGCTCCAGCCTATGATGGGCGAACCAGCTTCTTTGCTTTTGAGGATGCAATTGATGACTGGTGTGACATTACGGAGTTAGAACCAGAGAAACGTGGTCCAGCATTGCGCAATAGACTGGAAGGAGATGCTCAACAATACAAGAGGCTATTGGATAGAGAATTACTCAGGGATCCCTATGAAGGAGTGGCTTATTTCAAAAGATTTCTACGACCTCATTTCATCAAAGGTGCCCAGAACGTGTTCTTATACCGTTTCATGCAGTTCATGAAGTTCAACAGAGGAACCATGGATCTTCAGAAGTGGATGACTAGATTTCAACTCACTGGAAATAGACTTATTGAGTCTTGGATGGATTTACTTCCAGAAGTAACAGTGACTAGTCCTGAAGCAATCCTGTTTGTTCAACAACGACGTCAAGAACATGAACGAGATCAACAAGAGAGAGCTGAAGTAGCAGCAGCCTCAGGAACACCCCATGTAGCTGTTCCTTGGACAGATGAACTGGCACTAGTGGCATTCAGACTATTTCAGGAAAATCGTAGAGAAGCACAGCGACAAGCATTCCCACTGGGTGAAAATTTGCTAGCATTGATTTTTGTAAGTCTAGCTGACCTGAGTCAAGATCAGAGAAACACACCCACAAGTATCATGACACATCGTGGACGAACCCTCGATCGATACAGTATTCAAGAACTACGTGACCTGTTTTTGGAAATGTTTTGCACTACCAAAACAGCAGTTGACAATCCATTGATGCAACCCTCTGGCATGGCACAGAGAAGATCTTTCCTCGTACTGGATGAAGGTGAATTAGAAGGAACCGACGGCTATTGGGCCGAAGATGAAGAAGACGGCGCAGAAGGATTCCTGGATGCCTTAGAAGATGTTTTCTGGGTTTATGATGACGCCAACTTCACATGGTATCAGAGAAGGTTCCAAGGCAAATACATCAGACGAGGCAAAGGTAAAGGAAAGAGAAAAGGAAAAGGAAAAGGCAGAGGAGGACGAAGGTTCTTCAGATCAAGAAAAGGAAAAGGCCGAGGAAAAGGAAGAAGGAAAGGCCGCTCTCACATGGTGAGTGAAGAAGGTTATGAAGATGAATGGCAAGAAGATGAATGGAATGAAAATTATGACGGCTATTGGGCCGATGATCAAACCTGGAATGAAGGCTATTGGGCCTATGATGATCTGTACTACATGGATGAGTATGGATACTTCCAGAAGAAAGGAAAAGGAAAAGGAAAAGGAAAGAAAGGCAAGAAAGGCAAGGATGATGATGGAAAAGGAGGAAAGCCAGGAGATGGAAAAGGCAAGTCGAACTACGTTCAACCTCAGACCACATCAGCTCATGCCATACAGAATCAACCAACTCAACAAGCTCATTATTCTTCTGCAGCTTCAAGTTCTGGTCATGGTTTCTTTTCATTTGGAACAACTGAACCAGCTCGTGTTGATGTTGCAGAGACAGAGCCAGCACGTGTTGATGTTTTGACATCCACGTATGCAGCACAAGATGAACAACGACGCACTCGTCGTGGAGGACAGAACCAACGTGATGCAAGAGCACATCAAAACAGGAGAGAAATGAAGAGATTCCCTGTTCTGGTTGGAGAAGTTGGTGCGCTACGACAAGGTGTACAACAACGTCCAGCTGTAGTGCCCAGGCAAGTTGGTCTTCAAGAAGGTGAGGCTTCATGGAAGCCATTGGCAGAAGGCACATCATTGTTTTCATATGGATGCTCTACAGAGATAGAGGAACCATCACAGCAGAGTGCTTTTTCATTTCATACTGTACAAACTGATCTGGCATGTGAGAATGGACTAGCTTTTCACACAGAGAATTCTGCACCACCAACTGTGTGTATTCTGGATCTTGGATGCACAAGAGCGATGGGCTCTCGACGAGCAGTTGAAGCATTTTGCAGATATGTTGACTCACATCCCAACAGTGGACTCTGGTATGAAATTCAGCCAACAAGTTCAAGATTCTTCTTTGCAAACTCACAACAATCAAAATGTACTGAGAAGCTCGTGATATTCATGTATGATCATGGATGGAACACTCAGTTTACAGAATTCGACATTGTCGAAGAAGGTGATGTCCCGTTGTTGATGTCACTTCCACAAATGAGAAACCTTGGATTTCAATTTGAACTTACTCCAGAGAAGGCTTATTTGTCCTGTGCACGTATTGGCATGAGAAAAATGGTTTTGAGGACAGCCATCAGTACTCATCTCATTCTCGACCTACAAGATGTAGCATGGTACATGAGCCAAGTTCATTTCAAGATTCCACAAGTCAAAAGTTTCTATTCACAACACGATCACTTTGAGTACAGTCAGATTGCTGTCAAACAAGATGATCATGAAGGAGAAGCTTTGGTGACTGGTGACTACTGGCAGGTTGATCCACTACGTCGTGAACTCATCAGGCACCACAAGGACAAGAGAATGAACTTACATGAGATGACTCGATCAGAGAAAACTCCAATTCCAAAGATCAACTTCTTGATGAGAGAGAAACCCACATGGAATTCCAGAAGAGCAAGAAGAAGGTTCTTCACAAGGACAACTGGCGCACTGAGAAGAAGAGGTTTTCTGAACAGAGTGAAGAGTTCTGGAAGGGCAAGACCATCTACAAGATCAAGGAGGACTACGTGATCCCAGATGACATTGTCAGAAGTGACATTGATCGTGCAAAGCCCTTTCGTGGAAACATTGATGATCTTTTTCACCCTGAGTCAGCCTCTTCAGTGCCATCAGGTGTACAGAAGAAGAAGCCAAGCTCCTTAAAGAAGGAGGAAGGCAAACCGATTTCAAATGGACCAGGCTCGAAAAAGATTGAGGTAGGTCCACCTGCAGCCAAAAGACACGTAGGTAAGCAGAAACCTCAAGTTGTCGATGACTCTCAATCAGGTTCATCAAGAAAGAAGGTTGTTGTCTCCTATCCCAAGCTTGATGAAGAAGATGAGCTTGATAAGGTAGCTAGGGAATTAGGTTTGGACAAAATTGATTCAGATGAACCTCAAGGCATTGAACCAAAACATTCTGCACCTGCGCGCAACCGTGGTAAGCAAGATTCAGAAAGTCAAGTTGAGAAACTAGGTAGTGATGCTCTTGAGCCTAGGCGAGTTTCGATTCCACTGCCTGGTAGTGAAGTGCAAGCCATGACGCCAGCATACAGAAAGATGCTCAGGAAACTGGAGGATAGTGTGGAACTTTACAAACTTCACATTAAACACTATCACATGTCTCCTACTCAATTCAGACGAAGGACTTCCATGTTAGGACTTCCTGACTCTGTTTATCAGAAGTATGAGGAGATGTACAACAAGTGTCGTGTGTGTAGTACTTCCATTGCACCACCGCCGCGAGCCAGAATTTCAGGCATACGATCCACCAACTTTGGAGATGTTATCTTTGTTGATCATGCTGAAATTCAGTTGAGGAAGAACAAGTACATGGTGTTGCTTGTTCTTGATGGTGCAACCAACTTACTTTGGGCTACGGCACAAAACTCACTGAACAACAAGGAGACCATTCAGGCTCTAAGGTTGTGGAGTGATGAACACAATTGTATGCCTAAAGCCATCGTAGGTGATGAAGCTTTCTTTCAAGAAGACTTTCTGACTTATTACCGAACTCATGGTATCAAGGAATGTCCCTGTGGTTCAAGAACCCCATGGCCTAACAGAGCTGAATCAGCTGTCAGACTTTTCAAACGACAATGGCAAATCATGTCCAAGAACCTTGAAGATGATAGGTTCAAAGGAATCACCATCAGAGAAGCTGTGAAGCGTACTGTTTGGGCCAGAAACACTCAACTCACTGTTAGTGGTTATTCTCCTTTGGAAATTGCCACTGGTAGAAGACCACCAGATCTTCTGGATATTGAGACTTCTGATCCTGCTCAACTTAGTGTTGATCCCTTACCTGAAGACAAAACACAACTCGAGTTGCAAAGGTTAGCACTGAGGGCACATCAGGAAGCCAGACAAGCTGCTGACCTCAGACATGACATGGCCAAACGAACAATGCCATCAGATGGACCTTACAAACCAGGTGACAAGGTTTTCGTTTGGAGTTCCCCTGTCAATGCTAATGCTATTGCTTCAAAGGCATGGAAGAAGGAAAGATGGATCAGAGGTACTGTTATCTCTCAAGAAGGTGCTATGGTCAATGTTCATGTTGACAACGCAGTCATGCGTGTTAATCAATCGAAGGTGAGACGTGACCATGATGAATGGCATGATGTTGCTGTTCCTGGACTTGACACATCGGAACCTGTTCCACTTGCAGTTGAAGATGAAGATGACTATGAACCAGATATCGCTGAATATGCTGAAGCCTACTTAGGTGAACAAGCTCACTGGTTTTGTCAAACTGGCAAGTGTGACGTTGTGGAACTTTTTAGTAGCAACACTGGTCTTAGTTGGCACATGGCACGATTGAACATGAAGGTTGGTGAACCCATTGACCACAAGCATGGTTGGAGTTTCAACAGCAAAAAGAAACAAAACCAAGTTTGGAAACAACTTGAGAAGCTTGATCCTGAATACGTGTTGATCACAAATCCTTCACCAAATTCCTGGAAATACTCGGTATTCAAGTTTTGCCTTGATGTGATGAAATGGCAAGCTGACCGAGGAAAAGGTTTCTTGGTGATTGCACCACCTGATTCAGGATTTGCTCAGTTTTTGGCTTGGAAGAAATTTCAGAAGGACAGAATCAAGTATCACATTGGTTGTTTCAACCTTGACATGACAAATTACTGTCGTTGTGATCCTTCAATCAAGAACTTGCGTGTGTATTACAATCATGATGAAGACTTTGACATGTTGGAACCACAGCATGCCTTCAATAGAGAAGGGAAGCTTTGGAATGATCCACAATGGAAGGTCTTACCATCTCACTTGTGTTCATTCATTGCGCAGTTCACACAACTTGTACCTTTGCAGAACATGAGACAATGTTTCTTGTTTGAAGATCTGTTGGAACATTTTGATGATGGAGCATTGTGTGGCACGTCAATGTTTTTGGACCGTGAACCTGAGTGCTCGTGTTTGTTGCAAGACTTGCATCATGTTGAGACCTCGATTCCAGTGCCGTTGAAGCACATTCTTCCACAGAGGTTTACCACTCAGTTACTTGTTCAAACATTGAGGAAGATTGATCAGTTGCCAAGGAGTACAGAGGCTAGTGTCAGAGAATCAACTGACCCCAGAATCATTGAACTGATTCCTGGACTTCAAGATGTCAGGAAGAAGACATTGCCTCAAATGTACTTTGAAGATTGCAGCGTGTTCAGAGGAACTTATGGAAGAGTGAATCCTTTGTTTCAACATCCTGAAGATGCTGTCTTACTCATTTGGAAACCTGGTGACTATGATCATGTTTACTTCATGTTTGTGTCACAGTTGTATCCACATCATGAACAGTTCAAAATCCATGAATGGAGTATGATCGTCTTTTCACGAGAAACGACTGGTGCTATCAAAAGGAGAGTTGAAGATCCTCCTAGTTCAAGTAGCACACCACCAAATGGTGACGATCCCATTCATCCAGATCAGCATGGTGATGTTCCACAAATGATGATGAATGTTGAGTGGTGATGAACCAGAAGATCCTCTGGATGATGATAATCAACCTGATTACAATACTGGACCTGATCCAGATGATGATGATGATCAAGAGTACATCATTCCAGATGATTATGGACCACCACCTGATGATGATTTGGATATGCCAGGAATACAGGACTCGGGGGAAACACATCAACCAAGTTCACCATCAACTCCGTTTTCCAATCCTGACATTCCAATCGAAGAGATTGCTGATCCTGGACAAGATGACGATTCACCACCAGGACCTGATCCAACGTCAGAGCCTATCAGAGTTCAAAGGAAACAGAGACAGATCTCAACTGATTCTACTGATGCTTTACCAAAGGCAAAGGCAAAGGTGATTATCAAGAGGCCAAAGGTTCAATTACCAGGTCATGTTCAGCCAATTTCAGTTCCTACTCAGAAAGATGAAGATGAAGATGAAGGACCTTCACATGATCCTACTGCCTCAAGTTCACATGATAATACAATTCCATTGCCTACTACTACACCAACATCGTTTACGCCAGGTGACTTTGCGCAGCCAGCGCAACAGCAGTCTTCACAAGGAACACCAGAATTGGTATCATCACAACATGATGATGATGAAACAGAACCATACAGACGACACTCCTGTTTTGACTGAGGATGACATTGCTCAGCTTCAGGAAGAAGATGTGGACACTGAACCTTACACATCAGACCACTCTCATTTTGTCGATGTTGATGGTACTGTTTTCGTTCCTTTAGGACCAAAGGTCCAAGCTGCACCTGAGTTTGGTTCATACGATGTTACTGGATTCAAACAGTTTGAACAGTATCTTGCCAAGAATGGAAAGAAGCAGCCAAAGGCAGAATCAGTTATCACTCAAGAAGTCTTGAGAAAGTATGCTAAGGAGATCAAACAAGCCAAGCTTGAAGAATTCAGAAGTTTTCTGGATTTCACTGCCATGACTTTCAGAGACAAGAGACGTCATAAGATTGATAACTATGTCACTGGCAGATGGGTGCTTACCATCAAGGTTGATAAGGATGGACAGTTCAAGAAGTTCAAGGCTAGATGGGTATGTAGAGGCTTTCAAGATGCTCAAAAGTATGACTTACAGACTGACAGTCCTACTGCTACCAGGTATGGTTTTCGTGTGGCATCTCAGCATGCAGCCTCGATGTACTGGGATTTACTCCATTTAGACTTGAAAACTGCCTTCCTTCAGGGGGAAACATACGACTTAGACCGCCGCGTTATCCATGTTCAGTTGCCTACTGACATTGGTTTGCCTCCTTACTTGGTTGGTTTGTGCACTCGTTCCGTCTATGGACTTGCGGACGCACCACGTAGATGGTGGAACCGCCTTGACAAATTTCTGATTTCGCTTGGTATTCAACCAACAAGAGCTGACAGGTGTACATATGTATGCTATGATGGTGCTTTTAAGGAGCCAAAACAGGTTAGCTTTGCTGACTCTGAGGCAACAGAACCAGCACCTGTGACATACTACGTAAGCTCACAAGACAGTGAGGAAACGCGTGATGAATCCTCCGACATTGCTGAGGAAGTTCATAAGTCTCTTTTGGTTGAAGAAAGATTGTTTTCAGCTTGCTATCAACAAACCCAAACATGGAAACAGAGGAAAGAGTTCAAGGAGAAGAAGGTTGAAGATTGTGCTTGGACTCCTGTTGTTGATGAAACTTTGTTGAAGTTTTTGGAATCTGTTGAACACAAGTCTGGTTGGTATCCTTTTGAAAATGGTCATGCTCAAGTTGCCTATCGTGCAAAAGCTTTGAGAACTCCTGATTCACATTATGATCGAAAGAAGTTTCACTTGAGAACTTCTATTGTGAAGAGGAAAGGAGTTTGGTGGTTGCTTGAGATGAATCATGACATGAACAAGGACAATGTTTCCATAAGTTTGGAAGAAGAAGCTGAAGTACTTGTTTCAGTCTTCTTACCTTCAGAGCGTACTTATCTTGCCACGACACCACAGTTGACACCTGAGATTGTTGAACAACTCTTGGAACACTTCATGGACCCTGTGAATGGCAGTAATGCCAAGGGAAGAAAACCTATTGGCATGTGTTGTTTGCATGTTGACGACTTGTTCATTACTGGAACTCCAGAGTTTCTGGAGAAGTTCAAGAAAGTTGTCAAGTCACAGTTCAAGATTGGTCATGAAGATGTGAATGACTTGATGTTCACTGGTCAACGTGTGAAATGGATTATTGATGAGAAGACCAAGAAGAAATCACACATCACTGTTGAACAATCACTTTGTGTCAGTGAACTTACTGAGGTTGTCATACCAAAAGGTTTGAAGGATGAAGACAAATGTGACAAGGATCTCCACACTGCCTATAGATCACTCTTAGGTAGTATCAATTGGTTACAATCAAGAACTCAATTTCAGTCATGTTATCAGTTTTCACGTTGTGCTTCTGCTGCTGCTTCCCCCACCATAGGTGATTGCAAAACGCTGAACAAACTTTGCAGGCAAATTGTAGGTGACCCGATGGAACTTATGTTCTGGCCACTTCAAGGTGATCCTAGATTAGTTGCAATGCCAGATGCAGCGTTTAGGAACAACAGCGACAAATCCTCACAGCGCGCGATGGTTATTTTCATGGCTGAACCAAGAAAGGAAAAGAGCAAAAACACCAGAGGTTCTCTTATTTTCTTTGAATCAACCAAAATCAAACGTACCACGTTGAGCACAACTGTTGCAGAGTTGTATGCACTCATGAAGTGTTATGGTACATGTCAAATGTTGAGAGGACTGATCAAGGACATCACTGGACTTTCAAGTGAGATTCATATGAGGACTGATGCAAACAATCTTGTGACTACTGCCAGCACTACTCATGTTCCTGAACAACAAGAGACCATTCATATGATTCAGATGCTTAGGAAAGAAGCATGTTCAGGTTCCATTGCTGACTTGTCACATATCAGAACTCAATGGTGTTTAGCCGATTGTTTGACCAAGAAGTCTGCCAATCCTCAGAATCTTATTGATGCTGTTCGACAAGGTGTTCTTAAAGAAGTTGATGCTCATCCACCATTCAGATCATTACTGGAACACAAGGCTTACCTCAGGTCATGGTTGCCAACAGTTTGCAGTCATGTTGATTTCAGACATGATGTATTTCTGTTAGGTGACACCTTGAGGGATTCTTGACTATTTTTTGAATTTGTGCCTGCGGCTCAAGAGGCAGAGTCTCGAGGATCGCACTGTTTCTTCAACATGTCGAGCTCTAGCCGGTGGAACAGGGCCTCAGCCGCAGCATCTAGTGATCAGGCACAATCGAACACTCGAGGTCAAGAACATCAAAGCTATGATTTTAGTAGAAGACATTCAGCTGATGGATATGCTCTGAGAAGATCAGAGGAAATCCCAGCTGACCGATTTCGAACACCATCGACATTACCCGATGAGGATCATTTATCATTTTGCTATGATTACAGGCGCCAAACAGATTGGTTTCAGGCTCACGAGCAAGTGAGGAAGAAGAGAGAGCGCAATTTACATACATTGATGGGTCCACACAACATGAGACCAACTGACAGACATGAAATGTTCATGGACGCAATAGCTTGGATTTTGCACTGGGGAACTAGTCATGGAGAATTTGATGAATCTTTGAAATGGACTTCAAGTTTTCTGAAGTATCTCTGTGGCTTTACAACTCAGGCAGAAGAAAACTGGTTTGATGAACGATGCAATGATTTCCACGTGGACATGACTAGCTCATCAAGGAGAAGTTATTATATGTCATGTTGCAAGAGGCTATCCAATGTGTTGAGACATTGCAGAGACAAAACGTTATTCACTGCCAGTGGAGCTATGAACATTTCCTTTGTTTGATCAGATGCAAGGAGACAATCCAAAGGAATATCACATGTCTGGAGCAGATTTTGCTGCTATGTTACTGTGTAATCCAAAACAACGTTTCTTTGTTGAGATCTCCATGAGATGGCAGTGGTACCCATATAGCTCAATGGCAGAGTATCCATTCGACGTTCGTCTTGGTGCTTTTCAAGGACATAGCAACCAAGTTGTCGATCCCACTGTGGCACACCACCAACTGACATATGATGAGGCTATGAGTTTGGGCTGGATTTTTCATGTCACTGACTACATGAATTTAGATTCCATTCAACAATCAGGCCTGAAGACCTTTGTGAAAGGAAGTGGAAAAGGCAGAAGGGATGCAGTTCACTTCATGTACCACAATGACAATGGTCAGGGCTACATAAGGATGGCAGAGGGCACGAAGCCTCCAAGAAACTATAGGCGACCAGTGTACCTCGTGTTGGATCCAAGTTTTATTGTGGACAACCAACTCTATCTGACAAAGAATGGTGTCATTTTATTTCATGGTGACATTCCTTTCCAGTACCTCCATGTCAAGGAACAACTCCCTACCATTGCATGTAACGTTGTTCATCAAGGACGTGGCCATTCTCTACCTCCATCAGTTACAGGTGGTTCATGGCACACCAACACAACATGGAACCATGTCATGAAGGAGAAAGGTCCAACATTTATTCCTGGACAAGACATTCCTGAGGAAGTCAGAATCACAGCATGGGAGTTCATGGGTCAGCAAGTTCCACAAAACTATGGAAGATTAGTTTTTGGTACACCACTATGCAACGAGAATGACTTTGACCCGATTGTGGAATCAATCTATGGTGCAGCAGCAGAAGGCTCTCGAGAAAGAGAGGTATCTGCAGCAGAAGGCTCTCGAGAAAGAGAGGTATCTGCGCAGGCTGATGAAACCATGGAAAATCCATATGAACAACCATCAAGAAGAGGACGCTCTCAAGAAAGAGAGGAACCTCAAGATGTATGGGAGCAACAACGCTCCTCATCAGGAAGTCCAGAATTACCACAACATGATGATCCTCAACAAGATGCTCAAGACAATCAACAAGAGGAGCCATCAGTGGACGTCCATGACGACCCAATGGGTGAAGAGGCTGTCAATCTCTGGGAAGCAGAAGATCCACCAGATGATATTGAAGACCCTGTTGTAGAACAGGCTACCAAAAGTTCAATTTCTGCATCGAATCCCTGGGTCCTGTATGAGGCAGGTATTGTCTGTGCAAGAGAAGAGAGCGGTGAACTCATCAAGAACTCCTCAGGAGAAAAAGTGATAGTTCTGCGTGAATGGAACCTACTACTCTCTTCACAAAAGATAGCACTTCGTAGACAATCGATCACTCGCTCAGATTGGGAGAAAATTACCATGGACAGGACATCTATGCCTACTCTTCACAAGAGCTTGGGAGATTGGACGCATGTTGGCACACTTCCATAAGGAGCAAAACATTGAAGCCATGGAAGGTTATTTGGACTCTTGTCGACGACATTGGACAGACTGGATGCGAGGTCAAGTTGCCCCAACAGGTTGGGAAGACAGATTCAGTATCAGCAGAGACGAATGGAGAGAGAAGTTCTTGCTATACGAAAGAGACTTAGCAATACAGAAGGACATGGAGTATCTCTCAGAAGCAGTCTTTGTCTTTTACACCAAGCATCTTGACAAGTTCATTAGAGAGAACAACAAACTCTGGGGAGATTTCTGCAGGAGAAAGAAGGACCGTGATGGTAACATTTTGGATGCACTGGAGTTGAACACACATGGGTATGACATGACTATTCAAGGAATTACAGTTCCCATGAACAAGAGAACAGTCATCCCTGAACCTGAACGGCATTTCTCGTTTTCCACAAAGATGATGATCATGGCAATCGATCTGTATGAAGATGAAGCACCTGCTAGCTCAGCCATTTCACAGTTTTTGCTTTGAACAAGCTTCGACAATTTGTGGATAGCAGAAAGGAATTGACAGCTCAATCCTACAGATTCTTTGTTGAACATGCCTACAATCAATTCTTTCAGCATGAAGCATTCCATCAATCTGCAAGAGCAAGGACAAAGGTCAGGGAATGCGGTTCAGGTGACTTCCACACATCTACAAAGCTCGATGGCTACATCTGGGTAGCTGGAAAGGACAAGATTGCTCACATCCCAGGATCAGAGCAACAGAATGTGGACATGGAAGATCACGATGATGATGATGCTGAAGATGATTTGGAGTTTTTGCCAAGACTACAAGTTTTTGTCAGGAAAGAGGAGGAAAAGGCATCAGGCTCTCAGGAAAGAGAGGAAGAAGGTGTATGCTCTCAAGAAAGAGAGGAAACACAACCACAACAAGAAGATGAGGTATTACCAGATGCAAATCCTCGAAGAAATATGGAAGATCGACAGGGACTGTTTTTAGTCAGGCAACTCAAACCAGAGCACAGACAGATCCTCCATGATATTACACTCGCAGGCCAATCAATCCTCACAGGAGATGATCTTGAAGGAGGTCAACCCCTTGAACGTGGTGACATAAGCTTCTTCTCATTATGGTTGATGATGTCAGCATTATCAGATGCTTCTTTTTCAACATTTATGGAGCAGTATGCACCTATGATGGGTTATGAGATCTCTTACGACAAGTATCATGAGTTCAAACTGGATATTGACCAAGTTCTCAAGGAGAATGAACACCTTGGCGCAGAAAATTTCTTTGGAGCAGAGGACCCTGATATGGTGGACGATGATCCAGACACTCCTCTTCCAGATCTTCAAAGACCAGGCGCGGGTGATCCTGAGTACAAGCATACCATTGAAAGTTTGAACATTGAGGACAAGCATATCATTTTGGAAACTGATGATGACAAATTGGTTGAGTGTACATTGAAATGGATCAGTATGTGCAATAAGAATGTTCAACAAAAGATCAAGGACAGTTTTGTCAAACCAGAAGAACGACAAGAGAAAGAAGAGGATGAAGAAGAGAAGATTGCTGTCGAAGAAGAAGAAGAAGAAGAAAAAAAGACACACAGGAGCCACATGTCCCAGCTGAAGGCTCTTCAGAGAAAGAGGAATCAGCTCCACCTGAACGCTCCTCAGAAAAGGAGGAATCAGGGGAGAAAAAGACAGACATTCAAGATGATGAGACAGCTCCTGAAGTGAAACCTGCAATTCGACTTTACTATGGTCAAGATATCACTGGAAACGAAGATGATTCAGTTTTTCGAAAATTGAAGGATTGTTTTTCAGATGATTACCATGGTGAATGGGCAGGATTTTACAACAAAGGTTATCCAGCGTCTTCGAAGCATCGACACATGTTTTGGCATGTTAAGTACAGGAAGACCATGTCTCCACATCAAGATTATTGGTACCATCTTACAGATGACCAGTTGATGGTTGAGTACATTGCCAGACACAAGGATCAGGATCCACAACTAGAATTACAAGAACTCAATCAGCGCATTGAATATGGTTGTAGTGATCCTAGGATGCATCCTCTTCATCAAGACAAAGCAGAAAGATCCTCAAAAGAAGCAGAAAAGAGGATTGATGACGATTTTGGAAATCTCACAAGGGTACTCCAAGATTACGTTGAGGACCACAAGGTCTTGCCTTACTGTATGTATGATCTCGCATAGCTTGGCTTACAGGTATTTAGGTGGAGGCCTATCAGACCCAACGTACAAGGATGCTGAATTTCCATACAGATCCTCTCCACAGATAACAGCAATGTTTTGGAATTTGGGAAACTGGTGCAGAAACAGATTTGAAAAATGCCCGGTTCCAGAAAGATTTCAACAATTCATTCCACACATTGACTACGCCATCGATGAGGATCATGAAAAATTTGATGAAAGCAAATCACAGTTCAACAATTACTTCATCAATGTCATCAAGAACTTTGGAGGACATCTTTTCATGAATTGCGAGGCTGGTTCATTGTATCCTCACAGAGAAAGACTCGACGAGGTTGACTTTAAAACTTGCTTCAATGACTATCATGACTTGATGGTGGCAGCTCGCCTTGGAAAGGATGGCTATATCAAGCAAATTGCTGGATATCACACAGATGACAACGACACACGAGTTCGACAAGTCTCATGGGCAATCTTTGAAGTATCTTGGGGAAAGACAAAGGATCGAGATACAGATGAGATTGTTGACTTGACAAGAGCTAGGATGAGAATGACACGTGTGTGCGTTTATCACGTCGGACAGAAGTATGCATCAGACTCTGCAGGGATTGTTGGTGAGTGCTTAGCTGTTATGACTTTTGAGTGTGCCAGATATCAAGTTGACTTCATCGCAGGTGATGGAAACAAGGCATGCTATTACAGCACACCAAAATCTCCAGGTGTCCCTACATACCAACACAGCCTTATCCAATTCTGGATCAACAGAATGGTAGGTGTTGCAACACAAGCCATGCGCAAGTATTTTGATTCATCTTGCCCTCCAATCAGGGTCAAGCATTTCATTTCTTGCAGTTATCGTGACTTGGATTTTCTTGCAACGCACTTGGATGGCATTACAACAGCAACATACACCGACGAGCTCATGAAAAAGACAACTGGTAAAGGTGATTGTTGTATGTTAACAGTTGTTGAGTGGGGTCATTCACGTTTGATGTGTGAGGAACACCTAGAAGACTTTGAGGATGAAGATCACATGAACTATGTGGGTGAATTTTACTTCAAGGTAAATGAAACTTGCTTACATGGTGATCACAACATCTTCATGGTTGCTCCAAATGATCGCGATGCTCATAATCCAATTCTTATCCATCTTGATCCTTCGGATATGTCATGGAATGAACGACATCATTAAAAACAGGCCTACAAGAAGAAGCAGTATGCTGATTCAAGAAAGGAAAGACAGAAGAAGAAAAAGAGAAAGGCATATGAAGATCAAGCATCGACGTATCAGGGCAACACAGAGTGGGGTGGATCCTCATCTTCTTCGTCCAGACCATGGAGATCAAGCTTTTGGCTATGAGTGAGTGTATACTTCTTTAATTGAAGATAACACAGCATGAGAGGCCGTGCACAGTTTTTCTGTGCGTTCAACTTATTTCTCACAGATGGCATATACTCTTTTAGATAGAGATAATGCCACAAGTGTCTGAACTTCAATTTAATGTAAAATAGAGACTCTTGTAAATAGAGATACTATATACATTTATCTCCATGAATCATCCGGCGAGCAGACCACTCCGAATAGAGCGAACTCCAAAAATTACCAACTTCGATTTCAGTCCATTGTTTGCTTGAATGAGCAACCTTGGAGATCCGCTATTTCCGTTTATTTTCGTGATTTGGTCAATTGTTTTTCGTATGACCTGAATTTCTGAATCTTGCGAACCCGAACTTTTCAATTCGAACTTTCACCGGTAGAGCGAGGCATTTTGCCTGTGGAGAGACCGTGCACGAAGCACCATTGGTCGCTACTGGAAAAATTAGCGAATCCGCTGTTCTTTTTCGACATGTCCTTAGGACATTCGCTGCTTTCACGTGTTTTTCAATTCGAAGCCACTGCGTAACTCCGGTTTCTTTTGCTATTTGCCATTGTGTAGAGAAGTCAGGAAGATACTCTTAATACCAATTGGGTACGGCAAGGCGTAGTGCTCTACTCATTGCTTTTGAATTTGTGCCTGTGTTTTTGTTTCGACCTAATACCTACATAGGTACATGCATGAGTATTGAGCACATTTATATGCGCCCTCAAGGCTCAAGAGGTATATAGAGTAACCCTGTAGACAAGCACGGACCGGCAACAGGCTGAGTAAAACAAGTGCTGTCATTGGGGAAGACGCCTTAGCTGATCTTGAAGTAGACGCTAGGGCCCCTCTTCAGCCCTCCCCCCTGCACCCCCCACCCGCTTTTATTTTTAAACCGGTTCCCCTTGCTACCTACTATTCCTTTTTTTTTTGCATAAGCATCATCGTTTATTTGGGTTAATTTCATCTTTGTTGATATCCATCGAGACTTGTGCCTATGTGCTTCTTTTTTGATCTTCTCGTTCTTACTTGCAATATATCCATTGAGACTTGTGCCTATGTGCTTCTCTCTTGGTACGCATTGCGGGGGGAGGCGCTGCGCCCTCTCCCCTGCAGCCCCCCACCCGCTTTTATTTTTAAAACGGTTCCCCTTGCTACCTACTATTCCTTTTTTTGCATAAGCATCATCGTTTATTTGGGTTAATTTCATCTTTGTTGATATCCATCGAGACTTGTGCCTATGTGCTTCTTTTTTGATCTTCTCGTTCTTACTTGCAATATATCCATTGAGACTTGTGCCTATGTGCTTCTCTCTTGGTACGCATTGCGGGGGGAGGCGCTGCGCCCTCCCCCCTGCACCCCCCGCCCGCTTTTGTTTTTAAACCGGTTCCCCTTGCTACCTACTATTCCTTTCTTTTTGCATAAGCATCATCGTTTATTTGGGTTAATTTCATCTTTGTTGATATCCATCGAAACGAGACTTGTGCCTATGTGCTATGTGCTTCTCTCTTGGTACGCATTGCGGGGGGAGGCGCTGCGCCCTCCCCCCTGCTCCCCCCCACCCGCTTTTATTTTTAAACCGGTTCCCCTTGCTACCTACTATTCCTTTCTTTTTGCATAAACATCATCGTTTATTTGGGTTAATTTCATCTTTGTTGATATCCAGCGAGACTTGTGCCTATGTGCTACTGCTACTGCTACTGCTGCTGCTGCTGCTGCTCCTGCTCCTACTACTACTACTACTACTACCATTACTACTACTACTACTACTACTACTACTACCATCACTACTACTACTACTACGACGACGACGACGACTACTACGACGACTACGACGACTACTACGACTACGACGACGACTACGACTACGACGACGACTACGACTACGACGACGACTACGACTACGACTACGACTACGACTACTACTACTACTGCTACTGCTACTGCTACTACTACTACTACTACTGCTACTGCTACTGCTACTGCTACTGCTACTGCTACTACTACTACTACCACTACTACTACTACTTCTACTACTACTACTACTACTACAACTGCTACTCCTATACTACTACTACTACTGCTACTACTACTACTACTACTACTACGACGATATTTTTTTTTTGATACGGATATTTTTTTTTGATCTAGGTTTGCAGCACGAAACCCGTGAGGTCTCACACAGTGGCACCAGGATATTTTTTTTTGATGCACATTTTTTTTTTTTGATGCGTGCTGGATATTTTTTTTTTGATGCATTTATATTTTTTTTTGATACGTGTCTCTGTCGTCGGAGATCCAGGAGTTTCCAGCATGCTGCTCCTCTCTTTTCACGATATTCACCAGCTGCATCCTTCAGCACCGCACAGTTTAAGGTAGGCATTCAGCAACCTTTTCAGGTGGAGGAGAGACAAAATCACAAGGGATGGAATTTCTGTCTTCGACCCAAGCAGGTTTTGGGAGCTTTTTGCATATCACCCATCCAGTTTTGCTTGGCAAATTCAACCAGTGGAACCTCCAAATGGCTAGGTTTGCATCAACGGTGGTGCTGGCAGCATTGGTCAACCCTTGACGATGCTGATGGCCATGAACGAATCCCTGAAGGAGGCTGGAAACATGGACACCAACACTAGGTGTGCTGATGGTCGAAACCTAAATCGCGTCGTTTTCTTTTGATATATTATATGGCTGCTGTCGCTTCCTCAGCACCGACAGGAGCCAATGCTGCTCCCAAACCCCAGGTCCCGCAGCTTTTGAGCAATGGTAATCTCCCAAACCCCAGGTCCCGCAGCTTTTGAGCAATGGTAAACTCCCAAATCCAGCTGTTCCGTGGATGCTCCAGGCTCTCATAGAGGTTTGACTGCGGGGCCTCTTCCAAACTCTTCAGGCCTTTCCTCAACATCACCTGTCCCGAGCATGCAGGTCTCAAGCCATATGGAGTGGCCTACAATGATGAAGGCCAACTCGAGTACGACACGGCCAAGGAAGAGGCCTACCCCTGGGCTCTCTGTCGAGCCTATGCAAAAGGGCTCAAGCAGCAGTTGCTTGAAGATTGGTCCGAAAATACCGCCTGAAAGGCAAATCTTGGCGGCTTCGCCAGTAAAAAGGGAAGATGGACTGAAACCGTGGCTGGATTTTAAAATTCTCTTCCCTCATAATTGGGCGTGAGGCTTTTGATCCACTTCATTGGAAGTGAATAAATTTTTGGGACCCGTCTTTACCAACTTAGAGTTGAGAGGTAAGGCTTGGCATTGGCCAATGTCTGACCTTTGGTTTACGGAGATACTAGAGTAGAGGTTCCCTGTACATATATGCGTGTACAAAGCCTCTTCAGTAGCAACCACGAGGCACGTCAAAATAGGTGGTAAGCCTGGTGAGATATATAATTATTTTGATCTTGACTGGAATGACTTCAGTCACTGGAATTAATCGAAGTGACCGAGAGTAAACTAATAGACTATGACTTACAGAATATGGCAAAATCACAAAAATCGTAGTCACTAGACTGTTTACCCGTAAAATTAGTTCTAGTTTCACGATGCTTCAGAACGATTTACTTCCCTTGGTGTTGTGCAGCTGCTTAAAGTGGTGAGACACCGGCAGAGCTTCTTCACAACATCACCTACCTTTCCCCAAGAAATCTATGTAGTTTCTTGTAGTTTCGTGTAGTTTCTTGTAGTTTCTTGTTTTGTGCCTATAGAACTGGTGCCAGTTAGTGGGGTCAGTCATGATGTTGCCAAGTCTCGCACCAAGTAAGATCGACATTCGAACACGGTGCAGTTGTGCCCAGGACGTGAATTGCGCTGCCGGTGAGACTTCATGGAAGGAGTCGGATGGGTCGGTGCCTTGCATCAGCATCGCGCCAAGCCTTAGGTGTTTATCTTCAGACTATAACAGACTATATAAATCATTATAAAATGTTATAAATCTATATGATAAGTAGACGTAAATCTCAGCAAATTCAAGAAAATGAAGGAACATCGGGTTCATAAGGTGCAATTTTGGTGTCGGTTTTTTTTCAGACGATTGTCAGTTTCAACCCTTCGCAAAGCCGAACGATTTCGAACGTACGAGGAGCACCTTTTCGTTCTGCTCTGGCAGCGGGATGAGATCTCTGCTTTTGTGGATCCCACTTTGTCCTACAACCAAGCCGGTCAGCTCATTAGCATCCAGGCGCAACACAATTTTTTGGCTGAAAAGATCGAATGGATATCGAATCGTTGTAGTAATTTGTTTGCCGTGATTCGGAGACTGATACTTGATAAATTTTGATGATATTTATATATATATATACACATATTGCGGACAACTTGAATACTGGTTGAGAGAGAAACGAAAGAGTCCAGACAAGGTCAGGGCTGGTTTTCAACGCTAGAGACGAACTATCACAAGACATACAGTGTGTAGTTTGCGCTTGTAAAAAGTCAAGGGAAATAAGCGACCATACTCCGAGGGTATCGTTATATCTCATAAAGAAAACAACAACAAAATAGTTCATCACTCTGGTGCAACTTTGTCACCAGGAGAAACTGCGCCATGGATCTGCAACCTTCAAAACATACAAACGTCCGACCACGCCCACCTGGAGTGCTGTGCAGGACATTCATATTATTATGACATTGAGATGAAATGAAATGAATTGCAGTGAATTGCAATTATATAGCAGTCCTTGAGATTTTTTCAACCCTGGATTAGCTGTTGAGGTGCCAGGAGGCTCAAGTTTGTAGTTTCTGATCAATCATGCAATTATTTGTTTGAAATCCCCCTTGAATCAAACCCCTATGTTCCTTATATTCCTTGACATTTCTTTGCCTTTTTTACCTTGTGAGGATTACATGAACAAATGCTTTCCCGGACGGCACGCAGCTGATGCGCCCTTTGACATTCCCATGCAACTTGGTCTGACATTCTCAATTCCGACCGTTCCGACATGTTGAAGAATGGTTTCATTGAAATGATTGGACCCACCTTGGACCCACCTTGGACCCACCTTGGACCCACCTTGGACCCACCTTGGACCCACCTTGGACCCACCTTGTGTAAACAGTGGGTGTAAATTTGATTCATATTTCAAGAATGGTCGCCCATGCAGTTTCCTTGCTTGTCCACTGCATATAATGATTCCAATGTCCACCAGGAAGATTGTCCTGAACATTGCTGTGGGTGGCTATGGAAAAGCTGGCATGATTTGCTGTTGCGGACTTCTGATATCTGCTGAAGAGAATGTACAAATGTATACAAATGTCAAAAGTTGACCTGTGGTGCATGTTCAGATATGTTCTCGATATGTTCAGGTGGTGCTCCATGTTTCTGGGGTGAGAAGACGTGTGCTGATAGCTGTGGTGCTGCGGTGGGATCCGAGCTGATCATCTCGGACATCAGTGTTTGGCAGTAGTAACTCAGTAGTAGATAGAAGATGTCCTTGAAGTAGTCCTTGAAGTACAAGTAGGTTTTCCAAGCTGTTCTAAACGGCACTAAACGCAACGGGTATGGGTCGAAATTGCTGCCCTGAGATCCCCTAAGTGGGATGGTGAATGACCCAAGCCCAAATGTTACGAGCTCTGGCACCAGCCTATGCGCTGGTGGGGCTCAAAGCTTTCGTGAGGTTTTAAGTCTTGCCCACCTCGATTTTAACACCTCTTGGAGCTGAAATTCGACAGAAAAATGAGGCCTTGCAAATCTTTTATTCGAGCTGGAAGATGACCAACACTGACCAACACAAAATGATCAGTTTCCAATGAAGAGGGAGAGTCTTCTGGTAATTCTGATATGGAGTCCAGCTTGCATTCCGGCGAATCAAGCTTGAGTATATTTTAACGATTGGCATCGGATGGCTGTTTAGGGCTCGGGCGCAGGGGAGGGTGGCCCAGTGGGGGGGCAGTGCGATGAGGGACCGGACCAGGTGCACCCTTGCGATGTGGGTACACTGATGAATACAGCTGATTGATACCCTGATCAGTAGAAAGACGACAAAGATGAAACACTGCAAATCGCTCCACAGCACTGCACCATGGCATCAGTGGTTCAGTGGTTGCTACTGCATCTACTGTCTTTTCACCACTGATACCTGTCAGGAGCCGCAGAAGTGACCGCCTGGGCACAGCCTGCAGTGTTTGCTTCGATGTTCCGTTTGAGCTTTACTGCACTGTTCATTTGGGCGTGTCTAAAAACGGGGCATCATACCAGCAAAATTGCTATTTCATTGGCAATGTGATGATTGGTCAGTACACTCAAGGTATACAGTGTTATAGCGATTTACGGGGTGTGCTGTGATGTGCTGTGTATCTATTTGTTTTGGACAAACAGAAACCCACTTTGTTCTTTCAGCTCCCGAAGGCGAAGCTCGGGCGCGCCGGCGTAGAGACTCGAAGAGGAACAGTCCGGAACTTTTTTTTCGTTCTGAAAACAACTTCAGATATCTTCAGATGTTTCATCTAAGACTAAGGCATCGAAGGTTCCTGTGCTTTCGCAAAATGCGGCGGTCTTTCTTCAGGTCGCACTCGCAGCAAACGCACACGCAGCTCACGACGTCGCCGAAGCGCAACAGTGAAGCGTCGCGAAGGCCTGACTTGTATATGTTCATATATTTTCTCTTGATTTGTGTTGCTGGATTTGTTCGTCAACATGTTTTCCAAATGATTGGATGATCATGATGATCTTGGATGTTGAATTGTTTTGAAATCCTTTCGACATGTTTGAAAAGGTCATAACTGTCATAACTCATAACTGTTCATTCTTGGCAGGTCGGAAGCGCGTGGGTGCACGGAGGCAGTGCCAAGATGTGCCAAGCTTTGTCACGCAGACGAAGTCATGGTGCAGATCGTGGCGCCGCTGACAAAACGCCTCGGTACTGAGTACTTTCCACACCTTTCCACACCTTTCCACACCTTTGTTGAATGGTTGATCCATGTTGATCCTGTGATCTGAGCATTTCGCATAGCCCATAGCAGCCCTGCAGGTCTTTAGAAGCACTCTTCCACTGGAGGAGACAGTCTAGGAAAAATCGGAAGCGGCAAGTGGATATAAGTGGATACAGACAAGAACAAGTTCGATAGCAATTAGAAGAAGTACAACCTAGCAACTGCCTAGAACGACAGTTGAAGAAGCCCACAACCTGTGATCACCGGTAGGTCCTAGGACTTTTCTACACTTGTTCAACAGAATCCTCAACGCTTCACAGGGGACACCTTGAAGTCACTACACCTGGCCAGGTTCATGCCATGTGTGTGTTGGGTCGACGACGTGGGAAGTTGGCCAGAAATTGGCTGCGGTGCGGTGATTGGTGACTCGTGGTGACTCCTGATGACCAGGAAGGCGTTGGAGAGTGGAGAGCTCAGAAGGGCCCGGATTGCCGGACCAGTGCTGGATAGTGCTGGAGGCATCTGGAGGCCAAAGACGATCTCAATGGAGCCAACAGTGAAAGTCTGTGACTACAAAAGTTCAAACATGTTCAAAAGACAAGATTTCCAGAACTCTCATTGGGAGCACTTAGAGGAATTGAATGGAATTTAGGCTTAGACGCATTCATTCTCATATAAAGTGGATTAAAGTGGATAAACCAGATGATAAACCAGATGATAAACCTGCTCAGTGAGAGGTTGCCACGCTGTTGCCACGCTGTTGCCGCCCGAGGCAGTTGGGATTTGGACAGCACGACTCCCAGCAGCGATGAATCCGTCCGAGCCCCGAGCCCCGAGCCTCGAGCCGGGCAGATCTACGGCATCAAATCCCGGCGACACTGAAGAGTACTGAAGAGATAGAGAAACAATGAGAAACACGTAGGAAACAGGACTTAAGTAATAAACAATAATAAACAATACAAACAATGTGTTAAAACTTAAAACTGTTAAAATATGTTTAGTTTAGATATTTGATATTATTTGATTACAATGTGGAATCAGAATTTGAGTATGGTCTAGCTGATTGCAAGAGGGTTGACAAATGTTGACAACATTGCTTGGAGTCTATGAGTCGGGGAGTCCTCAGCCTGCTCAGCTGCTGTTAACTTCAAAAGTCGTTTCCTGTCGAATTCCAGACATCGCTTGAGACATGGCAGTGGCATTTGGTGTCGCAAAAGTGGTTCTGTGCCTCTGGCTGGGAGCCTTGGGTGCTGATTCCGATGATTACGAAGGCACCTCGGCGACATGCACAATAATCAGAATGATCAGAATGACAAGTTATTAATAAGAATGGTTAAGAATGGTTAAATCAGTTAGAAATAGTTAGATTAAATTTATTTTTATTGTTTATTATTCATGCAGGTGAGAAGTATACTAATTAGAGAGACTGAACTGTCTCCATGAACTGGAAGATACTGGAAGTGTCATGATGTACACAGATCTTCCGATGGTCCCAACTGTTTTCCCTGCGCATCTCCTCTGATTATACTGCAAGGTGACAATCAGTGGAACACTCTTTTTTGGCTTCAAGGGTTTAATTATTGATGACTATTGATCTTCAGTTCACAAAAATCAGAATAGTTGCGCTTGTATCAGGACCGCATCATCAGATGTGTGGATTCTGTAGCTTGAGACATTGCAGGACGTGGCTGGCCGAAATGGGCGTCCTTCTCAAAGAATAAGACAAACAAGACTGGGTCAGGACGTGGATGGCCGAAATGGGCGTCCTTCTCAAAGAATAAGACAAACAAGACTGGGTCAGGACCTGGATGGTTCTCGAAGAACAGGACTTGGCCAAAATGGTTCTCAAAGAACAAGACTGAAGTGCCGACATACCCGTGTGGCTGCAGAAACTGGAAAGGTGTCCTTGCACCAAAGGTGCGGAAGAGTTTGACACTGGCACACTCTGAGAACTGTACAGGTTGGCATAGGAAGTCAAGACCTAAGGTCTACTTAAGGTATGTTAAGGTGTAGGTAAGGTCTATGTCACAATGTTGAAATGCCACAAGCCTCGTGCTTCACAAAAGATCACGAAGTAGGCGGCAGGCGTAAAACTTTGCAGATCTTTGCAGATCTTTGCAGGTGGACTTGGAGGAGTTCAGCATCAATGCAGATGAGAAGTGTGAGAGACCCATGCAACATGCCTCGATGACCCCAGGGAAGTTCTGCAGCTGCGACAAGGGGAGAGCCGCCAACTGGGACCAAGCCGTCAGCGAGGCGGCAGGGACAAGACATGACAATCATGACAATGGCAAAGCTAAAGATATGAGGATTGCATAGGATTGCGAGTAGTGTTCTATTGTGAGACGCTTCTTAGAGGCGATTTTCTTCTCAACCCCAAAAGACATGTTCTTTCCTCATGATCGTTTCAGCGCAAATCATGCGCTCATATCCGTTCCATCTAAGTGACACAGTGTGCCACAGGCACAGAAAGCAGTTGATGACGCAGTGTCTCCAATTGTCGAAGAGATGATGAACGCCATCACGGCACTCCAGGAGAATATGGGACAACATGAGACAACAGAAACAGCAAAGGATTCGACTGCCGAGAGCAGTTCAAAGACGTTTAAGGATGTTTAAGGATGTTTAAGGATGTTTAAGGCATTAAATGCTGCCCCTTCTATTTGGCCCGCTTGTTTCATATTTAATTACGCCCTTTATGTTTCTCCTCTTTGGCCTTGTATTTGTCGAGGAAGAGCTTGGAATGATTGTCGACAGCTCCTCCATGAAGAAGCTGAAACCGAAGGTCACAAGTTTCCCACGGAAACAGGGTGAAGGCCTTTGGGTTTGCTGCTGCCAGAGTGGAGAAGCTGGCAAGTGCAGGACTGCAAAATGGTCACCAAAAGCTGTGTGTTGAAGTCAATGTTCTTTCTGGGTTGGGGTTTACGACGGGAATTGAACAGCTTTTCAATCAAAGACCTGTCACGACACGTCAATTGATCGCAGGAAGGATGCGGAACAGACTGGATGGAAGGCAGCGCATCATGAAGCACCTGCTGACGCCTGTGAGAACGAAGCTACTGAAGGTACCGAAGATACGGAAGCCGAAGATGAGGAACAAGCATGAAAAGATTGAAAAGGCCTGATACCGCAGAATCCGCAAACTTTGCAAACAATCATGTGAATCAATGTGAATCAATGTGAATCAATGTGAATCATGCCATTCAGCGATGGTGCCATGGAGGTGCCACTGATGCCACCTGAGGTAGCCGTCGTAGCTAGTTCAGCAAATCTCCCTCCAGACTCCTCCAGCGCTTAAACTCTGAAAAAAGTGCGTTTGATGTTGCTGGCATTGCTGGCAGACATTGGCAGACAGAACCATCGAAGAACCTACAGAGTCTGATTTCCTCACATCTCTCCGGATTTTTATTCGTCTGCATTAGAAGATGTTTTTGATTCGCTCTGTCACTCCTCACTAATTCTCACTTCCCAGCATCTTTGAGTCGCATTTGTGTCACAAGTCGCAACAAATGATCTGAGTCTCAACGAGTGTGATCTTTATCTTTTCCCGAGGTCTCGGACAGCACCTCACAGGCTGCGCAGCCGGGCTTATTTGCGGCTAAAGCGGCTAAAGTGGCTAACCTTTCCAGCTGCACAGAACGCCTCATTCGCCTCACACGCCTCACTTCCATGAAGATCATGAAGATCATGAAGATCATGAAGATCATGAAGCTTCGAACCTTCGAGCCGAGAGTCGAAAGTTGGAAAATCCGAAGATCTCAACGGCTCGAAGCTTCGATGTCAAACAAACTGTTCATCTGAACATATCTGAACAGTATATTGGAACATACTGGAGCATTCTACACATTGGATGGACATTAGTATTACGTTGCAATATATCATAATATATCACACTTCTAGTATTATGATGATAAATTATCACACACACATATATATATAATTATAATATATATATATTACTTATTTGCTATCTTTGCTGGTCTACATACTTCCATAAAGAATGTGGATGAAGCTGGACGTGGTGCACTCGCACAGTGTCCAGTGGACCAGTCGTCTTCCGACTGAGTTCGGACTGTGTCCATCTGTGTCCATCTGTCCTAGGTTCTTCGAGGTTCTTCGGTTCTTCAATGGTCCCCTGAAACACCGGCGGCGGCGCGAGTTGCGCGAGTGCCATCTTTCCTCCTGTGCCCGCGGTGCCAGGGACCCGAACGTACTTTGCCGGTTCGGGGCCGAAGCTGGGGGATGGAACCTGGGGAGAGACGGTGAGATGGTGAGATGAGGGTGGGATGATTTGACCAGGGGGAACTCTCTGTGGTTAAGAAATATTAAGAAGAGAGCTTACTAGCTTAGCATATCTTAGCATATCTTAGCATATCTTAGCATGATTGCCAGCTGAGCCAGAGACCTTGGGTTTTTATCTCCAAATCTGGATGGAGGCTGTGTTGATCACAACTTTAAATGGTTCGGTTGGGTAATCAGTCCAAGCGCCGGAATTGACACAAATCCACTGCTGAACTGCTGAAAGCCAAGAGATTTGCAATGATTTGCACGTTCAGCGATGCAACGCAAAGAGAACTGAGAACAATCTTGAAATGTGATCGCTTTGCAGCCAAAGAGGTGACTTACCGCATTGACTTGCGACATCTTCGGACATCTTGCAGTGGTCCTTTGGTGGCTCTGGCCTTGACACGATGGTCGCTGCGGGCAGAAGTCCAGAGGAATGCCGCAGGATGCCTTCTGAATGCCTGCAGAATGCCTTCAGCGCGATGATCAGCGCAGAGGAGTTGCAACGGATTGTGTAGATCAATCTGGATATCCCACATGGGCCGATTCTATGATTCTGCGAGTCCCCAAAATTGAGATTCTTCACTTTGGTCCGAACACATAGGCAGCTGTGGCTGTGAAGAGTCTAGTCTCTTCTTGTTGTGATAAGGCATTGCTGGAGTTCCCTCGTGAATCCTCACCAATGTGTCTCAAATCATTCAATAAACATCAATAAGTTTAAACGTATTCCAAACCACTTTCATGCAAAGCGTTCATGACAAATGCTACTTGTTCTGCCACAATCTAGAAACATCCAGAAACAAGGTTAGGGTCAAAACATCTTAGAATCCATCTTAGAATTCTTAGAATCAAAGAGTATCTTAATTTCGAGAAAGTCACATATCTCATATCGCCCCGCAACAAGGTGGGAACGCGTTGGCAAGTCTATTGCGACCTGGTGCTCAGCCTTGGTGTCATAAGTGTCGAGAGTCAATGCTCTTGGATTGTGAGAGACACAAAGCGCAATGCAAACTATCACTAAAATCACTAAAAATCACTAAGCACTAAGCACCAAAGACATTCGAAGACAAGCTTTGTGTGGGATCAGATTTACTTTCTCGTTTGCCTCAAATCAAAACAAATGATCAATCCAAGAGCATTGCACTGATGTTGATGATTCACACGTGGTTTCACCAAAGCCCTATTAAGGTGATTTCCGAAGTCTGAAGCATGTCAAGTTCCTTTTTCCATGTTCAGCGGCACCTTGCTGACATGTCAAAACAAGGTATGTAATCCTATGAAAACTGCACATCTTACTCCATTTTGTGTAGTTTGCAGCGGCTTCAGTGTCGAAAGCAAATGGAGTGGAAATGCAGTGGATATTCCACTTGTTGCTGAGACTCGTTGAGACTTGTTGTCCCAATCACTGGATATCACTGGTCTGTTGAACACTGCGCTTCGGTGCCGGGAGGACGGAGTCTTAGCAGACTTTGACCGCGGTGTTGTGGAACGCACTGGCAACCAGCCCAAAGAGTCGCTCGTCAACTGGACCATTCTGGCGAAACCAAGGACAACAATTAAGATAATAAAACATAATAAAACGAATTAAACCGAACAAAAGAAAATTATAGAAAATCTTGTAGAATACTCATAGAATGATAGAGGTTGTCAGATCATGTTTATGTGTTCTCTTTGTCTAACGAAAAAACAAAAAAACTACATTACAAGCAAACGCAAGTCTACCAACCAAGGTTTTCACGACGCGCAAAGTGCTTCTGGCATGTCTCGTCGTGTTGCATCTTCAAGCATGTGATTTGTGGCATGGAGCCTAGAGAAAACAGTGGGACACGGGGGACACGGTCATCAGATTCAACCAATAAAAGAACGCAAAGAAGCGTTGTGCCAGGATGTGGCGCCGTTTGGCCCCGCCACGGACCAAAGAGTTTTTTGTGCCGGAGCTCAGCTTTCTATGTATAGGCTTTATATGGTTTTATATAGGTTATGTAAGCAATGAATTCTTTTCTTGATCAACCTGAATCTCCGTGCATTTTGTCCGATTTCACTGACAAAGCCAAAGACTTGCCCAGCGGAGCACCAGAAAACACAGAAAACTCTCAATAGTTCTATTCTATCCTATTCTGGTCTCTTCCGTGTCAACAGTCCTTTGTGGTTCAGAAACAGTGTGTCACACTTAGAAAAGATGCTTGCTCACTCTGTCCAAGGCCAAGTTGGATTGGATGCAAGGGGGCGCAGAACTCTGGACTGGAAGACAAATGTTTGTTTGCTCACTCTGACTATTGCCTAGGCATTTCCATTTTGGCCATGTGCTCCTAAAAATGTGAGCCAAACTACTAGATCCTTGCAAGAAATGCGAGGGCTTGTTGTTCAGCCTCCCAACCTCGCATTCCCAACTTTTGGAAAGGGATATTAGGATACTCCAGACATTTTTCCTTCGAACTTTGGATGTGAAGAGGTAAGCCAAGCCGATCAAGCCGGTAGCCCTGTCGAAACTCTGCTTGAAAGATCTTGAAAGCGTGTCCTGCAGGAAATATTTGGAGCCTCTCTGTCCTGCTGTTCTCACAGGCTCTCCATCTGGTGACTGGGTGCGGAAACCTGGCACTGCGGCATAGCTTCCTGTATACTATAAGATGAATAGAATGAATAGTATATTCATAATATGAACATATTATGAACATGTAGATATTGTTGATGTATGATGTATATTGTATAAGTATTTTGGCATGTACCTTATGCAGAGTATTATGACACTAAATATATGTTTTATTTTGCATGAGCTTCTCTCACGTGATATTTATGTGCCTTGCTTTGCCTCCTCAAACATGTTGATTGTGTAAGGCCCGGCCACAGAAAGTTCAATGGTGCGAGAAGAATTTAAGGCTCTCCGCCGACAGAGCAATGAGCTCAATCGAGGCTATAATTGACTGTCAGTAGTGGTAGCCGTCAATATGGGGCGTTCAGTCCGCCTTGCTATCAGCATGAACATGCATGAACTAAAGAAGAGCATCCGTTGCTGAGGTCCTCGTTGTGAATGCGAGCGACAAGGCCCTGTTCAGCCATCCTGGTGCAATCCTCGTGGACGACCGGGCTGAATATCGCCCGAGGGCTCAGAGAACGAACATAGGTGCGGCAATGAGTCTTCCTGCTTAAGTATGTTTTATAATGTTTAATATGGTTTTAATTTGTTTTGTGTGTTTAGTCTGTGATGCTGGTACCAGGTCATGTCCTACTGGGTGCTGACCCACATCATCATGGCAGTCTTTGGGCTTCATTGTTCTTCATTGTTCTTCATTGTACCTAAGTTATCTTAAGTTTACTTCACCTCCAAGTCCGCACGGTTCACCCGGTTGCGGTTCACCCATCCTGAATGCTTCTGAATTCTGAATCGTCTCACAGCCGTTCCGAGGTGATGACTGGGAGGCCCGTGGCGGCATCTTTGTGCACTTTAAAGAGGCCACGGCGCACGCCCCAGAAACAGGAGAACAGAACGAGAACAGAACTCCAAAGTTGATCACTGCAACGATCACTGTTGATCATGTTGAACGGATTTCATACGAAGTCTAGGGATTGTCAAGTTTGATCAGCCCCGAACTCCTTGTTTGAAGATCATACCGGGTGATGCAAATGGTATTCCATGATATTTGGCGTATCAACCCTTCTGCAGACATCATTGACTGCCTTTATTTTTTGATATTATCAAGGGACACGAAGAATGACAAGACTTACAAGATACACAAACTGACTCGAGCCAAGCACTTTGGGACAGCAAGGGCTTCAGTTTATGCCCTAAGGACTCCATTGCCATGGCAGCAGCCTTGGGCGCTGCCGTGCAACGCACCAGTGAATGTAAAGTGTAAAGGAATGTAAAGTGCATTTTTGCTAGTTCCTGCTAGTTACCTGCTAGGTCCTGCTAGTTGCTAGTTGCTAGTTGCTAGTTGGATCGGGGTAAGCCGAGGTGAAGGAAGCTCTGCAGAAGCTCTGCTACTGTGGCGCGTTGCCACCGGGACCTGGTGCCCTCCCCGCTCCTCGGTTGAGTGTGAACATGAACATGAACATGCCATAAATCATTCATTTTTTTCATGTAAAAAATTGTGTCCCTTTGCATCATATATCATCATATATCATCATATATCATCATATATCATCATATATCATCATGTATCATCATGTATGCATCAATTAATATGCATCCCAATCCGTGCAACTTGTGAACCTGTTGAGGACTTCTCTATTTTATCTCGATGATGTTATCTGGATGATGATTTGCGCATTTGTCTCTTGGCGGTGAGAGCTGTTACTCAAAACTGTCCAAACTTTGGTCCCGTCAAAAGCCTAGCAGTTTGTGTTATATCTATCAGCGGAGCATATCACAATGTATCACCACTGGCAGCTCAAATTTCATTGTATCAAACAGTTGTCGCTTTGATTTTTCTTCATGCTTGTGATGACTGGAATCAACAGGGATGAGATTTGCAGGTTTATATCTCTGCCAAGCTGACCCAGTCTGGCCTCTCTACAGATGAGACTTCCGTTTCACGCGCAAAGCCATCGTCAGCACTTCTGACATATTTTCATTTGCAGCATGGCGCCATCGCTGTATTGAAATAGAATGATTTTCCAGGATTTTTCAGCAACCCAATACCAGAACCATCCAGAACCAATCGGTGCGCTCTTGTTGGGCCTCTGAGAATTCAACAATCCCAAGTCTGCCAAGTCCCTAGGCTGTTCTGCAACTCTATTCCAAGCTTGTGGAACGACAAAGGTGGTGTCCAGTGGTTGCAACTCTGATGAATGCATGTTGGATTTGAAGGCGACTTTGCACGGTGTGAATAGGCTGAAGAAACATGGTAGGATTGGATCATGAAGAGACGAGAGAATCCCATTGCCAAGACGACATCTTTGGCTGTGCTATCTTTGTTTGCATATCTTTACATATCTTTGCAAAGCTCTTTGCTACCAGTTGTACACCAGTCTTGTTCCAAAGCCGTGCAAAGAGCTGTCCAATGGCCCGCCTTTCAGTGCTGAATCGCAGTGAGATCGCGCTGCAGCACCAGCACTTCAAGCAAGACCCTCCACCAATGCGATGCCAAGACATCTGGTTATGCTCAATTGATGCGAAATCGTCCCCAAGAGTGGAGTGTTCTGAAAATCGAATGCGGACGAATGCCGCATCAAATGGTCTAAATTCTTGCAGGACCGCAGAGAGATTCCCAAGCCGGATTGAAATTGCGCCAAATTAGTGGCTGATGGGCTGATGAGTTCTCATTGTATTCTCAATTTCCAGTGTTGAGTTGGATGTGTTTGGAGTCTCTGAAGTTCGCGGTCCCTGCATTTTGTCAGGGCCCTGTCCGCTGTTCTGTGCTTCAGATCTTCCCTCGGCGCAGACGTGTCCAAAGGTACCCTGAGGAAGCGATCGCTGGACAAACTTTCACAGCACTGGACAGGTGTGAAATGCCCACATGCAGTCACAGAGAAACTTATACAGTCAAAAGTATTCAAAAGTCAAAACATTCAAGTATAAAAGACCTGTAAGACTTTACCCGAGGCAGACCGATCGCAGTGCTTTTGGTAGCTAGTCTGACCTGCGAGGGAAATTGAAGGCAAAAAGAAGAGGAATCACAGCTTTGCCAAGTCCGCCTGCTTCATGCTAGTTTTCTACAGAACGAAATCAACGAAAACTAGGCCGGACAAAGGTCGTGACGGGAACACTGAAATGGCATGAAATAGCCAAGTTTCGTGATGGCAATTCGCTTTGCCATCGCTGTATATTGCTGTTGCATTTCGCATCTTTGTGGCTCGCAGTGACACTGCCCCAAAGGAGGGTGCAATCCCTCTAGCTTTTCATTTGTTCCCCCAGAAGGTGCGGTGCTGTGCTTGATGGGGATACACAGTACAAGCTCGTAGGCGATTAAGATTTTAATGAAGGTACTCATACAAATAGAAAATTAATAGAATATACATAAATATTTACACATATTTATACACATATTGATATACATTGACTGTCTGTGGTGCTGCGTTCGCGCTTACTCTGAGGCGCCTGAGAACCATGGGAACCGAAGCAATGCCAAGACCTTGGGGGGAATTTTGCTGTAGAATGAGATGAATAACTCCCACTCAGTTCCAACAAGTCAAACCCATCGGATTCCATGGGGTTCCACAAAATTCCACGCAGTCAAAGTGATTCGAGGTTTGGCCTTACTGGCAAGGACTTTGTGATCCTTGCCGCGGATGGTCAGGCCACTGATGCCTGATGAACATGCTGCAAATTGCTGCAAGGATGGAACGCTTCTAGGATTCAACAGTGCAACACTTCAGTGCCTTCAATGGGTGAGAACAAACTAGGCTTTATGCTGTGGCTCCTGTTTTAATTGCTGGAATTTGGCAGGCGGCCTATTCTATCATCCGTCTCAAGAACGACGCAGACAAGATTTGGAAGGTTTTGCAGACAAGTTATTTCGAGCGATCTTTTTAATGAAGATTTGCAACAAGAGTGATCATGTCACTGATGTACTGTATTGATTTGTATTGAGAAAACATAGAAAACGCCTTCAGACGGCTTCGTGGCATCCCAGGTGGGGAACATGCTCTTTGGATGCTCAGGGCCCTCGGCAGACACTGCCAACTTCGCCTGGAAGCTCAGGAGAAAGGACCAAATGGAACAGGACCCGACTCAAGCGTCAAATGAGTCAAATGAGTCAAATGAGTCAAATATGTCGTCAAAGATCTTTATCATTCTTTACCATTTTTTACCATTCTCCTATCTTTACCTGGAGGCTTCCTGCAAACACTGACTCGAATGTGGAAAGATGTGGAAAGATTGGGGATCCAAATCTTCAATGGCCTCCAAGTGTGGCTGTGTCTTTGCTGTTTTGACCTTTGTTTGTGTTTGTACTTCGCAATCCTGGCCGAGATGGAATTCATCGAAAAAAACGTGAAGCTCAATGAGCTGAGAACGGGCATCCCCATGTCGACCAAGGCTCTTTTTGCTCGACTCTTTTGAACATTTTGGAACATTTTGGAACCGTTTCTTGAAAAAAGTTTCATTAAGGGTGAAGTTCAACACAGTTTAACACAGTTTTCGGCGCCGAGATTGTGGCAAGGCAGCTGCTAGCTTCACCCGCAATGAGTTGGCTCATGCCCTGCGCAAGGGACCCTTCCAGGTCCGCAGTCTTGAGATGTCTTGAGATGTCTTGACTTTGAGCAGTTTGAGACTGAATTGGCTGTGCAAAAGTATCTTCAAGTGACAACTGTAATCAACTGCTAAATCCGGATAGGTTGAGTCTTGAGCACATATTGGTGCGACAGGAATCGAGAATGACCATCAATGACTGAGAATGACTGAGAAATGAGAAATAGAAACTAGTTGAGTTCGTTGAGATGACGGAGTCAGAAACCTGAGAATCTGAGAGAACTTAGAGGTCTTTTTGATTCTTTTTCATTCTTGTTCATTCTATTTCCGGTGTTTCTGGGCAGAGAGGCGGATCTTCTTGTTGCCGGAGTGGACAACGAAGGCCCCAGCCTTTACTTCATGGTCGACAACTTAGTGCGTTCGAAGTATGTCTTCAGTGTTTTTCTTCATGTTTTCTTCAAGCGCATCTATGTTTGACGTCTTTTCTTGTTTCTTCCATATTCCTCCAAGGACTACCTGGCAAGTTCAGTGAAGGTGAACAAGGCACAGTCATAGAAGCTCTGATTCCTTGGCATTTGCTATGCATTTGCTATGCATTTGCTATGCATTTGCTATGCATTTGCTACATGTCTTCTCATATTGATTTCGAATATGCTAAGTCTGCTACTGTGTTAATCGACTTCCAGGAATGATTGTTTGAGCAGGGGCATGTCTGGCCAGGCGGCTCATGGCTACGGCGCCATGTTCACATTAGGTTTGATGGCACGAGCCTTAGACTTTTTTCCAACTGTGACGAACGAGTAGAAGGATCGAACTGGCGGAGTGCACCAAATTGCATCAATTTTATTCAGGATCGATACTGGAAGCCAGATCTCACTGAAGAAGAGGCACGAAAGTGGAGCAGACCTCTGACAGCGAATACGCTTGCTTCAAACTTAAGCAGACAGTTTGGAAGTTGTTTGGAAAGTTAGTAGATATTTGTAGATAAATAATGATAAATATTTGTCATTATTTGTCTAACCTTCCGTGTTTCCTCAAAAGTGGCTTGAATGCTCGATGCAAAGCTTGGAGGCCATTGACATCATCAAGAAATGCATCAAGGAGCTGGAGACGTGTCTTGGCCGAAGGGCGATAGTCCCACAGCCGACAAGCTTTCATCAGAGAGGAGGGTACATTCAGAGATGGGGGTTTCATAAAGAGGGTATCCCCAAATCATCCAAAATTAGACAACTATTGAAATCCATGGTTTTAGGGATCCCAGGATCCCCCATTTCAGCAACCCCCCAGATGAAGATTCGATGGAGTCCTGTGCTCTGAGGATAGAATCTGACTCATTGGAATCTTGCACTTGACTATATTGACTGATTCTTTCGAAAATCCTGAGGCGCTTCATTGTAGATTTGCCCGGGTACAAATGTCCTGCCCTTGGCATGACCGAACAGGTTTTGCCCTCCTGCTCGTACTACTTGTCTGATCTTGTTCGTGCTTGGCCTGTTGATAGGCAAGATCGTGAGCAAGACTGGCATTAAGGAAGTGCAGTGCTAGCCTTGGCGGTGCAAAGTCGCTGCCATTTCCACCATGGGTTTGTTCCAGGTGTAACACGCATCAAGAAACAACGAAAAAGAACAAGAGATAACAAGAGGCATTTCCATACATTTCCATACATTTCCATACATTTCCATACATTTCCATACATTTCCATACATTTCCATACATTTCCATACATTTCCTTCAAATCCTGCCGAGGCTGTGAGAGAGCTACCAGCGACCTGAGCAACACCCGCTTCTGAGCTCCAATGTCATACCTGGCCATGGAAACTTATGGGCTAAATGGCTAACAGCGGCTCCCACTTGTGCTTCATTAATTGGTCTCATGACACATCATGATAAGTTTAACAAGTTGCATTACATTGCAAAGTGGTGAGATTAATAATCTGATATAATCTGTAAGTTATTGTAACTTCTAGAATTCGGAGCCAGGATCCTAAGGTATGGATTTCACAGTCAAGGAAGCCGGCAGGACAAGTGCTCCGACGGCGCATGTCAGTCTGAACAGGACGCGTGGCTGGCCAGTGGAAAAGACGCACTCCCGCAGCTTCAGATTTTGCAAGCAGCTTCCGTCTGGAGACTTTGTGAACGTACGTGATGATGCATGATGTCATGATGTCAACATCAAAGTTACCCAAAGGTTCTCTAGTGATCTTGTATCGATTTTAATGTCTTCGGCATGTTCCGGTGATCAGCTTGTTGGATTTTCTGGCTTGGTGCAAAATCGGGCAGTCTGGATGCTTTTGGTGTACAAGTGGCTTAGCGCACAAGATTGTTTGGTAGAATCTGCTTGTTGGAAAATGGTTTTTTCTGTGCAAGCTGCTTAGCTGAAAAGGCTGTTGGTGTAAAGACATTTCTTGGCACAGAGGGCTGTAGCGTTGGGCTTGGTGTACCGGTCATAGCACCTCAAACAACCAAATGATGGTACTCGCTTATAGTGAACTCACTCCGCCCGATCCAAAATCTTGCGTTTAGTTGGGGGTGACTTCCCCGGAAAGTCGCCCCAACATGCGTTTAGTTGCTGTGGAGCATTTGCGTAAGATATAAAACGATGCTTTAGAAGTATAAATATTGCGTCATTTAGCTTGTGTTTACGCTGGTGAACTTGTTTTTTTGTCATGCTTGGCTCATTTATGTGACCTTCGAGCAAATCCAGTCACGTGTTTACATGTCGCCCTGCCGGGGGGGTGCCTTTCTAGAGTAGTTGGGGGACCTTCGCCGGCATTGAGTAGAGTGAGGTTTTCTTTGGGCAAAAAATGCGTGATCATGTAGCAAAATGTTCAAAGTGTCGGACAAATTCCTCCATGTGCCGGCCTTCTGGGTTTCAGCATTGTGGTGGTGCGTTGGGTCACGCTCTGCGTGGAACAACGCGCAGTGGCAATCACGACATGTCCTATGGCTTCATTTTGGGCCAACTTTAGGCCGGTTGTGGGGAGCGGTAGGGTTGTGCAAACACTTGGAAAATCATTGGAAAGTCATGGAAACAGCAATCCGTAATGTTTTCAAAACTTTCGTGGTGTTGGATGCCTGGAATTGATGCAATTGTGTGTAATATTTTCTCGGTGGGTTGGGTTGACCCATTTTTATGGACATGTTCAGCTACTGTACAGGATATGCATGGCTTCGCAACATTTCATCTAAGTGCGTATATTTGAGTTCAACATGTTTCTACACAGATTGTTGATTCATCAATCAAGCATATCAAGCATGGACCCGCTCTTTGGATTTGTTGGTTGACTGTGCCAGGTAAACTCCCATGATTATCCATGATGATTATACCGTATAGAATCGGATGGGAGAAGAAAATCTGACAAAATATATTTTGCATGATGCTGCAATGCGAATTAACATCCATCAGTCAAAGAAGTTTCAAAAGGACATGGGCAGATAGTGGCAGATACATCATACATCATGATACCAGAATAGAAAGTGTCCTTTTGTTCATTCAAAAGATCACCCCACACGATTCCGGGAAAACTCGTGCAGATATCTCCGAGAGTGAATCGTACAAATCTGGAATGTGGCGAATTGTACGTGCAAGCGCTTGCTGCTATGCCTGGCTGCGCGGCGCAAGTTAGAGCATTGGGCAGTGGATGCAGCAGACGGGTCTCAACTAGTCTCAACATCAATGACTTGGAAATTGTAGTGTTTGATGTGTTTGTTGTTTCGCACAACATAGACCATGTAGACCCCTTTGCTAGTTTCGACCTGTCAGTGGCAGGTGCAGCCAATGTTTCCTTGATGGATGCTGTTATGAACCAATGAAATTACATGCATATCCATTATGATCCATTTGAGCAGATTTGAACATGTTCTTCAATGATCTTCAATGTAGGTTGATCTTACCAGAAATCCTGTCATGTCCTAGACCGCACACTTGTGTTCTTACCGGCATGTCCGGAAGTTTTTTGGGTGCTCAAGAGACAGGAAAAACAACATTGGTTTTGTTTTTGCTCTGCTTTCCAGGCTTTCCTGATGTGTGTTGTATGCTGATTCTGTGCTTAGCTTGATCAAAGGGTAGCACCCTTGCAGAGTCAGACACATTGGCGTTGTTAAGGTTTTGGGCACCGGTCATGTCTGCTGATGTCACCATAGAAGCAGATGGAGCTGTGTCAAGCTCAGAGCGTCATGTGCGTTGCGACTGAGTTTCGCGAACTTGAAAGAACCAAACACAACGGCTGTACCCATGAAGAAGTTGGGGCTGAGCTTTGTTGAAAGGTTTCATTCCAGGGCAATTGCTACCGTTCTCTTCTTGAGATGCAATGATATCATAGCCTACGTAATTATATTGTGTATACTATATAAATATGTACATATTATATTAATTTATTGTGAATATAATATACATATTGTGCATAATATGTATATATATATATATATTAAACATTCATATATAATACATACAGACGTACTTGCAGCGAACCGACGTGGATCGTAGGCAGTCATTTGATCTCACACAACATCACAGATGAGTGGGGGAACTTCCCATGAAGACTGGAAGCATCTGGAAGGGTAAAGGATGCTAAAGGTCTTGTTGGGAATGGATGCTGAAAAACTATGCGGCTGAGGTGAACTCTGCACGCAAGCCACGTCGGAGCACAGCTCCTGTGCTGCTCCAGGTACCGTGGACCTCACAACTTATGGTAGTACATGGTAGCACCAAAAACTCACCAGAACCACATTTAATTTGGGTTTGTGGGCAGTATGGTTGCGGCTTTGCCTGTGATTTCAGACGACAAGAATGAGGTCTAATCGTGAGGAAACTTGGTGGGGCAGATATGCTTCAGTGCAGGCCAAAGCTACCTTGAAGAGACCAGAGCCCGACGATATTGTCAGCACCTTTGCCCGACTTTCCGACTCTAGCTGTGATTCCATATACATCCATATACATCATATTATACTGTAGCCATAGATCTCCTCCCCCTCTCCTCCTCCTCCTCCTCCTCGTCATCGTCATCGTCATCGTCATCGTCATCGTCATCGTCATCGTCATCGTCATCGTCGTCCTCATCATCATCATCATCATCATCATGACCACCATCCGTATTTTGTTTGGGTACCATCAAAAACCTGCCATGGGTCGATCCTAAGAGGAGCCAACCAAAATAACGTGTGCTCGGTAGTCTCCTTTCATCACCTGCTATCACAACATATAACAACTACATACAACTACATATCTTTCGTTCCCCCGCTTGCTCTCAAGTGGATAGCTAGACACATTTTCAGATTTGTGTTTTTATGGCAGCAGTTCATCAGGTCCACCAAGTGCAGCCAGAGGGGAAGGCAATGCCAGGGTGTCGGGTTGAGACTCGGGCCCCAAGATAGGAGGAAAGGACATGAAAAGACATCATTATGGACACGAAAACCGTTCTGGAGATGACTACAGCAGAGTTGATACACTTGAGCCAATGTCCAAACTGCCAGGAAGCACGTCCGACACCGAGGAGTGATGTACGCGATGCAAGTGCTGCATTTCCCTTGTCCTTTCTGCAAGAGGACGCAACAAGTCTCACCAGTGGAGTCAGTGACGCAGTCAGTGACGGAGTCAGTGACGGAGTCAGTGACGGAGTCAGTGACGGTACACGTGTGGCTGTTGAGACCTCTAAACAGCCTGCAGCCACTGTGGCCACTGTGGCCACTGTGGCCACTGTTGCCCCTGCTTCGGACGAATTTCTCACTGAGGCAGGGGAGAAGGACCTTTGAGAAAGTGCATGAATTTAAGCTGAAGATATGCCGAAACTTTTCATCAATGAAAATCAATGAAATCGTATTTAAAGAAGTTACCCTTGCCAGGTGCTTCCTATGGGAGCTCCAAATCTTCCGATGCCTCAGGCCTGTGCACAGCCATCTTCACTCATGGCATTTTTGGATCTGTCTTAGGAACATTTAGATACATTTAGGGTATTTAGGAACATCAATTGAAGGGTCTTTTTTTACAAACCACGTCTTTCTAGAATTTCTAGAGCCTTGCATCCCCCGATTTCTTGGCATTTCCGGGCTGGAAGCAAGGCTCTTGGTTTGCCAACTTTTTCAGTCTGCATGTTTGATATGTTTGAATGTGTCATATTGTTTCTTTTTGGAAGCCCTTAGATATTCTGCGGCATGCTGTGGCTGCTGTGGCACATGTGTGTGTTTCTTGTGGCAGGTGGCACCACTGACGCCGGTAACGCCCGTGCTTATGACACCGATGAGCTTTCAACTTCTGTCGGTGTTGATCGTACTTCTGTTGGCACTCGTCGCTTGGATGCATTGGATCAACATGATCAACTTAGACATGGGATGCGTATGGATTCGTATAGATACGTATAGAATCGTATAGATTACTATGATACTGATTGTTACTGTAATTATGATATAATAAGAATATATATTAATATATATATTTAAGGGCTGCCGCCCCTGCCGCCGACCCCGGTAAAGAATCGGGGATTGTTGGTGAAACAGGCAAGCTGTGTGACGAGAAATTTTGGCAAATGCATCATCACATGCAGGATCATTTTTCCCAACCTTTTCCGCTTGCTCAACATTCAATAGAAGCCCATCAGCCCCCCTGCTGCTGCTGCTGTTGTTGTTGCTAACAGAAGAGTAGCAAGAGCACCTCCTGACACCAAAACAGCAAGGCACGGAAGGACGAACAGGCCCTAGAATCGCACCGAAAAAGTGCCTAACGTCCCTTGTGAATGCCTTGGAAAAATGTTTTTTTCCCAACCTTTTCCGCTTTTTCAATCTCCCATCAGCTAGCTCACCTGCTGCTGCTGCTGTTGCTGCTGCTAACAGAAGAGTCGCAAGCGCACCTCCCGGCACCAAAACAGCAAGGCACGGAAGGACGAACAGGCCCTAGAATCGCACCGAAAAAGTGCCTAACGTCCCTTCTGAATGCCTAGAAAAAATGTTTTTTTTCCAACCTTTTCCCTTTTTTCAATCTCATGAGTGCTGCTGCTGCTGCTGTTGCTGCTGCTAACAGAAGAGTAGCAAGAGCACCTCCCGGCACCAAAACAGCAAGGCACGGAAGGACGAACAGGCCCTAGAATCGCACCGAAAAACTGCCTAACGTCCCTTCTAACTTCCTAGAAAAAATGTCTCTGTTTCTTTTTCCCAACCTTTTCCGCTTTTTCAATCTCCACCTGCTGCTGCTGCTGCTGCTGCTGCTGCTAGCAAAAGCACCAAAAACTGCCTAACGTCCCTTCTGAATTCCTAGAAAAAATGTCTTTTTTCCAACCTTTTCCGCTTTTTCAATCTCCCATCAGCTAGCTCACCTGCTGCTGCTGCTGCTTTCTCGCTGCCTGCTAACAGAAGAGCTCGCTGCTGCTGCTGCTGCTGCTGCTGCTGCTAACAGAAGAGTCGCAAGAGCTCCCGGCACCAAAACAGCAAGGCACGGAAGGACGAACAGGCCCTAGAATCGCACCGAAAAACTGCCTAACGTCCCTTCTGAATTCCTAGAAAAAATGTCTTTTTTCCAACCTTTTCCGCTTTTTGAATCTCCCATCAGCTAGCTCACCTGCTGCTGCTGCTGCCAACGAAGAGTCGCAAGAGCACCTCCCGGCACCAAAACTGCAAGGCACGGAAGGACGAACAGGCCCTAGAATCGCACCGAAAAACTGCCTAACGTCCCTTCTGAATTCCTAGAAAAAATGTCTTTTTTCCAACCTTTTCCGCTTTTTGAATCTCCCATCAGCTAGCTCACCTGCTGCTGCTGCTGCTGTTGCTGCTGCTAACAGAAGAGTCGCAAGAGCACCTCCCGGCACCAAAACAGCAAGGCACGGAAGGACGAACAGGCCCTAGAATCGCACCGAAAAACTGCCTAACGTCCCTTCTGAATTCCTAGAAAAAATGTCTTTTTTCCAACCTTTTCCGCTTTTTGAATCTCCCATCAGCTAGCTCACCTGCTGCTGCTGCTGCTGCTGTTGCTGCTGCTAACAGAAGAGTCGCAAGAGCAGCTCCCGGCACCAAAACAGCAAGGCACGGAAGGACGAACAGGCCCTAGAATCGCACCGAAAAACTGCCTAACGTCCCTTCTGAATTCCTAGAAAAAATGTCTTTTTTCCATCCTTTTCCGCTTTTTGAATCTCCCATCAGCTAGCTCACCTGCTGCTGCTGCTGCTGCTGTTGCTGCTGCTAACAGAAGAGTCGCAAGAGCAGCTCCCGGCACCAAAACAGCAAGGCACGAAAGGACGAACAGGCCCTAGAATCGCACCGAAAAACTGCCTAACGTCCCTTCTGAATTCCTAGAAAAAATGTCTTTTTTCCAACCTTTTCCGCTTTTTCAATCTCCCATCAGCTAGCTCACCTGCTGTTGCTGCTGCTGCTGTTGCTGCTGCTAACAGAAGAGTCGCAAGAGCAGCTCCCGGCACCAAAACAGCAAGGCACGGAAGAACGAACAGGCCCTAGAATCGCACCGAAAAACTGCCTAACGTCCCTTCTGAATTCCTAGAAAAAATATCTTTTTTCCAACCTTTTCCGTTTTTTGAATCTCCCATCAGCTAGCTCACCTGCTGCTGTAGTAGTAGTAGTAACACGGCCCTCCCGGATGGGGAAACACCATGGCCCTGAAGGACAAACAGAGTCCAAAATAAGCGTTTCCCGGGGCCGGAACGTCCCTTCTGAAATCTCCTACAAAAAGCTTGCTATACGTTTCTCGAGGCTGGCTGCTGGCTCGCTGCTAGCTGCTGCACTGCTGCCGTTGCGCTTACTGCTGCGTCTGCTTGTGTCTGCTGCTGCCTACTGCTGCCTGCTGCTGCCTGCGGCTGCTACTAGTAGTAGTAGTAGTAGTAGTAGAAGTAGTAGAAGAAGTACAAGAAGTAGTAGAAGAAGTAGTAGTAGAAGTAGTAGTAGAAGTAGTAGTAGAAGTAGTAGTAGAAGTAGTAGTAGAACTAGTAGTAGAAGTAGTAGTAGTAGAAGTAGTAGTAGAAGTAGTAGAAGTAGTAGAAGTAGTAGAAGTAGTAGAAGAAGTAGAAAAAGTAGAAGAAGTAGAAGAAGTAGAAGAAGTAGAAGAAGTAGAAGAAGTAGAAGAAGAAGTAGAAGAAGTAGAAGAAGTAGAAGAAGTAGAAGAAGTAGAAGTAGTAGAAGTAGTAGAAGTAGTAGAAGTAGTAGAAGTAGTAGAAGTAGAAGTAGAAGTAGTAGTAGTAGTAGTAGTAGTAATAGTAGTAGTAGTAGTAGTAGTAATAGCAGGGCAGTACCTCTTCTTCCCTTACGCGCTCCCCCTTGCGTCGGCCGGGGTCGGCGGATATATATAAACTCTTTTTCCCTTACGCACTCCCCCTTGCGTCTGCCGGGGTCGGCGGATATACTGGTAACTTTGTGGTTGGGTTTACCATATTGATTTTCATTCACATGTGAAGTCACCGTGGCGGAGTTTTTCGTGGTCTCTAGCTATTCGAATTCAGTCGCGCATCAAGTCGGATTTCGCGGTCAACATGTTCCTCTGTGTATTATACATCTGCAGATGATAAGTGGGATGATCATTTATCGATTATAATCCTACTACATCCTACTTACCCTCTGGTAAATTAACATAGACCCTGAAAATGACCAATTTACAGTGGAAACTAGTTTTCCAAACCCTATCTGCCAGGGTCTATGTTAATTTACCAGAGGGTAACTTTGTTTTGGGATGAATTACAAAAAAAATGTAACCACCTACCAGTTCCATTCCTCATAACTTCCACTTCCTCCATTTCCCTGCGGGATGCTGAAGCAATCTGAAGCACCCATTGGATAGATTTGCTTTGACTGTTTCTAAAATTGGTGCCCCATATATTGGATGCTAAATAGTAAATGTGAAATAGTCAAAAGATTGTGTGACATGCCCTTATATTTTTTATATATTGTACAAATTATTGATTGTACGCGTGTGTCTGAAAACTGGGCAGCCCAAATCTTCATGATTTACCCTCTGGTAAATAAACAGTTTGACCCTGAAAATCACCCATTTTTAATGGTTCCACTAGTCTTCCAACCCCGATGACTGCCAGGGTCGTCATGTTAATTTAACAGAGGGTAATCGTATTCTTAAGCTGCCCAAAATGGGGTGTCTACCACCCCATTTTGGACCGAGTCGCTTCTCTCGACCCTTCGATCCGGTTGATTGCAGGGTGTGGTACTTAGTACCAAGCAATATATGAGATGATCATCATCTATTATGGAAATCCCTATGGACACGCCCAAACAAAGCAGCAACATGGAATGATTTGGAGTGTCTTGAACTGCTGTTTTTGCAATAGGTACTCCAAATGATCTGATAGAAATTGGGGAATTGTTTCTTCAGATGCCTTATTTCTTTTGGAAGTGGCTCAAAAAGATCCCAGTTGCCAATTGCGAATGCTAACTTACTGGACCAGTTTGCCAGCCCAGTAACTGGAGATGGTGGTTGCCCTGTGGTAGTGAAACACCCCTACATAACGAATGCTTGGAACTAGGGAAACCACCACAAAAAAAATATCTGGTTGGAACTGGGGTTCCACACATAAATTTAAGGTCCCAAAAACATCCCTTAAAATTGTATTTCTAGAATCAAAACTGCAATTTCTAGAAATTTCAGAATACCCCCCCATTCTAAAAAAAAATGGTTTGTAGTGAGACACATTGAGACTGAGGTTGGCGTGTCCCAGAACTCTGATCATGATTTTGAGACCATGCGGACGGCGGGATGATCAAAATGCGGGACATCACGTGATGTAGAACCAGAAAACCGCTGGGAATGAGACAGCAAACAAGAATTCGAAGTATTTTTGAGAAGTTTTTCTGGAGGAAAAGCTGAGGAATGAGACAACAAATGACAACAAAAATTCGAAGTGTTTTTAAGATTTGCCCTTCGCAGCGACGTCCCAGCCTTCGGCAGGCTGCTTCTTTCAATGTCCTCTCATCCTTGGTTGCTTTCACGGCCTTTGTCCTATGCCGTTTCTCGTCTTTTGTGGCCTCCACGAAAGGCCATTTATGCCATCCCCAAGTCATGGCCAGATGGGTGGGATTGATACCATCCCGAATCATTGGAGTTGAGGACATGGCGACAAAAACTATGGGCTGCCCTACTGGCTGTGCCATACTTCAATCTGAGGTAAGCATGGGGTTCATGCCTCTGAAAAATCATAAACTGAAGCCACAAGTGGCTATTGAATTGGTAGCTTTGAACTTTTTTCTTGCAAAGCTTGCGCCGTTTCGGCCCTTTTAGGGTGAAAATTGATTGAAAACGAAGGTCCCAAGTGAGGTGTATATCCCCATAAAGGAAGCTCCCAATGGATGCCCAATGTGTAGCATCAAACATGGCTTGCTGGCAAATTTCCCATTGAATTATAGCATTTAGTTCGATGTTCGCAGCTAACTAAACCTCCATTTATATTGGGGATTTCCCTTGCCATGTTTGATAACACCAGAGGTTAAATCCATTGATATCCTATGATTGTCCCGTTCATCATCCCAATATTATCCTGGTTGGTGGTTTGGAACATTTGGATTATTTTCCCCAATAGCTGGGATGCTGATCCAATCTGACTTTCATATTTTTCAGGGGTAGGTCAACCACCAACCAGATCTGTGTGTGTGTGTAATTTTAAATCATCCCAAATGGGGGTATACCCAACAAGAATCCTCTGGTGGAGATGGTTCATGATGGTTCAATAATGTTCAATATATGGTTGGTTCATGATGGTTCAATACCATTTAAGTATCAGATGAAATGACTATTGGGGGAATACCCCCTAATTTACCTAATGTTCATAAACCATGGTTTATTGATCCGGGGTTGACATTAAACCCTACTAATCATATCAAGCCCATGAAATCCCATGGTTTCCCCAGTTTCCCCAGGTCATTTCTGCCCTGCCGTCTACTGCAAACCCGAGCTCATGACCTCCGAGACGGTGCGATTTCAATCACGCATTTATGGAGATTTCACACAGAAAAATATGGGAATCTTCTCTGGTAAGACTTGGCAGTTTGCCATAACTAAAGATGTCCACTATCTGAAAAATAACTGCTTGGTGGTTTCAAACCCCCTGAAAAGTCGATGGGAAGGATGGCATCCCATATTTTGTATGGAAAATAAAACATGTTTGAAACCACCAGTAATATGTACATCGAACGAAATGGGCCATGGCTTCCATAGCTTAGAAGACCGGAGGGTACAAAATGTTTTTTCTCCATCCGAAATGAGCTTCTCATGGAGAACTGAAGCCCGGGGACCAGTCATGCAGTGCCCCTCAAAGGTGAAAGTTGGCAACTCATCCAAGGTATGGGTCACTTTGAAGGGGAAAAGCCATGGGAAAGCCATGCTTTTGGCACCTGATGCAACCTGGATCCATCTGGATTCTTAATCTTTGCAGGTTGGCACTGCACCATGCTTCAAGACCCTCAAATTGCTAGAAACAAGAATAGTTCTTGAAGAGATGCTGCTGGTTCATTTTTCTGCAGAATCAACGAACAATGAATCTATTGCTCCGGGTAATCCATATGCCAGGTCTTCAAATTCATTGTTCTAGAGAACACTTATGTTTAATATGTTTATTGGGTATTCGAACTGGGATGAGAAGGATGAGAAATCACCATATCTGGTTCTGAATCATGGCCCCCAATGCGCCACAGGAACCCTACTGTGCATCTTAGCGGTCCTATGGACGCTGTATGTATCATCTATAGGATATGTATATATATATGGGTATATATGTGTATGTGTGTATAATATTTGGGAATATATATATATATATCCACAATATATATATACATATAATATATATATATATATATCAAATTTTAAATATAGATTAAAAATTGGCGACGGAGAACCCTATAGAATGATGTCTCCGTGCTGAAAAGGCCGACACCGGAATTCTCGGAACTCTCTTCAGCCGGGGCAGCCCAGTGGATCCCGCGAAAGGCACCGCCTCATACCCTCAAATCCCAAAAAAGAAACTTTTAGATATATCCCATATATATATATAATTATATATACATATATCACATATATAATATATTATATATAATATATATAATAATCCACACGAATCTTGGAAAAGGTACACTCCGATGTCATCAAACGTGGCAGCCTGGGAATCCCCTAATTCTGAATGGAGCTTGTAATGGGGTGATGACTTCATTTTCGAGTACCACCAGGGAATGACCCGAGGGAATGTTTCACCAAGATTATTAACTTCCCATTTAGAAACATCACCAGGATTATAACATGTTGAAGTGGGATAGAAGCCTCAACAAAGAAGAATAGTAGTTTCTAAAAAAAAGACGTACCTTGCCCAAGTATCTAGCACCTAAACACCACACTTCGATCTGAGATCGTATAACATGTGTGAAGATACATACTGTATTTCGTTGAATTATGCAGTGATTAGGACGGAACTAGAGAGTTTTTGGCATCCATACTCTCAACAAAATCCCACCGAATGGAAAGCCCAGGAGCTGCTAGGAGTTTCCATCCAGTTTGTTTCTCAGCATGTCCCCCACATTCCCAACCGACTGGCTGGGTAGTTTAATCCTTTAGTTGCCTTAGTTGTTTGCTAATGGAAAATAACCACAACCAGTAAAGATGTTTTTTTGGTGGACTATCAAAGATTGACAATGAATATGTTTATTGGTTTAGCCCAGAAAAGGAAAAGCAGAGCTTTGATGCTTCAACCAAGCTTGGCACAGATAGTCAATCCCTTCCACCAGAGTTTCGATGGTGTTTTTTTCATATGAACGGGGGAAGGGATCGCTATGACCGCTATGATTGGTGGAGCATTGGGGATGGGTTCAAAGCACCAACCAGATTTTTTGGGGTCCACGATGTTTTGGGTGATGTTTCCTGCATAATTTTTGAGTTTCCAACTAGAACATACTAGAACTATTGATTTCATTGGAAATCATGAAGGAAACACCATCTTACTTTGCACTAAACAGATAGTTTGAAGTTTCCACTAAACCTTTCATACCAACTATCTGTTTGGGGATTGCTTAGATTATTTCGTTGTGATTCTTCATGTTCCAGGTTTGTCCCGTCGACTCTTCGATTGGGCCTCCTCGGTACATAGCATGGAGGAGAGCTGGAGAGCAAAACATGGAGATCTAGGCAACAAAGATGGGGATTTAGTCGCAAAACGGCGATTGAAGCAGCAAAGACAGGCAGAAATAAACGCAAGAAAAGACGGTTGTTTTTTTTCACACAAACTTGTATAGCTGAAATGGATGTTTCTGAGAAACATTGGGATTTCAACAACAAAAGCGTTGGTGTCCATTAGTGGTTGTTGCTTTCGGTGTCTTCATGAGGATTTCGGGGAAACAAGACCTGGGATGAACCGAAAAATTGTTTCAAGACTGGGGGAACCAAGCCATTCTCCCAGCGGTGTTTTGGTTTTTTGGGTTTGGTATCCTTTAAAATGGTTTGTATAGCCAAGAACGATCACTCCGATGGTCATGAGTCATAAAGGTCCCAGCAATGACGTTCCTTAGACGTGGGATTGGATAGTGAGAAAGGCGTAAACCAAACCAGGCGACCAAAAGACAGATTTGACATGGAAGAAACAGAAGCAATGATTGTAAGCAAGTGGATGTAAGAGGGGTTCTTATATTGTGGGTTTGATGACCAAAAGATGGGTTATTTTTTGATTTGAAGAACACATCAAGGTATGAAAGCACAAAGAATTACCACAACAAATATCATATATATATATACACATAAATGCATATTGTAGTATTAGATACATATATTTGGTGGAATATGTTGGACAAATTACCAGAAGCATTTGTTAAGTCGATGGAGCCTCACCATTGCGCAGGATGAGGATGTGCTGAAGCATGCGGGCTTAGATGGCTTGATGTTCCTGGAGTTCATGTCGTTGGGAAGGCGGCCGCAACATCAATGACCGGGTCGTTAGGATGAAGCAGGTTGTTGGGGTAGAACAAAAACATATTGGATGGGTTTTGCTATATATATTTATATATGTATATTGATAGATATGTGATATTTGTGATATTTTGTGGTTAATTATATACAATATCGGTTTGTTTGGGAATAGTGCAACCCCCAAAATACAGGCTTAATCAGAATGTTCATTTGTTTTCCCATCTTGTCCCCGTTTCTTGAAACGGGGACAAGATGGGGTATACCACATGTTTAGCCAATGCCATATGCAACAATGTCCATTTGCATGATCAAACATAGCTAGAAGCGAAGTGGATAATTAAAGGAACCCCCTTAAGTGGAGAACCTTTCTCTCGGTCGGGACCCGGGGATTTCGGATGAAGTTGGAAATAGTTGGAATAGTCTCACAAGAATTCAGTGATAAATCACTGTTCTAATCTGTTCTATCTTTTTTTTTGGAGAGTTGCTATACTATAAACATCTATAAACCCATGGGTTTAACCCTGGAATTTGATGCCCACATGGATATTGACGGTGGAGCTGCCGGGTGCGAGGCTACGTGGATAGATGTCACCATAGCCAGAAAGCGATGAGATATGATGTACATCCATTTTAGATTGAGATTTTCAACTATAAACCTTCCATTTTTTGGGATACCTCCATTTATGGAAACCCCCGTATACATATGGGATCTCCCCAGGAAACAAATATGGGTGAAAAGTCACACAGGGACCCCATTCCTGGGGCCCGAAAACATCCATACGTAGTGAATGGATAGGTTTGGCGTTCGGCGTTCGGAGGAGGATTCTTTTTCGGAACGGAGCCGTGAAAGAATCCGGAGGCCGGTCTTCCATAATCCCTGAGATTAGCTGACTAGTTTGTAAGTAGGCTGTATACATAAATATATATATAATTAACTATATATATAATTAACTATATATATATAATTAACTATATATATATATATATCATACACATATCAATAGATATTGATATATATATATATATTTATTTATATATATATGCACATATGATATCGTATCATATATCCTATATATCCCATGAACTACACCCCAGGGGCTGGAATCACTTGAGACATCCGGAGCGATGTGACCCTAGTCCCCGCGGTTTATAGCCTAAATAGAGCCCAAGTGTTTAATATATGGCCTGTAATGTATATATATAATTATATATATAATATGTATATATAATATATGGTGTATAATATATATGTGTATACATGGTGTATAAAATATATGACCCTATTTGTCTAAATGGGGTATAATATGGTTATTTACTACTCAATCGATTCGTGGGATGCGCCCCCAAGGATGGGTTTACTCCATTTGGAACACAAGAAAAAACAACTGCTCAGTTCCACTGGAAAATTTAACCTCTAAAGGGGTCATGTACCACTTCCATGGTCCTGACCTGACAGAGGGGGATCCCAGATATTTCCCCTTGCTAAGTTACACGGAATGGATGTATGGAATAGTTTTGGAATGTGGTTTGGAGGCTTCCAAATCTATCAAACAATATTAAACATCACCTGAAGAAAAGTATGAGATGAGATGAGATGGTGATTGGAACTCCAACATGTGCCTTTTGCAAAATGCATTCCTGTCCCCTAATTTGTTTTTCTATGAGATATGAGGATCATTCCTAATGGATGAGATCCAGTGAGTAAGCGTACCACTATCAATGATATATGGGATGATCACTATAATTTATTATAATTTTAACGCTTTTAACCATCGTTGATAATCATCATTTATAATCATCATAACATATCATAACCATCATTTACAGTCATCATGTATAACCATCATAATCACCATTCATAACCATTAAAAAACAATATAAAACCATTATTAAACCATTATATCACCACCATTTCTAACCATCACATGCGTTAAGGGAACTTTAAGTTTCACCACCGGGACCCAAAATCGCGCCGTGGCACCGCAGCTCCTGCCACGCAGGCACTTGGCCATGGTGTGGTCCGTCGTGCCGTGGCGCCACTGCGTTGGATTTGGGGATCCCTAAAATCGGTGCCCGTTGGGCCGTTGGGCCGTTGGTTTTTTTTGGCCAACACCGGATGAATAAAACCCATCTGTTTGGTGGTTTCAAACATGGCTTTTATTTTCCAGAAGAAAAATGGGATCATCCTTCCCATTGACGAACTCATATTTTTCAAGATGGTTAGATGGTTATTGCACCACCAACCAGCCATCAGATTCCATTGGATTTGATCAGATTTGATAGGTAAAACCGGATTAATGAACCCATCAGATTAGCGGACAATCCGTATTAAACTCTCTGGTAAACAAACAGTTTGCTATGGAAAATGGATGAACATGGGCCAGTTAGTTCGTTGATTTAGCTATTAAAAGTGATGATTTTCCAGTTCGCGAACTGTTAGTTTACCGGAGGGTAATGGGGTAAAACAATGCCATAAACCAGCCATGTAGGAATGGTAAACATAGCACTTGTAAAAATGGTGATGACTGGGGGATTGTTTCTTATTGGTTTACCCACATTAAAGTGGATGATTTTGGGGTACCCCCATTTTTGGCAAACCCAGAAATATATATACTTGTATATATAGCCTCGTCCAGGCTTCTGGAACTGCGTAAACCTGAATTAGGTTGCTAAAACTTGTCCATTCCGTGACGAAATTTCGTCGCGGAATTAACAAGTTTCATTTGGGTCATGTTCATCATCATCATCCTCATCATCATCATCATCAGCATCATCAGCATCATCATCATCATCATCATCACCAGAAACATGTGAGACCAGTTTTTTTCTGTTTCTTCACAGCAGCTGCAAGTCTCGCACAGCTTTGAGGACCTCTCCCTGTGTCTTCCAGGGGTCCTTGTTGCCAATCCAGTGATGCCATTGGCTTTGAGCCACACGGGCATCCACAACATCTTCACATGAACGTTAAAATCCCACCCCACCCCACCCCCTCACCCCGCGTGTGCGTAGCATCAACTGCTGCCGCAAGTTCACATGAACGTTAACATCCCACCCCACCCCACCCCCCAATCGTATTCAGGTTTACGCAGTTCCAGAAGCCTGGACAAGCCTATATATATATACATATACAATCATATACACATGAGCAGTGGCTGCTAAACCCCTGTTGGATGATGATTAGTTCGGGGATGATACCACCCAAATCTACCCAATATATTGGGGAGTATAATAATCCAATAGGGGAATCCCAGCCATAAACCAAACATGGCCATTTATAGTGGATTTACCCATTAAAACCAGTGATTTTTCGGGGATTAGACTACCCAATGTATTGGGGATTGGTTCATAATGCAAAAGGGGGAAGCCCTGTCAACCAACCAGGATGAAAAATGGAATGACAGAGGGATTTATTTCACACTGCTCACATATACATTAAATAGATGTGTATATTATATACATAGGTGTATGTATGTATGTATGTATGTAAAGTAAAGTAAAGTAATGTAATGTAATGTAATGTAATTTATGTATGTATGTATAGATGTATGTTTGTGTGTATATATGTGTATTATATATATAGACACATGCATGTTATATGTATGTTTAAATTTATATGTATGCTTGTATGTATGTGTAAGTTTAAGTGTGTACGTATTTGTGTATGTGTGTATGCAGGATACATATATATATATATTTATTTATTGATTATTTTTTTTATTTATTATATCATATATATATCTATAAATAGACACCCACAAATACATGTTAATATACTGTATACAAGTCTCATTTTTGACGACAAGATGTGTGTATAAAAATCATAGTGCCAGAACGCCCAAGCAATTCTTGCAGGTGATTGTGGGAGTGCTTGGCCCCTTGCACTACTTCCTGCCCCTTGGACGTTTTATGATAATGTTTTCTTGGTTGCCCTTCAATCATCAAACATGTTAAACCGGGAAATCCGCTATAAATGGAAGTTTTAATGGGAACATAATCTTATAAATGGTGAATTTCCGATTGCCACGTTTGACTACCCGAGGGTTTACCGATGGTTGACTTTCAGCGAGTTTGATGACCATGCATTATAGCAGTGCAATTCGAAAACTGTCGAGGAGAGTTGCCAGACCCTAGCAGTGTCAACTCGTAAAACACCCACCGAGAGGTTGAGGTTGAAAAGTTTCTCAACTATCAACCACCACTGGTGAATGGATGTGAATGGGATCATGTTTGGCCATGCAGATTTTGATACATGCAGATTTTCCATATCGGAAAGCAGGAGTCCTATGAGGCGGACAATGGGACAACACGGAAATGCCCTCCATCCTGTTCCTCAAAGATCATGGTAAGTTACTTCTGCATGTTTTGGGTGGGCATGGAATTCGTGTCAGGCATCGTAGCACCTCTACAGATCCTGCTCAATTTCTTAGCATGTCGGCACCTCAGTGAAGCATAGCCGGTGCGAAATGTTGCGAAATTAGTTGGTTGTCTTGATTGTATTGACAGGATGGGGCTGCCAAGATAGCGTTCAGTTGAGATATAAGTTGCGAAAAAAACGATGGTTTATGGTAGATATAACTATAGAGAACTATACTTTTCATGGGGGTTCTAAAGCAACATTCACATCACTGGGGGCCATCCTGTGCAACCAAGTGGCAACATGTCCCATTAGTTGCCAGTGATATCCTGGTTTCCCCCAAGCTCTTGACCACCAGTATTGTGATTATGCAGCATTTAAAGGATCATGTGCTGTATACGGTATATGTCTATATAATATCATTCTACACTAGACTATACATAATTATGTAATATTATGTATAGTACTATATATTATAGATACTGTAAATATATCATACGTATCTCAGAACACCGGGGATGCCCACAACGTACTATATTGTAACCCAGAATATGTTCCACAAAAAGTGCCAGTGCTGTTTCACTGATTTGTTGCAGAGGTATTTGGTTTCTCTTTCCATTTCAGCTGTGTATCAGACTTAGCACATGAAAATATCCATCTATAGATGACAGCTTGGTGGTTTGGAACATGTTGGAACCATGGAATGGATTATGACTTTCCATTGAGTTGGGAATTTCATAATCCCAACTGACTCCATCATTTTTCAGAGGGGTAGGTCAACCACCAACCAGATGAGCTCCCTTCCTGGATGGGAACCGATGGGATTCCGTGGATCCCGGGCCGAACTTCAGCGCCTGTCAGTTGGAAACCCGAACGAAACTGGCAATCGAAAATGTACATGTCATATAAATGATTGTCATATATATATATATATGTATATACTGGTATATATATATATATATACGTATATATAATATATATATATACATTATTATGATTGTAAATGATTTCTTGGAAAAAATAATCCAGCAGATTTTCCGGTGCACTCGTTCACCCTCCCTCCGAGGACCAGCTATAACGGCCTCATTTTGGCCCACTTGCCACGGTCACAGCAGCTGCTACTCACATGGGGCCATGTCGTTGCTGCCCCTGGGCCAAGATGGTGGAGATTCAGATGGGAAGATCCCTGGGGAAGATCGAGGCTTCTTAAAGAGCTGAACTAAGCTGGTAGGATTTTCCTGGGTATTTATAAGGAGACTTGGGAATTTTTGACATGTCAAAATATCCCAAATTCAGGATTTTCCCAGGATTCATCATGGTGACAAGTGATATCTTGGGATATCTTGGGATATCTTGGGATATTTGGGATGATTCATGAGGTAAAGCATATGGCCATATCCCACTTAAACCATCCCCAGTTGGGTTTTCTCGGGTCGTAACCTCCGATGTTGGGGTTTACCATCCAAGACGTCGACCCCTAGAAAAAAAAACAAGAAACAACACCTTAAAAATTGTCGGCTGTGAATCCGTAAGCAATGTTTTGGTTTATAAACGCATTCGTAAAGCAATGTCATAAACCACCCATGTTTTAAATGTTTTGGTTACCAGCCCATTTAAATCCATGTGGCATACATGTGGACCCATTTTTTTTTGCTTTAGTAGCATATACTAGCATCAAAGATGAATTGAAACGTCTTCTTCTTTTTTTGGTCTCTATGCATATACGATGCATCGAGACCAAAGATATAACTGGTCGAGCTTTGGCTGTGAACGGAATGCTGCAGGGGTTCGACCTGAGGTGTGGTATTTGGTGGTGTCGTCTTGCTGGTTGATCTATTTGGCACAGCTTCGATTCCTGGTCCATCGTGTCTTGGGCTTCACATGTTTTTTTTTTTGGTTTGGTGTTCTTTTTGATGTTTTGTTCAGTAGAACTGTTCGTGTACCTCGCTTCAAAGTGGGGATGTAAGATATGTAAGTAGCCACGACATGATAAGATTCCAAGTTCTAAAACATATACCATCATGGGTGGCCAAAAGCTAGGTAAGTTTGATGCATGTTACAAGCAGCACACAATGGCGCTAAAAACGGCAGGATATTGGCTAGCTTTGATTCAGGGAGAACATGGGAAAGGGGACCTGTATATATATATATATAAACAATATATATATATTATAATGTGTATATATATATATATATGTGGACCAAGAAAAAACCTCAAAGTGATTTTTGAGATGATTAGCAAGTGATGGTAAGATATCATGTAAGATCCATAGAATGATTGTCTTCTGTCCTTTTGCTCCGAAACGGACCCCCGGGTCCCCGTCGAAACGGATCTGCCAAGGCTTCAACTGGTTGAAACATATTCCACCGCCTCGAGCCACCACACTTCTGGCGCCTCTGGTGATTTCAATGGGAAAGCCACCAGGATCCTGATTTTCGCTGGGTTTATCCTTCGTGAAAACGAAAACAGACGACTGAATGGATCGGATCATTGAAAATGGGTGTAGAAATATCACCATTACCCGACCTGGTAGCTACAAAAAACGATGGAAAGATCCACCATGCGTTTTTCATGATTCAATGGGTAAATCAACTATTTCCACTGGGCCATGGCTTCAATAGCAAACTGTTTGACATAACCAGAGGGTAAACCTCCATTTTCCTATGGTTTTCCTATGGTTTCACCATGGTTTCACCATGGTTTCACCCTGGCTTCGCAAGGTGGAGAATTTGCCCAAGGAGTGTCGCTCGGACGATGCCTTGCGGGTCTACTTTGCACGGCTCTTTGGACCACAGAGCATCGTACAGGCCACGGCAGCGGAAAGGATTTGGTTCGATGGGAATTTCAGGATCCTAAAATGGAGGTACGTTAGTACCATATGTTTGGCTATATTTTGTGGGGGTATTCCCTGAAATTAAGGCCTTATATATGGTAGGTACCTTCAATTTAGGATCCTGAAATGGCCATTGATTGGTGTTTTTTTTTCGAAAAAAGGATGGAGAAATAGAACTATGATGGGAAATACCATCTGGTTGTGACTAACAGTTTGCCATGGAAAGATCCACCATGCTATCAATAGGTAAACCATCTATTTTTATGGGCCATTTTCCATGGCTATGTTAGTCATTGCCAGAGGGTATATGATGATTATCCTATGGGATTCTTCGGAATTTCGAATTGGAGGTGTCCGTTTTGTCATGGCCCAAATCGTCCAGAAACAGCCAATGGCTGTTTGACGGCTCGTATACAAAAATGATGGTACCGTTGTAGCATTAAGTTGGAAATGGCAATCAAAGTCTGGGGGATAATTGGATAATGGAGCAATTAAGATACATTACTGTAAGATTTATAATTGGAAGATTGAAAATTGATAACATCTTATATAAGTCAATGGATTGGTTTAGTCGGGAAAATCGAAACCGGAAACCAGAGTTATTTTCCCATGAAGATCATGGGGCTTTCCTGTTAAAATTTTCCCTTAAACCAATCCATTGAATAAGGGCAACGGGCTGACAACTCACCAGCTGGATGACCCCACCTGACGACTTGCATGGCTATAGCTATGGAAAATGGGTGATGTATCGTTGGTTTACCTATCTGGGTAAATTATAACGACCTCACTGCGACCTCACTGGAATTCATGGTTAATAAGGGAAATCATCCCCAAATGGCCTTAATTCAGGTTAGTGAAATATTATAATTTACCCAGACCTATGTCACATGGTGATTTTCCATAGCTTTTTTGCATGTTTCCCAGAGGGTAGATGTTCCATAGATGTTCCGGTAGAAATATGGAGGTTTCCTGTAAATTGCTCCTTAAACCAATCCATTGACTCAAGGATTGGTGTACAGGTACCTTATTGCCGCATTGCTGATTTCCTGTAAACTCTTGATTGCCAAAAATGGTGTTCCGCACAAACCACCGGAAAAGATAAACAAACGAACCGGTGCATATGTATATATATATATATGTATATATAATGTATATATATACATACATGTACATGCGTGTGTGTGTGTGTGTGTCTGACAGTGTCTGAGCCAAATCATAATTATATATACACAATATTATAAATATACGTATGTATATATATATATGTGTGTGTATGTATAATATGATATATATAACATAATATCATATAATATAACATAATGTAATATAATATAACATAATATAATATAACATAATATCATATAATATAACATAATATAATTTAATATAACATAATATAATATAACATAATGTAATGTAATATAATATGATGTAATGTAATATAATACAATATAATGCAATATAATATAATATGATATAATTAATATAATATAAGATAATATATATATATGCAATGTAATGTAATGTATATATAGAATATTATATATGTATAATTTATTTATATATATATACGTATATGTATACATTGTTTTTTATCATGCAATTTTGATGCACGTCACAAGAATCTTGTCACTTTGCTCTACTTACACATCGGCACCCCCCCAAAGCTTGAACATGGCACACAAGTTTCCATCGGTGAATCACAGACTGCAGTGGCTCAAGACAGTCATATGATCAACACATCATGGATGCTGAATCCTGAATAATCCCTGGCAATGGTGGTGAATAGAGTAATTTAATCCATAGGTTGATCATGGGAATATGATGGAAACCTATAATAAAAATCCATACCAAATGGTTCGAAAATCCTGCGATTTTCCCTGAACGGTTTATGGCTTTCTCAGATCTCTGAAGAAAGATTCCCACATTAGTCATGGGGTCTATCCCTGTTCATCATTCATGGATTATCCATTTTTTTGTGAATGTTCCATGAATAAATCATCCAAAGTATTGGTGATCCCCCATGACTATGGAAAGATTCCCCATGACTACCGATGCCAGGCCTATGTGGTTCGGCGCACGGAGCGTCTTCGTAGTTTGGCTAACCAAATCGCGACAGATCCCAGAGCTGGTTGATGCTTTCGTCATTTAGATACCAACTAGTACTGGAAAATCTTTTGCTATGGTAAAGTGATGTTTATTATGCACAGCTATGCACAGCTACCAGCTGAATTCTGACTCAGTTGTTTTGGCAGGTATCTGAGATTCAGCATGGTTTTGGTGTGGTTTTTGTGTTTGGGTTTCTAAAAACGGGAGAATACTGGGATAATGATGGGATATTCATATATATATATTTATATTTATATTCATACAATGTGGGGTCCCCCAGTTATAAGTTGGTTTATAAATCCCATTAACTATAGTTATTTGCGTATCATAAACCATAGTTAGTGGAGTTATGTTCACCAACTTAGCTATCTAGGGGGCCCCACATTGTAGGATACCAAAAATAATGGTTTCACCCCCTGGTGTCATCAAACCGAGTGGAATCAATGGAAAATCTCATCGCAAAATCTCGGGTCCGAGTTGCCCAGAAAACAGTGGTACCCAAGTTTGACCCATGAACATGAAGATAAACAATGTATGTCATAGAATAGTATGTTATGACAATGTTAATAAATAGGATGAACATAAAGTATTTATAGAATAGTAGTTTAAACAATGTGGTATTTATTGAAGATATGTTATAGAATAGTATATCAATAAATAGGATGAACAATGTATGTCATGACATGTTATGAATAGTAACTAAGTATGTCATGACATGTTAAGTTTGACTTTGACATGTTTTGAATATTTGTGTCTTAGTATGTCATAGAAAACAGCATCCGTTAATTGGGATCATACTGATCATCTCAGCATCAGCCTACGTTACATTATGTACAGCGTTTTGGCACACACATATTGGATTATTATCTTAGATTATATCATATTATTTTACACTATATATATAATATACTATGATCATTATTTATATATATACAGGATATGTATATGTATATGTATATCTTATGCATAAACACTGGACGTAAAGATGTGAATTCAACAGAAGAGCTAGGGATGCCACTCTTTGGATGGTGCTCGAGAGTGTCCTCTCAAAGCGATGCCGAAAAAATATGAAAAGTTGGAAAGTTGTGAAATTCCATCCCCTCCTGGAAATACGATTCTATCCTTATTTTCTGGGTATATATATATATTATACGTGATATATATATTATACGTTATATATATACATATATATATATACATATGTGTGTATATATAATATGTATATATATGTTTATATATATATTTATATATATGTTCATATATATATATATATGTATACAGGTGATATACATATATACTATGATTTACTATTGAAACGCCGTTGACTCCGTGTTGCAATGGATCAAAGTTGGGATACTGTATACTGAGCCCGCAGATTTCTGCAATGAGAGAAGATCAAAAGGGTGAGACCTGGACAGAACCGATCCACCAAACATGTGTTTAGGCAAACCTTTGCTGGTGAATGCATTTTGATGGAGCAAAAGTGTATCACAGTCTAATATTTCAGCAGAAATCAACCTTTTCTTTGCTCAGAATCTTTGTCCCTGAAAATCACCGATGGACTATGGTCCGGGCATTGTTGAAAACCATCTTATTTCCGGCTACCAAAGTATGCATGTACATACATGAATACACAAGTCTTTAATATATATATATATATGTATATTGTACATATTTATGTGGATGGATAGATAGTCAAATAAGATAGGATGGATGGACGGACAGGCAGAAAGATAGATAGATGAGTAGATGCAAGCAAATGTAAACAGATAGCAACAATCAGTGGGATCTGTGTTCTTTGGGTTTAATCGTACTAGTATCTGTCCCGCTGTCAATGCCGCAAAAACTTAGCAGGTTTTTTTTTTCCGACCATGGTTTCTTAGTACTATTATTGAGCCATTTTAAGCAATGTTCCTTTTGAATTTAACAACGAACGGCTGGAAGGATTCAGTGTGGTGCGTTGAACCCAGCCAGGCAAACTGTTCACGGATGTGGAAACGACTGCTTCCAGACTACATCTTGAAGAGGCCCCCGCTGTCATAATTCAACAGAGACACAACAAAAAGAGGAGTTTGGAAGGATTGGATGTATCTGAAAACGGATGGTATTCCTATTTTCCACCGATGAATCATCATTTTCCCTATTTAAAATTGCCACTTGGGCTGTATATCTACATCTTCGGAATTACCCAAGTAGTTTGCATCTAGAAGACGGCCGTTTTTTTTCTAGTTCCCACGAGAAACCAACTCTGGACCTCTCAGCGAAGCATCAAAAAGCTGCGGCAGTGGCCAGTGTTTTTCCATCCCTTCACCAGGGTCAAGTACCAGATTTGTTGGGCTTGTAATGGGCTTCAAAATGGGAATATGTCCAGTATGTCCTAACATTCAAGAGTAGATATGATAGGTTATGGGGGGGAGGGGTATGGGGGAAAGCTAGTTTGTCTCAATCTTGATCTTGGCAAACCACCTACAAGACTCAATAGTACTTAGTAAGCACTACTAAGGCCTATTAGGCCTTACTAGTCCTTGAAAATGGATTTGTTTGCAAATGGGGTATTTTGCATTGCTGCCATATGGGGGGCTGTGCCCGCATGAAAGAGAATGGGGTATACCCCAAAGTTTTTTTACAAGTACATCCAACTGATCATCATCTAAATTCACATGTTAGTTCCCAGATAGCAGTGTTTTTGTAGCGAAAATGAATGAACATGAAGTTTTAAAATGTTTTAAACATGGTTAAACGATCAAAATCTTGGTGTACCCCATTTTTGGTTCACCAACCCATGCCAAGAATTTTCTCGCCGTTGAGGTGAGACAACCTGGTCGAGAATGCCCTTGCGGTTCTGAAGTTGACAAGGCATGGACGGTTCGCCATGGACGAACGTATCGTTGAGGCATGCCATGGCATGCCATTTCCAGTAGTAGCGTGGTTCAGAATACAAAGGATTCAACGACATTGAAGGACCTATGACCTATGTGTGTGATCTGGCAGTGTGTCAAAACCTTGTACCCCTGGTGAACATCAAAATAGCTGGTAAATGGATGTTCATTCCCCTAAAAATGGTATTAATAGGTATTGATCCATACCCATCTTTGAACTTGCAATGATTCAAATGCTTCCTGGATCAAGAGATCCATGACTCCTTGTTAGATAAACCAGTCCTTTTAATCAGTCATCGCTCATCATCGCTCTATAGTATCATTTTCATGACCTGGTTATATATTGCGTGTTGTGGCTACAATGTGACAAGTAGGTGCATCCAAATTGTATTTATATAGCTAATATAGCTCATATGCAGCTCTTATATGATTTTACACATAGGCTTACCAATTGACCTGACCTACTTTGTGCCATGAAAATCCTCAAGACCTGCTTCACCAGCTTCACCAGAGAGTCACGCCTCCGTGGAAGGGGATGGTGATATGACCATCCCCCCTTCAGTGGGCGTCCAATTGATACCCTTTGTGGTTGGAATCCCGATGAAATGATCATAGCCCAGTAATCCCATGTAGCTAATTCCTATGTAACTTGACCATGGCACATGCAATATATATATATATATAGAGTACCCTCTGGTTATGTCAAAATAGCTATTGAAGCCATGGCCCAGTCGAAATAGTGGATTTACCCATTAAAAGCATGGTGGATCTTTCCATGGCTATGTAACAGTTTACCAGAGGGTATATGTTGATGCATATAGCGAAACATGTTCACGACAAGTTTTTCTGACTTGTCACAGGCCTCAATCCATTCGCTTTGAAGTTGGGGCCAGAATCCAACACTTGAGGACCATCCATTTGATAAGCATGATCCTGGGATATGCAAACATATTGCATGTGGCAAAGCCAATAATTAACCTACCATTTAGGCATGGTTTATACAACCCCATTTGTGGTGATTTTTAGGTTGGTTTATTATGGGGTTTACAACATTAGATGATTTGCATATATATATATATATATAGACCCAACTTTTTGAAGAATTCCCAAGAGTCGTTGAATAAACATTCCCCAGTATCCCCCAGAGATCGTCTGTTGGTTCAATATGGTTCAATCATCCTCCCAAAAAAGGTCTTTGGAAGATGCTGTAGCTCCGCAGTTGTGGGACTAACCCTGGTCCAGCCAGAAAAACTGGTGTAGCCAGCCCCCTGGCCATGTGAATTGAAAAAGGGTGTTTGGTTCGCAAACGCGACTGGGGAACAAATAGAAGACTTGGTGGATATCTCCAGATTCACAATGATTCACATCACAAAATAGCTGCACCATGTCACCACGTTGTGTTTGTCCTTATTTGGTGCTTTGAAACTCGCCGAAAAAAACCAGCTGGTTTTGCAAGTTGTGACGGCCAGGGCTTACTCCGCTCGACCCTGGTGGACCTGAAGGTGGCGTTTCTTTGGTATTCTTTGGTTTTGTTTGTCAGATAATACTTGGATGGGGTAATATTGAAGTATGTTGAAGTCTGTCAAAATTTGTGCCGGCCAAGTAATTTCAAAAAAGATCACCTTGGACTTGGATTAGCAATTGACAGCAGGTTTTTCTTCACAGATCGCTTGGTACGACTGTAGCACCATCAAGTCAAATCTCCACTTTTCTGAGTCGCCAAGTCTTGGTGCTGAGTTGTTTTACAGAGCGGAAGTATCAGGTACTGTACCTTTTGGACATTTATCATTTTTTATCGCTATGGCAGCTATGGAAGCCATGGATAGCCATGGCCCAGCTGGCTGGTGTTCGATGCTTTTCCTATGTCAAAAATGGTGGTGATGTTCCACTTGGCAAAGTGCTTCGTTATGGTTCGTTCTTACCGGGTTTGACACTTCAACTTGACTAACTTGACGTTGCAGGCAGAAGTGTCCAAAGAACAGAAGAAAGTTGAAGAAGCGGCCACTTGGCGAATGGTCACCGTTTCATGGTGACACCTTTTTTGGTCTCGGGAAGTCGACGCTGGCTGGTGGCAACTGGCCTAGCTCAGGATCTGGGGATGGTTCATGCATCATGCCGATGATCCGACTGAGACTGGTTGGTGCTTTGGAACATGTTTTTTTCCATTCAGTTGGGAATGTCATCATCCCAACATATCCCAACTGACTTTCACTCCATCATTTTTCAGAGGGGTAGGTCAACCACCAACCAGATATGCTGGTCAACTTGCTGTGCCACACAAGGTTTTTTCGGGATTTGACCAATTTCAGCCTCAAAATACCAATCACCTGGGGTCCCTTGGGGTCCCTTTGTGACGGCGTTTGAAAAACGGCAGATCGATCGAAAATTCCAGGGTCATCTCCAACTGGAGATCTGGTCAGCTACAAGCTGAAAAAGTGGGCCAGTTTCGAGACAAAGCTATGTCCGTTTTTTCGGGATCCCTCCAAGCTGCAGTGGCTTCCCATGGTTTCCCGAAAAAATTGTTCTTGGCTCGAAATGTCTCAAAAACCACCCCAACCGCGAATTGGAGTGGTGCAGTTTTTGCTAGGTGCTTCCAAACATGTTTTTAATCAATCTATACAGTCTATACCCGCAGAAACACATCCATCCAATGTACGAAATGATCTCATATGTGTGTAGAGATATTGAAGTATAGAATGATAGAGACAACCCCCTGCAGAATCAGGAATGATTTGGGTTGTGTAACCTTAGATTCAAAATGTCCCAAAGTATCCAAAAACTCTCCGGCCAAATCATCCAATGACTCCGTTTCCATTCTTTGGATGGTTGGATGTGCGGATAATCTCGTTGCAGTTTCAGGTGCAGCAAATGGACTTGAAGGTGTGCAGTTCTGCAGGTGCGGGTACCTGCAGTGATGATGGGAAACTCGTTGCTTCTGGTAATGTCAGATGGGTTGAGCAGTTGTGTTTCTATGTTTGACCATAGTTGGCATATTAATGCACGAAAAAAATCACATACCCTTCAGTAAACTAACATAGCTATGGAAAATAGTCCATTTATATCAGTTTTATGCATATATGGGGGGTTCAATAAATGGGTGAATCCAAAAATTGCTGGTTTATCATGGAAAATCCCATTAAAATGGATGATTTGGGGATACCCCTATTTCAGTAAATCACCATACATATATTTATATGTTTATATACACATACCCACGTATACGTGTATGAATGTACACGTATGTATTTGTGCAATTACTTGTGATTAACTGTGTTTGTATATCATATATGTGTTGCGAATGGGATAACGACCACAGCGTAGCTAATATATCCCGTGTACATAGAAGTGCTTCAAACTCGAACCTCCAGCCAAACGGGTCAAATGATCAATGCCCGTTTTGGCTCAAGACTGCCCGATATCAGCGTGGAAAGGTGCTCATGCCGAAACTGACCTGGACCTCTGCCGTATTCAACTGGACATTATTCACAAACATCAGGGATATATCGAGCGACAATCCTCGATTCACAGGTTATCAGTCCGCAATGCTCTACTGAGCCGGATATGAGATCAAAGGCCCAAAATAGAAAGAGGCCGCAGAACTTGTGGTCAGTGAGCGCCTAACTAGGGGGGCTTGGTGGCTCATACCCCTCGGCCACTGAACGAGGTTGGATCATGAGCTGATGGCACCAGCTTGGAGGGGGGCTGCAAGCCAAAAACACAAGCTTGACGGCACCAGTTGGAGGGGAGCTACGGCATGTTCCAAAGCGCAGAGGGCTTCCTGATTGTTTTGTCACCGATGGCATGGACCATGTCATCGGCGAGGGGGGTGTGAATAATCCCTCAGCGGCAGCCATTAGGGCCTGTTGCTCGGGTGCGTCCAGTGGCCAGAGGCAACCTTTTGTTGTGGTTGTGCTCAGCCATCTGGGGTTGGCAAATGAACCATGTTAGCATCCATTCACATGTGTGTATTATATACATATATGTATGAAGATGTAGATGTGTTTATATATATAGAGATGTATAGACACATAGTTTCTATACACAACTTGTGTGTGTAGAGCCGTGCCCTTGCTGGGCTCTTTCCTCGGTTTGGAACTTGACCGGTAGTCGGTAGTCGGACCTGCCGTTGTCTCAGTGTCCCTTGGATGATTCATACAGAGGTAATGAGCGCTGCACATCGTTTCTGTTGATAAGAGGCTGAGAATGTGTTTTACCCACTACACTGCCGAGCTGTTTTCCAGATGTCATGCCATGCACATCCAGGATGAAAATGATGAAAAGATAGGATCAGGCCTTTTTCAGCCAAACAAAACTTGCAACTCACATATGGCTGCGTTTGAAAATCTACGGTAATAGCCGCTATACCCCCATGCCTGGCATGGTTCTTTAATATTCTTTAATCGGATAATGATGAACGGATTTTGGGGTACGTTTGGGTACTATAAGTAGCCTATTTTCAGACACACCATACACAAAACGGTTCATGAATTCGCCGGAGGTTTTGTTACATTCACCTCCCGACGAATGTGCTGCCTGACAGAGACGAATGTGGATCTTTTTGGGATGTGAAGGGAAAACATACGAGGTTTTCCAGGTGTTTGCCATGAATGATATAGTATAGATCGATATGTTCCTGGTTTTGGGCCATAATGAATATAGATTCTATTAGTGATCATAGATGTGTTTTTGTAGTTGTCGATGTTTTCGGAGATGTTTCCCGCATCAAAAGTTGTCAGGCTTTCGGGGCATCCCAATCCGTATCAAGTCGCAGGAGTCACCAAAAATGTCAAACGAAAAAGCCCGTTTTTTTTTCATTTGCACCATAAACGTACCATAAACCCATTTATATTCATTGCATTATGTTTGTTGTTGGGTTATATAAGTTATATAGTAAGTTATATATAATATATATATATCAAGCTTGTCTATCTATTGCAAGGCGCCGTGAGAATCCTTGATAATTCTTTGATAATCCTTGCCTTTCGGATCCGGAATCGGCCCAGGTATGTTGGCCTTGTCCCCACAGTACCGGGCAGATGCCTCGCAGTTTACCACGACTATGCCTCCAGATCCGGAAGATGTGATTTACCAGGAGCAGTGTTTTTTTTTCGAGCTGGTGGTAGTTCGTAGTTGGTGAAGGGCAGGAGAGGCAACTGTCCAAAAATTGGTTTCAGGCGAAATCTACAAAAAAACATAGATTTTCCCATTAAATGTGGGGCTAAACCATAGATTTTTCCTGTAAAATTTCCCTTAAACCAATCCATTGAAACTGGACGTGTTGGAAGTTCGGTGAACTCGCGCCAAAATGTGAGGAAACGTGAGGAAAACTATGAGAAAAAATATGGATATTATGGATGAATGATGATAAATGATGATAAATGGATATAAATGGATATATATATATAAATGGGATGAGGCCTTCGGTATAATCTATCGCTGAACACTTGACATTCATCCATTGTGGCCGATATGAGTTTTCCAGGTTGTTTTCCAGTCCGGTTGAATCGGTCAAACCTGGTGAATCTTTGGTGAGCCAGAGTTACCCTCTGGTAAACTAACATAGCTATTGAAAATACCACATTTATAGTGGATTGTCCCATTAAAAATGGTGATTTTCCATAGTTACGTTAGTTTACCAGAGGGTAACTGTGGAAAGATCCACCATTTTTAATGGGTAAATGAACTATTTCTATGGCCATTTTCAATAGCAAACTGTTAACATAGCCAGAGGGTAGCATGGGCTGAATTTACATCCTTTGAGCGGAGAAATATGATGAAATATGGGACTACATCAGGAAAATGCAGAGTATAGCCAGTGGCAGTGAATAGTGTGGCCGACTTTTCACAACCGAGTTCAAATGGTGGAAAGCGGTACCAAGGATCACCGTCTTCCGTCTTAAAAAGAACACACAGATCGACTGCGTTAGCCAATGGAAACCATGTTGGTTTCAACCACTAGTCGACTTAAAGGTCCAGCTGATGCTCTGCCCATAGATCAGAAATGAAGCACTGGTTGAGAGAACCTGTGAATTGCATGAAACATAAAAACAAACTGATAAGACATCCGTATGTATACATATATAATTATATATATATGTATGTATGTATGTATATATATACATATGTATATGTACAAATATGTATATATACATATATGTATATAAACATATTTATGTGTATATATATATATATTATACATAATATCCATATGTACCGGGGACACTAAAAGCTTCTGGGCACGTCTATCCTAAAGTCCCTGTGAATCGCCTGGACAAATGGCCGTGGTTGGCTTGCGTCCATGTGTGTCTGGAAATGGGGCATACCGGGCATACCGGCATACCAGGCATACCGTATACCCCAAAAACATATCTATTCTGGTTGGTGGTTTGGAACCATGGAATTTCATTTTTTCTATTCAGTTGGGAATTTCATCATCATTTTTCAGAGGGGTAGGTCAACCACCAAGCAGTATTTTCATTGGGAAAATCATGATGGACCATGGTGGTTTTTCGTGTGTTTCGCCACTGTTTTTCGCCCTGTTTCTTCATCCTTTGAGGCACCACCAATCACCAGCCAGTTCAACATCTGGTCAATTCTACGTCTCAGATATGATGTGATATGCTTTAAGATATTCAAAAGTGGGTGGGTTTGACATGTTGTGACATATATCTTGACATGTCTTGACATGTTGACTTGTTTTCCATGCCCATGGGATGGAGTTTGTTTGAGGGACTAATGATACTAATGTGGCTAGACCCAACAATAATCGTCCCTAATGACTCATTAGAGATGGGATACCAACCCCGAATTGGAGGTTTAAGGCATTGGGTGAAGCGCATTGCAAAGCACATTGCAACTATGATCAAGTAAACTAACATAGTTATGGGATAGCAGCCCATGTTTTGATGATCCCATTACATCAATGGGAATTTCAGGATCCTAAAATGGAGGTACGTTAGTACCATATAAGGCCATATTTTAGGGGAATATTCCCTTACATGGGCCTTATATAGGCCTTATATATGGTAGGTACCTTCAATTTAGGTTCCTGAAATGGCCAGTGATTACAGGCTCCATTTATGGAGTGTTTCTAATATCTTCCCAGATTTTCCGATGAAAAAAATGTTGTTGAAAGGAACCCATTTGTAGATGATTTACCCATTATATCCCATCTATTCTCTGCATATAATAATATAGTGATTCCATTATAGACAGATATTATTGTAGATGATCTACTTATCATTGGTCATTAATATATCCCATTAGAATTATCATTTACAAAGAATGGTGATTCTCCATACAGGATGGGGCCGCCCAGTTGTAAGATTATAAGTTGGTTTATAAACCCCATTAACCAGTTCCTGGTTGGTTTGGAACATGTTTTTTCATATATTGGGAAGAATAATCCCAACTGACTTTCATGTTTTTCAGAGGGGTTGAAACCACCAACCAGGTTCGTTATATCTACTATAAACCATCGTTTTTTCGCCACAGCCATATCTCGACTGAAAATTATATCGCTCATGAGGACTTAGCCAAAGACCCTGAGGCACAGGGTCAGGGTCAGGCTCTTCACCTTGCGGGTGGAGTTGGAGTGGATACTATAAATACAGAAATACAATTTAATGTGAATATATACAAATAATATTATATATGATATTATTGTATAGATAATATAATATAACATATATATATATATATGGGTGTGTCCAAAATGGACATACTGTAGTCCAAAATGGCAAGGTTTCGGACGTGCTGATCTTTTTCAAATGGGGAATCCCAGAGAAACTGTGTTCAAATCCCACCGTGGCGAGAGAAGATGATAAACCACCCTATTTTACTTCACAGGAGGGCACATCATGTGCATACGTCATGTAGTAGATATTGAACATCCTCCATTTTTATGGAAGTTTTAGATGGTTTTAATTGGAAATTTGTCCATTGCCATGTTTACCGGAGGGTATCCAAAAGGTTTACTTACCGTATTTGAACCCAAGAATGGTTACACTTCCTGATATTTCCTCGATGAGAAAAACGGGGCACCGGACCTGGAAGGGGGTGAATCTTCAGTTGCTCTTTGGGGTGATCTCTACCCTCTGGTAAAACATAACTATGGAAAATGGCCATAGAAATAGTGGATTTTCCCGTTAAAAATGGTGATTTTCCATAGTTTTTTGTATGTTTACCAGAGGGTACCTGACGTGAAACTGGGATATGTCAAGGAAGCCCAGAGTTGCACTGGGGGAGATCCCTGGGAACTTCAGGTAGGGATCATAGGATATGATCACAGTATATGATTCGTATGTAGATGTGTGTGTGTGTACGCATATATATATATATGTATATATATACACGTATATACAGACATACAGAAACATACACAGATATACATATCAAATATGCAAATATTTATATGATTATATCATATCATATTATATTACATATTCAAATATACGCACATATATATTCGAATATGTTCCCATATATTCTCATTATATGTATATATATATATATGACATTACGTTGCATAGCCTTCCTTTTGCTGCGTTGTGTTTCCCCACGGTTTTTTGCAACGGCAGGTGAGAGCTGGAGGTGTCTTGACGGCCGGGGCGCTCCTTCTCTTGATCTTCATTATCTGGGCACCCATGACCCTGGGGGCTGGTGCTCGGCGTCTTGAGACTTGAGACCCTGGTTGATTCAGTTGATTCAGGGAAACGACATGAAACGACGACTGCGGATATACAGTAGGTGAATGGTATGCAAATTTGCCTCTCGGTTTCTTGCACATCTGTGATTTCTTCTGTGATGTCGTCAGATTGAACAGAGATCGGTACTGCTTAAAACGATGAAAAGCAATTGTGTTGTCAGGAAAACAACATCTGTGGGCGGTGAAAACTGACCAAACAACATCAAACAACCACAGAACTTGACGCCATACCCCAATGCGAGGAAGCCGCTGTAAAGATCTCATGAGCGTTGGTACAATCGATGAATCCAAGAGAAAAAGATAGGTATATATAGAGTCTAGACCATCCTAGACCCTCAAAATATCCACTCAAAGTAGCATGATCATTGGTATTTTTGTGTATGTGTTTCCCTTAAAGTAATTGTGTTCCAATGGTTTGACATGCTTTAATCTGTATTTTTGATGTTTTTTGCTTCGATTTTTTTCATGGCCATTGTAGACGCCGCCTTTTTAGGCAGCTGGGATCTGGGTAAATCTCAGTGATATTACCCTCTGGTTATGACTAACAGTTCGCCATGGTATAGATGGCCCATAGAAATACTGTAGATGGTTTACCGAACTTAATAGCATGGTGTTGATTTTCCATGGCGAACTGTTAGTCATAACCAGATGGTACCTCAAAATTGAGCCACAGAATCACGGAATATTTCACTGTCGTTGAGCCAAAAGGTTTAAAAAGACATGGATGCCATGGTTTTTTAACAGCGGATGCTGGCAGGATAGCCACGTTCTTGGACAAAGTGGAACCCTTCATCGTCAGCGTGCAAAATCCACAAGCCAGACACCTTCTGCAAGGTGCGTCATGGAGAATAGATCGCAGAGTTTTTCCACGTTTTTGGCCGTTTTGGGTCGCAGCATGTTGGCCAATTTTTGGGTCACAGCAACTGGGTACCCTCTGGTTATTTAACATAGCCATGGTAAATGGCCCATTTATAGATGGTTTAAATGGTTTACCAGTTTACCTATTAAAAATGGTGGATCTTTCCATTTATAGATGGTCTACCCTATCCTCACTGGCGATGCCTTTTTGCAATCCGCTTAGAATGGTAGAAACTTCGGAACTAGAGTTTTCTGGTGGTTTTGTTAACCGAGTGATTTCAACACCATAGCCGCATAGCCAGAAAATGACGACGCCAGGTGTGATGCGAACCGGTGTTGCTTGGCACCTTTATCGCCCCTGTTGATGTGGTGTGATGAGATAAGAGTACTTTTCATGGTGCAACTGACAACTGCTGTTGATCTTGATGTGTTTGAAGGCTTCCAGAAAAAAGGGGGACATAACAACCACTGGAGCAGAGTCAAACTTTCTCAAAATCCATCTTGAACTGAATTTTGGTTCAGCATCTTTTGCTTCAGAAGCCTTCACTTCTTTGCTTTTTTGGCAGGTCTTTGCCGCCTTGCCGTGCAGTCGGTCCGGCAGGTTCTCAAGATGTTCATGAGCTGTTTGCCAACATTGTTCATGGCCATCATACACAACTTTCTGACGCTGAAGGCATGCCTTGTGTGGGCGATGGGGCAAAAATCTGTGACCTCCCAAAGGTTGGAATTATGAAAAATCCCCGTGTCGCGTGGTTTTCCCCTCTTATCTCCCACGTCAAACGCATGTGTTCGTATGTCTTCCTTGCGCAACACTGTCAGATTCTGCCAACACCAATGGGATCCAAGTTTTCGTATACATGTTCCAAATCGCCCCTCTAGTCTTCCTGCCAGTGGTCAGTAGCCCCAATACCAGTGGTATGTTATATATACATATGTCACCTATGTCCATGTGTCATGATGAATATTTGCTTTTGTGATGTTGTGAAGATAGCATTTCTATGCATTTGTTCAGAGGTGAAATGTGATCTTGAAATGTTCAACAAATCATCCAACACCCATTGTGAACATGTTTGAGCTCGATTTGCGATCCAGCTTGAAATGTGATTCATCTTGACAATTGATCCAAGAACATGTCAGTGTTCATCAAACATGTTCAAATCCCATGTGTATGGCATTTTTCTGGAGTCCTGGCACGGCGAAATATTTCACAACGGGTGGGTAGCTGGTCAGGCGGGTGCCTGGGCACAGCTGAAGCTTCAGGCCGTGCAGTGCCATCTCTATCTCTGGGATGAAGACTCATAGTGGACTATACATTATGTATATGCATTTATATGTGATTATATATATCTGAGATTATTTGTGTGTAATTATTTACAGCTATTATTATTACGATTATTACTATGATTATTACTATGATTATTACTATTATTATTACTATTATTACTACTATTATTATATGTATATATATATGAAATGTGTATTGCATACTACATATGTATATATATATATTGTGTTTTTATGTGTATACATATACATATTATATGTATATGTGTGTATGTGTGCGTGTTAAGTGTTATATCATATAATTTTTAGCGATATGCAGACAAACTGGATATTTTCTATACATCTATTTTCCAGTTTGTTTATCTATGCATATTGATTACCGCATCTGTGACTCTACCATCAAACAGAGCGTTGTATGTTCCATGTTTTTACAAGCTTTTTAGACGCTGATCCAGCTGAGGTTTGCCAGTGAGTATCTAGCGGACAATTTCATATTTCTAATGAATTCTAATGGTTATGACATATAGTTAGCCCACTTCTCAACCACATCATTCAACACAATTCACTAACCTCAGATCAAACTGAGCCCTCTTCAGGACTGGTTCTTTGCATTCCAGTTGGTCTTCATCTTGCTTGTGACGACCATCGTGGGCACCGTATTGAACGTGTCACTGGGCTGGTGCATTTGGCAAGCTTCTCTAGTCGCTGAAACGCAGCAAAAACATCCAGAATCATGGGAGAATCCGTGAAGATTCATGGTTGATTCATGTTGATTCATGTTGATTCATGGTTGTGGCCTTAATTTTCTGAACATTTATGGGGTGTAGTTATGGTCCACCATGGTCCTCATGCTGATCGCAATCCTTCGAGGTTGGAGAAGCTTCTCGCTCACCCGGGTGAGGCCTGGCGCATGGCCTGGCCTGGCATGGAATATATTGATATAAGGCTGATCCCATTAGCTCGATATATCACCAACCATAGTTATTGGACTTATAAACAACATTATACATGAAATTACATTTGAATTTAGGACAGCTGTCCTGGGGTCCTGCTCTATAAATTCTACAGTGTTATCAGTATGTACAACTCTTTGAACGTGTTTTCCATGTCAAAATATTGATGCAAACATTAATTTGCATATTTATAGATGATATTTGTAAATGTATACATTCACATAGAAGTTTTATTGTTTTACTACAATATGCTTAAACATATGTTATGGATCAAGCCTCTATACATTTGTATTTATATACATCGTTTTCCCACTACCATTTTGACTTGGATACGCATGTATATATATATAATATATATATAATATATGCATATATAATATATGCATATACGTTAGTTGAAAAGTAGGATTAAGGATTAAGCATGCATCCTGATCGGTGGTGTGACGTCGTTTCGCTGGCCATGACCTGGCCATCTCCCGCTCGCGCAAATACATATGGCAGGACTAGCCTCTGGTCATTTAACGCCGGCGTTCAACATGGCCATAGAAATAGTTGGTTTACCTATTAAAATGGTGATGTTCCAGTTCGCAAACTCTTCGGTTTCCTGGAAAATCCCCGTTTTGTATAGGTAAATCAACTAGAAATGATGAGTCGTCAAAGCTACATACTTACATTACATTACATTACATTACATTACATTACATTACATACATTTCATTACATTACATTACACTACATTACATTACATTACAGTACATTACATACATTACATTACAATACAATGCAATACAATACATTACAATCATACATACATACATACATACATTGACATACGTAAATACATCAGTACACCAATACATCAATACATAAATACATAAATACATAAATACATAAATACATACATATACAATATATGGGTGTATATATATATATATCAAAACTATGACATGTAATTTTGTGTGTACCTACTGTGTAGTATATAGATGCACATACATACATGTACATACATCACATAAGTTGTTATTAACTATGTGCACATATGAATTATATATTTGATATATTATATTAGAACATATATTAACCTATTAGTTTTATATTCCAACATATTTATATTCCAATATATTACAATATATTTGAATAAACATACTATATATTATAATATAGTACACATGTGTTTGTGCATGTTTTTTTTTCAAGAGTCCCTGGAGTCCAATCCGATATGTATCTTTTGAATCAAAAGTCATTATTGGACTGCCAGATTCTGTGAATTATATGTCAAAATAATATGTCAAGATATGATCTGACTATTATGTTTCTTGTTTAATTGGCTTTAATTGGCATTGTCTAGGTTGTTTGATCATGTTTGATCGACTTACCTGAATAATTGAACGTCGAACCTGGTGTTTCAGCAACATTTAGTCGCTCCGGACTATCCAAAGTTTTCATTCCGTTGATTCTAATGACATAAGATTGGTTTGTTTGCATGTGTATGCAAAAAAAACAAGTAGTGTAAATATTCGAACTGTGCACATGTGGAAGCATGTATTGGGCCTGTTTGTTTGTTTAATGGCTCTAAAAGGCTTACTGTCCTCGTGGTTAAGATTTTTCCTCAGAAGCTTGGGACACATTTCTGTTTCTTATGGCTTCAGACTTCACACAGATCTGATCTGTATAGAACCTCCTCCCAAAAATCTAGAAAAACAGAAAATACCACTATTTTAGTGATATAATTTTTCACTGTTCGGCGTTTTTTTGGGTTACTATTAATGTAGTGATAAAAACGCCATAAAAAATTCCCGGTTCTGGCTGTCGAAAATATGGATGATCCAACTGCTCATCCCGGCGATCAGGTGGTGTACATTCTGGCAGATGCATTGCCTGGATTCTCCAACTTCTACATCAACTACATCTTGTTGAGCTGCTTCCTGCAGGTCCGACAAAAAAACGAGGAAGAAATGCGTGGCAAGTGGTTTGTATGTCGTTTTTGGTTTAGTTTAATAGAGATGAACATGCAGTTTAGCAAGTTTAGTATGGTTGTATGGGGTTTAGAGATAATATTGGGATAATATTCATGGGATGATGATAGGATATGATATTTCATGAATTTACGCGGTTCAGTTCGCTGGGAAGTTTTCATCGAACCGTTGGTGGATTTTCCCGCCACAGAGCAGATGACATCCGAGGGATTCCGATGGTAGGATTCGAGACTAGCCACGTGATGAACATTGAACATTAGAATACAGATACGGATAGATATATATTGTTAATATTCTGATTATGTATTAGATATTCATAATATGGTGCCAGACATTCTAATGGATATATTCTAATACATCTATAGATATTTTTTTGTTACAGAAGACTGGAACATCTGGAACGAAATCCGTTGTCCAAAAGGCTGATATTCTTTGGAGAATTCGCCGAGTTTCCAATGGGGGGATCCTACAGCTACGATGCGTCATGGATTTCTTGTCGTGATGCAAAACTGTGGGGGATAGAAGGCAGAAGTTGACTCAAAATTATAATGTTTGATATATATATATATATGGTTTCTCAAGCTCATTTCGGAGCCCGAATCAACCCTAATTTGAGAGGTCCATTTTTCATCCTAGAGTTCCTGATGCGTAATTTCTGATGTCAAGGACAGGATGACTGCATTTGATCCTTGTTTTTATGATGGCTCTTTTACCATCAGCAACTTTTGCCCATGCACCAATCACATCGGGATGAGTGACCATATTTTTTCAAGTTGGCAGCCGTTTATAAGCCATGAATCGGGGACTTACTAGGATGTACTGGGTGTAAACAAATGCTTTTCATTGTAGATGACTATATGTGACGATCCACTCAACTCATCTCAACTTATAGGTTTTTTTGCTATTGGAAGCACCACATCAATCAAGAATCATGCAGAATATATATATATATATGTAGATAGATAGATATATATATATATGTAGATATGAACAGAGTTTTGCCCCTCCAGAAAGATGCGCTTAAAGAACTCCAGCTTTTTCAGGGTTGGAACCGGTTTTCGAACCTTTGGAGCGAGGTCTTTGATTTGCTGCGGACCATGAACCTGGCTCTTTGGACCATGAAAATAGGAGTGGTGATGTCCGTTTCAGCAAAGACATCATGAAAGAATGGGGGATATGAATGGATATGATGTCCAGATATGTCCAGTAATGTTATCTTCAGAAGCTCCGAGAACCATTCGGAAGCCATGACAATTATCTGTAGTTGCGTGTGTGATACTAATGATACTCTGCCTGAAGTAAACAAATAGAACAATCAAACATTCACATGTTGGAAATAATCATTGTTTATAATGTGGTTAAAACAATAATAAACCATCCCCAAAATCACCATAAATGGGTGGTATAAACCTTCCCAAATGAGTAGTTTATTATTGTTTTAACCAAATTATTCATGTTTTCTTCACAGCATTTTTTTGGAATTTCTGGGAGGGATACAATGTGGCCACCATTTTTAGGTTTCGTCACGAGTTGTGTCACGAGTCATTTGTGGGAGAACGCCACGGAGGGCAAATTGGAAAATCAACTAAACTAGTAATACATAATAATACATAGTAACACATAATAATACATCATGATACATAATAATAGTACATAATAACACATAATAATACATCATGATGCATAATAATGCATCATGATACATAATAGTGCATCATGATACATCATAATACATAATAATATATTTTAATACAACATAATACATAATCGTAGATAATAATACATAATAATACATAATAACACATAATAATACATAATAACACATAGTAATACATAATGATACATAATAACACTTAATAACACATCATAATACATAATAACACTGAATAATACAACATGATACATAATAATGCATCATGATGCACAATAATACATAATAACACATAATAAGAAATAACGATACATAATAATACATTTTAATACATAATAAAAGATAATAATACATATTAAAACATAATAGCACATAATAATACAATATAATACATATTAAAACATAATAGCACATAATAATACATAATAACGCATAGTAATACATAATAGTATATAATGATACATCATAATACATAATCATACCTTTTTTGCTTGTCTGACATGGCACTTTTTTCAATGGACAATCACCAGGTGTATTCAACTTGCCAGGTTTGCTTACCGATAAACAAGCAGGCAATGGAAGATCCTCATCTTCCAATGGATTTCAACTACTGATCGACTCTCAGCTGAATCAGTTGTTTTTTTTGATTCACTGGGCGATTTTCCCTACGGCCTTTTCACTGGGTATACACCATGTATACATATATATATAATATAATATAATATAATATAATATAATATAATATAATATATATATATGGCTATGAATCAATACCTAGTAATACCATTTTTAGAGGGATGAACATCTATTTACCAGCTATTTTGATGTTCACCAGGGGTACAAGGTTTTGACACACTGCCATATATAATATATATATAATATATACATATCTTAGATCAGCTTAGATATCTTATATCCCCTTGGATTTCCCTACTTGGCACGCGAGGCCAAGTACCTCTTCTGGCGCGGGCGCAACGCGGATCCGGATGAAGCCAGAGACTTGAGCGAACCCGAAGATCAGGATGCGGGGGCTTCAGCAACAAGACCCGGGCCGCACGGGGGAATAGCTGTACTTTGCTAAATGTCAATGGCAACTCCAGGGGATATACCCTCTGGTAATTTAACATAGCTATTGAAAATGGCCATTTATGATTGATTTTCCCATTAAAAATGGTGATTTTCCATAGTTATGTTAGTTTACCAGAGGGTACCCCCAAAATATGGCCTGATATATGGTACTAACGTACCTCCATTTTAGGATTCTGGAATTCCCATTGAAAATGGGAGGATACCATAGGGTACCAACAAAGATGTGAATTCATGATTGAGAAGTTGATAAGCTATCAATCCACTTTAGTTAATTAGAGTTAAATAGTGTTAATGATTTCATAATATGTGGTTTTGATGTTGAATGGATTCAGGTTTCACAGAAAACCATTCAACCAGCGCTGCATCGCGGTGAAGACCCACGCCATGAAATGCCATGAATAGATTTCTTTTCACCATGAGGTCAGAGCGTCAACCAGCCAAAGTTGGAAATTCACCCAGAAAAATGGTGATCTCCAAAAACACCAAGAACGGGAAATTGCGATAGCGCCACTGGGTAGAGCTTATGTTGGTGATTGATGTAGGCTGATGTAGCTTATGTTGACCCATTTGAAGGTCATGACGTCAGTCTGTCACCAGCGATCTCGCTGGGACATCGCTGGGATCATCCATGGAGGGGTCTATGGATCATCTTACTGCAACCGCCAGCAACCCATCCATTCCCTACGTAAAACGCACCGGTGAGTCATATCTCAACATGTTAAGTACTGTAGGATGTTGTACCCTCTGGTAAACAGTCCCAAAAAACGATGGAAAGATCCACCATGCATTTTTCATGGGTAAACCCACTGTTTCGACTGGGCCATTTGAAACATAGCTATGTAAACGTTTACCAGAAGGTAGGGTATCTTGGAGGCTAGCCATGTGTTTTTTTTTCCGCAGGACAGCGATGGTATGGGATCCCGATGCTTGGCTTGGCCACCAGTCCAGTTCTGGTTACTGCTGAGGTATTTTTAAAACTGAACACACAGGGTTGTGGTATGAAACAAATTTAAGTTTTCGTGTTTTTTTTCGATCTTAAGACAATTATATAGGTAGGTTTGAAGTTTTGGAACATGTTGAAACTGAATGATATAGGTACAGGAGACGCCTAGATACGGGATCAAAACCAGGAGTTCTTTTAAACATGCCATTACATCAATCCACATTGGCAACAGGTGGCGACCAAAAGGACAATTCATCTCCACGAACTGATGAAATCTGATGAGGATTGATGACCATTCGGTGAAAGGTTGGACAGACTCGGCTCAGCTGGAACTGCACGGTCTAAATCTTCCAGCGAATCTTCCAACATGTTTTCATATTTTGCCAAAAAAAAAATTGCCGCCCATGTATTATCTGGCATGTTTTTTTTTCCGAAGCTCTTATATAGTGACCCTTTTTTCACATGAAACGCCGCTGAGGTATGGCGAAGGTGGCGATTCACCTGGTGGTGTGTACCGTCTTTGCCAGTTGCTGCCCTGTCTCCTGGCATCGATCGATAGAAATTTTAAGGGATGGCAACCCGGCAAGCCATCAAAATGGGGATAAAAATGGGATGGTTTACGGTTTATGACATTGGGCTTACCACAGACATTAGGATTGTCTAGGTCTTTGAAGAAACTGACTGGAAATTCATGTTTAAACGGACTTAGACACTCAACTTGCAAATCAAAATACAGTAAGTAAAAAGTATAGGGATCTTGGCTGAAGTCGCATCTTCTTGTTGAAGGCGCATATTGAATATATTGAGAGACGCCAAGAAAAATCTGAGTTTTCACATGTTTGCAATGGTATCCTGTGACTCGCTACTTGGCCTCGGCTTGCCTTTTTTCTATGGTTGACCTAGTTCCATACTTCTTGATCTGTGTTCTTCGGCGTTGGTGTTTTTTCTTCTGTTCTTTTCTTGTTATTCTTCTTTCTTTGGTTTCTATTACTGTTCTTCTTCTGTTTCCTCTTATTCTGCTTCTTGTCCTTTTTAGTGTTCCTTTTATTTTTATGTTTTTTTCTTCTTCCATCTTTCTTCTTGGCCCCTTGCTTCTCGTTCTTCTTCTTCCTCTTCTTCTTCCTTTTCTTTTCTTCTTCTTCTTTTTCTTCTTTTTCTTCTCCTTCTTCTTCCCCCTCCCTCCTTCTTCTTTGTTTTCTCGTAATTATTAATGATTATCTCTCTTGTGTTTCTTTTTGTTTTTCCTGTTCTTCTTCTTCTTCTTCTTGTCCTTTTCATTATTCTTTCTCCTTGTATTTTTAACGTAGAAAGTGCGTCCTGACAGCGCGTGCGCGATGTTTCTTGCATTTCCGCTAATGTCTCAGATTTGCGAAAATCATTAGCGCCTGAATGAATTGAGACATATAACAGCACCCTTACTGTATATTATTTCATATTATATGGGATTTCCACAGCCTCTGCTGCACACAATGTGCCAATAATGGCGGCGTCATGTGAGTTGCGACTGTCAACACCTTGTACCAAAATGTTTTTTGGGTAGCACAGAAATCATTTGCCCTCCGCAAAAGACAGACGTGGTTTGGGTATAGAAAATCGCTTAGTTGGATGACTTTGGTATCATTTGCTATCTATGGGCTCCGGCGGCTACGGTATTTCTCAGATTTGTGAATCATCCCTCAAGTGCCATAGATCAGTAGATCAGCCAGCAGGAATCCAGTAGACGTTTCAGCCAATTTCACCGCGGTGCCAGGTCATCCTGCTTGTGGCCTGGCTTTATTTTGCTCTTGGAAGATACACCTACGGATGCCCGACAGCAATGCTTAGCTGGGTGGAACGTGGGTGATGTGGGAATACGGCAGTGATAAAGCACAGAGGAATCACCGCAATTGACCAGCTTTCTACTTTGGGATTGAACAAGCAGGAAGAACCATACCAGGCCATACCCAGGAATAAAACTACCGAAATAATTTACAAAAAATAGTGAATTCCATTGAATTCCCACGGTTTTCTAGGTTGATTCCTGGCTCGCCCCCCTTGAAGTTTAACAAAGGTCTGTGATTCTTCCTATGCTCGATTTTTTCCCCCTCAAACAAACCAGCATCTATTGAGGCAAACCCGGCAAATCACGGAAATTGAGGGAAAAATCACAGGTCATTGGCGCAGTTTACCCCCGGTGACAGTTCTCCAATTGAATCTCATATATGCATGGAAGTGGCCAGCGTTTTTGCAAGAATCAAGACTTGTCCACACCATCTCTTTGCGTGTCCAATCATTTGGGTAAAAAGAAAGGACCAACAAAAATGTGAGCAGTGTTCAAAACCCTTGTTGCCAAATCTACCCAATATATTGAGGATTTATAGTATGTACTGATATTTACTGTATATTCACATATTTGCGAGAGATGAACATCCATTTGCTCTATTTTGGGGTTCAGCAGGGGGACTCATTTCCATCTGACGTTGAGTAACGCCAAGATCTCACGAGACCCGAAGCAGTGTTCAAAACCCCTGTTGGTTGATGATTAATAGGGGATTCTACCACCCAAATCTACCCAATATATTGGGGAGTATAATAATCCATAATAATCCAATAGGGGAATCCCTAGAAAACCAGCCATAAACCAGCCAGGATTACCCTCTGGTTATTTAACATAGCCATGGTTTTACGATGGCCCATAGAAATAGATGGTTTACCGTTCTTAAAAGCATGGTGGATCTTTCCATGGCAAACTGTTAGTCATAACCAGATGGTAAATGGAATGATAGAGGCATTAAGCCTTTCACACTGCTGTCGCGAAGGCTTCTTGGTGATTTTTGCGGAGACCAAAAAACCGGTGCCGCGGCGAAGGTGGTTTTTGGGGCTTTTGGAGCTCGCAGCCTTGACACCCTCTGGTAATGACTAACAGTTCGCCATGGTTTTTCGATGGCCCATAGAAATAGATGATGTAGCTATTAATAGCATGGCGGATCTTTCCATGGCTATGTTAAATAAACAAAGGGTAAAATGTCAATAAAGTGACTAAAGTATACTAAAGTGTCAGGAAAATTTGGATGGAATGTATGATGAAATGTCACATATGAATACCATATGACAGATAAAATGTCAAAAAGTCAAAAAAAAGAACAGATATATAGGAATGCCAGATGAAATGTCACAATATAATATGAGGGACAAACTGTCAAAAAGAAAAGGGCAGATAGAATGTCAGATGAAATGTCACAGGTCTCAATATCTGACAGATAAAATATCAGATTGAATGTTGGATGAAGTGTAAGAATATCCGTCAGAAATTATGTCAGATTAAAATGTCGGAATATGTCAGATAAATGACAGAATGTATGTCAGTTGGCGGGGATCACTCACAGTAAAGCAATTAAACAAAAAAAAACATGGTCAACATGGAAAGGAATTTAAACGGGATTTGACAGGGATCTGGGGAAAAAATGGCACCGTCATTTGATGTGTAACCAACTTTATGATATGCTGGGTTTGATTGAAAATGGGGGATACACCTTGACAACAATATTATCAGGATATAATGGGATTGATCCAACGATATGATATATGGCGGTTTGTTTGAAAATGGGTCGTACCCCATGGCTATGGCAAGTAGATGAAAAGGGAAATTGAAAAGGGAACATGAATGAAAATCATGGATGAGATCTTCAAAATTCAAACCTTCCAAATCTTGGGGATACCCTCTGGTAAACTAACATAGCTATGGAAAATCACCATTTTTAATGGGAAAATCCACTATTTCGACTGGGTCATTTTCAATAGCTATTTTGACATAACCAGAGGGTATGTATCCCATTGACCCCTTTGTTTTGGATACATACCCTCTGGTAATTTAACAAAACAAAACAATTTCCTGCCCGGAGCCACGGAGCGGCAGGTCTTGGGGGTTTAGAGGACACCACGGGATCATGGGATTTTGTTCGCCTTCTGCATCGATGACAGAGGCACTGAGAGGCAGTTCCCCGGTGTAAGCCGGTTGGAACATGTTGGAACTCTTTGCGAAAGTTTGCACATTAGCCTTGATCATTCTACTGTTTCTAAATGTTTCTAAACATGGTGCTTTGCCTAAAACGACCAGAGGGTATGAGCAAATCAATATTGACCCATAGGAGATGAGGAAAACATAGGCAAACCCTCCAAGGACATGGGCGGTGCCTTTTGGGTCAAGAGTCTGCGCCATCTCTTTCTAGGCCCTCGGCTTGCTTTTCCGCCGCCGTTGTGGCCACACAACTGAAGACATCTATCTATGGCATTCTACTCCTGTTTTGGAGCCCATCATTTTCCTATTTTTTCTTCAATGGCGTGATTAGCAAAAGAACTTGAATCAGCTGGTCCCGGCGGTCTGAAACACGGCGATGTCACTGCAAGAACTTGTGTTAACACCGTTGGGATTGGGGCATACCTGGAGTCTGGCGAACTGAGAACGGATACTATAGACTCATCCCCGGAATGTTGCTAGTCGGGTTGGCTCCAGATGCTGGGGCTGTTTAGGGCTAGCTATTTCTCCTGTGGCTTTGTTGCAGTCCTTCACTTTATTTCTCTTTTGAGCATTACCCAGATTAACAGTTTCGTTCTCCCCACCTATACGACTATATTAGAAGTTAACACATGTATATTAATGTATCTTATAGTTAAACACACACGTGTATATATATATATATAGGAGGAATACAACATGCAGCTCTGGCTGTGGCGCCGGGCTGTGATGATGTTTTGTTTCTTGAAGTCAACGGTTTGATGGTTTGGGGTTTGGTTTGGAATGTCCGGACATGTATACTGTATACTGTATATAATTGTTATTCAAAGCAAATATCATGGATTGTTATTTTTTTCATCTGTGTATGAATGTGGTAAACCCGATGTCACATACCATCCACAAAATCACTAGTCACTATTTTTGTAGGTGGGATTGAAACCATCCCCAACTGGTAGTTGTTTATGGCATTGGGTTGCCCACACTTACCATTTTTTATAGGTAATCATCTCTAAATGAACCATGGCTTCACAGAATTGGATGAAACTCATGGTTTCCGGTTAAGATGTTCCCTGAAACCGATCCATTGCTGTGTCCAGAAAGTGTGTAGATCATTCCCTTAAACTCATCACATTATCCACCATTCTCCACCATTATCCATCAAAAAAATCTTAGAAATGTCACAGTGTTTTTGCACCGGCGCAGGCGTTTTGATCTACATCCTCTTGATGGTGGGTCTTCTGAGTCGCACTAGAGACCTGGCAAAGAGAGACGGAATGGGTTTGCAATCGAGACACACCTAGCAGATGTTTTTTTTCGCGACAAAAATGGTGGTTTCATGTGGAATATTAATAGTAATAGTAGTGGAATAGTAATATAATACCAGTAGTGAAATAGTAATGGAATAGTAATATAATGGAATATTAGTGGAATATTAGTGGAATATTTGTAAAACAATACCAATAGTGGAATATTAGTGGAATAGTAATATAATACCAACTAGAATAGTAATAAAAGTAGAATAGTAATAGGGAAAATGAGTGGAATAATGCGGGTGAAACAATGCCATAAAGCACCCCCCCAAATCATCATTTAAATATATAGGTGGTATAGACCATTATGAATGGGATAGTTTTTTATGACATTGTTTTACCCACATGATCCTAAGAATTGCTATAGTAGCTATAGTTAACTTCAAAAAACTGGTGATACACCCACTGATTTATATTTAAAATTTCTGGTTGGTGATATGGGTGACATTTAACAACATTGAAAAATCTCGACTGGGATCGTTGAGCCTAGAAACAAGGTGGGGAAAGCTCGGTGATGTTCTGCCATTTTGGAGGAGAAATATGCCATGACCTAAGAAGAATGTGCTCTATTCTAGGCCACTTGAGATATTTATAGATTTTTATAGACATGTGCTTTTTTTTCCGATTCGTCATGCCAGCTGCAAACTAACTCGATGAATCTTCACAACTGTTGATGCATCCCCTTTGATTCAACGCAAATGCCTAGATGAACTGATTCCTTCCTTTGTTTTATGTGTGTCTGGTGTGGTTGATTCCCTTCCCCCTGGTTGGTGAAATATGTATCCGATATATCCCCCTTTTTTTTGCAAAATCTATTGTTGAAGTGATTCTTCATGCAACTATCAGAGTGTTTTCTTGATTCTAAACTTCCAGTTTCCATTGTTTTGAGGTAAACCAAAGACCACAGCTCCTAGATACCCGATAGTCAGTCAGTCATATTGACAAGAATCATCAAGAAAGTCATTTTTTGTATGTATATTTTGGATAAGCCTCAGGCTTAAGTCATGTTTGTTGGCTAAATCTCTTAAACCTTACAACAATTATTTATTATGTAATGGATATATTGCTTTGTTCACTCATCCCATGGTTGTCAGTTAAGCCAGGCCCAGATCGTGAGCCCATGCTTTGCGCTTTTGCCTCTATCCTGGCTTTGGGATTTGGATATTTGCGCTTCAGCAACTTGCTTAAAAATGGTGAATGAGTGTGAAACTCCATGGGTGTCCCGGATTTTTTTTATCGACACATGGCGGATTTCCAACATGTTCACTGGAGGGTACACAGCTTTGAAATGGGGAAAGCCATGGAAAGCTACTGCAGCTGGGTGCTCAATTTATTCAATTTGCATGTGTTTCAACCCACAATTAGATTTTTATCTGACCAAGACAAACAACGAAAAAACCTAACCCCCACAAAGAAAAAACCATGAAAAAGTATGATGATCAGGATTCACTTTCATACATTTCGGATGTGTGAGCGCCACCAATGCAGTTCGTCAGTACACCGCAGAACACATCGGACTGTTGTGTGAGATACTATAAACCTGGTTGGTGGTTTGGAACATGTTTTTTTTCCATATATTGGGAATTTCATCATCCCAACTGACTTTCACTCCATCATCTTTTAGATGGATAGGTTCATACCACCAACCAGAAACCATCCCCAACTGTGGTTTAGCATTGGGTCTACCCTCTGGTAAACGTTCACATAACTATGGAAAATCACCTTTTTTAATGGTAAAATTCACTATTTCTATGGTGATTTTCCATAGTTATGTAACAAATTACCAGAGGGTACCACATTTCCCCATCTGCACAGCCAATGCTGATCAATGTCCAACGGGTCCCTTCCGTTGGTGCATCCAAATGTGATTTTTTGTTCTCCTGGAGCGAATGGCGAATGGGAGGTCTTAAAAAAAGGGCCAATGTTGGTGGATTGTTTATAACCAGTTTGATGGGAACGTATACATACTTGAATGAAATATTAAATATTATATATATGTTGCATACATATACATATATATACACACAAGATTTAGGACATGTTGCTTTCTGAGAGTGGGGGATTTAAAACATCACCACGCCAAGAGATCGTCGTTAAAGATGCTGCCCCGGGCCAGGGTAAGGACTGGTGAATTTTGTGGGTAAAAATGTTGGTACGTTGGCAATGTTCTATGGCTTTCATAACGATTGCCCATAGAAAATGGCCATAGAAATAGTTGATTTACCCACTAAAAATTGTGATTTTCCATAGTTATGTTAGTTTACCAGAGGGTATATGCTATCCAACGGCTCGTTTTTCGGTTGCAGCAGTCGGGTTCGATAGGCAGCTTGAGCTGGGAGGCACTTCCCTTTGAGGCGGAAAGCGGTCCCCCTTGGGAGGTAAACATCAGAAAAGACACGCCAAATCTGCTAAATGATTTCTGTGAAACAAACAAAAATATGAGGAAATGATACGACACCTGTGTTACCCCATGTTAAAGGATATCAACACCAAGTAGATAAGTAGAATCATCAATTTCTGCGTGCTCGAGAGCATGTCTCACGTCTGATGGAAAAAAGAAATGTTGATGCCTAGAGCAGTAGGACGGACCTGGCGTTTTCGAGAGTCCTCAGTTGGTCTAAAACATTCTTTCAATGGACACAATGTACATACGTGTGTGTGTGTATATATATACACACATACACAGATAGCTATGTATATGTGTACATATTACATATGTATATTATATATATATGGATATATATATATAATATTATTTGTACACAGACAGATTTGTCTGTGTGTGTATACATTATATATATGTGTGTGTGTGTGCGTGCCATGGTCAAAACATTGCTTATTCTCTCATGACACGGGATGGTCATCCCCCCATTAATAAATTTATTACCCAAGGATTCCCAAGATGGAATGGATACCCCATAAACCATGTTTTGACCATGGCCCGTATGTATTTAGTGGTGATGGGTCAAGAAAGTTAAAAAGTCCATTGTCAGAGTATGTCATATCAATGATTGTGATACCAAAAAAACATACTACAAAAGAAATACTACAAAAAGACAATTTTTGGTATCAAGATACTTGATTTTGACTTATACCAAAATATTTCATCTTGGAAGAGATTTCAGTGGTTTTGATATGATCACCATTGATTTGCCGGCCCATGAGGCCCATATATATATACATTTATATCGATTAACGATAGAACATGATAGAACAATGATATCAATCATTATGTTCCTCATGTTCCCCACACTCATTCCCCATTTGTGGCTGATAATTAAATGTTAAAGGTCCAATGTTGGTGACGTATCTTCACCATTTTCACTGGGTTGATCCATTGATATTTTTCCACACCGTGAAATGGAGATCAACTCCTACAGCTAATGAACGGGGATCTCTATCAGTTAAAGGGGGTATCAATTTCACTGACATGAATCTGGGGAAATTATAACGACCTCACTACGACATCACTGGAAATCATAGTTAGTAAGGGGAATCATCCCCAGATGGCCTTAATTCAGATTAGTGAATTATTATAATTTACCCAGATCTCATCCCCCCACTGACATGAATACCTAGACGGAGGACTCTCCAAGTACCTGGAAATTCATGAAGCAATTTTTCTGACTTGGGTGTTTAATCCATTTTCAGCAAGGTACAAACGGATGGTCTAAGTAGATCTTGAAAACTACAACCCTGGGTTGCTTCGGGGGGAATTCATATTTTTTCCTCCCCAAAATTCCTTTTTCGATCCTATGACTTGGGCTAATCCCCACTAAAAGGGTAAAATAAGGGTAAGCAAGGAGTCCTTTAGTAGGACGCAGGTTTCAGGCTCCACCCCCTTTTAGAATTTACACAAATCCAACATTGCTGATAATTTTTCTGATTTTCCCAGCTATAAACCACAAACTGGGGATGTTCCCATATTTTCCTATACTTTCCTCTGATTTTCCCATCTGTAAACCTCCATTTCGTTGGGGTTTTCCCCATGGTCTAGGCCGTGGCGGAAGTGGATTTGCAGCACCGGGAGGTCTCGGGCGAATATCGGCAGCCGGAGTGTGGACGTCCGCGGGAGGTGCCAGGGGGAAAGCACCGGAAGATGGGGGTTGAACTCTCCATAGTATTGGTTATTACCCTCTGGTAATTTAACATAGCTATGGAAAATCACCATTTTTAATGGGAAAATCCACTATAAATGGCCATTTTCAATAGCTATGTTAGTTTACCAGAGGGTATTGGATAATAGTGAATGATAGTACCATTAGTGATTGATTGGTGGTTTGGAACATGAATTTTATTTTTCCATATATTGGGAATCATCATCCCAACTGACTAATATTTTTCAGAGGGGTTGAAACCACCAACCAGGTGATAGTGAACAATAGTGAAAATAGTCAGTAACATTAGTACCAATATAACTTAATAGTCAATAATAGTCCTTAATAATAGTCAATAATAATATAACCAACAATAGTGATATCAGTCAATAACATTAGTACCATAAGTGGGATAATTAATAGTTTGATAGACCAATATAAATCAACTTCCAGATGTTTGAAATTATTGGGTAATAGTGAATATTGGAATCATTAGTGATAGTGAATAAAAGTACCATTATTGGTGATAGTGATTATTATTGGGTAATAGTGAATAATACTACCATTAGTGGTGATAATAGTCCATAGTACCACAATATCTAACACCATAAATAGCATAGTGAAATTCTAACAGCATAATGGGACTATTATCCACCACAAATGGAAATTCACTATGGGAAATACTGGGACTATAGAGTCGAATATAGTCGATATGGAGATTTCAATCCCCCATTAGTACCGTATTATTGGAGAATAGTGAGAAATAGCATTATTAGTTCAATGGGAATTTCAGGATCTTAAAATGGAGGTACTGTACTACTGTATATAAGGCCATATTTTGTGGGGATATTCCCTCACATAGGCCTTATATATATATATGGTAGGTACCTCCAATTTAGGTTCCTGAAATGGCCATTGATTAGTGGTGATAATAGTCAGTACCATGATAGGCAATAGTACCATAACAGTACCATTCACTAAATAATCCATACAATAGTAGTGATAACATTGGTGATCATGGGGGTTGGGGTTAACTATTACTGTATTGATCAATGGGATTTTTATGGGATATAATCCCCATAAGGAATAGAATGATTAAATTCATAGTTATCTAACTTAATAGTCCGATACAATCATATGCATCCCGATAATCGTGGCGATATCTCACTATGAATGATTAAAAATAAATATTATTGGATTTAAATATCCATATTGTATTATTGAATATAATCATGGGAATTAGTGAGGATTTAGTGGGGATAACAATAAGCAATAAACTATAATAGTAATGAAATATTCTATATCTCCCTATGAATGGGATATGATCCCCACAGTGGTTAATAATCATCAATGATAACCATTAATTAATGATAGTCATGACTGGTGGGAATATCCGAATAATAGTTCTATTATTGGTTTGGAATTTTCCAAAAATAGTGGTTCGAAAGTTGTGATTCATAATCACATCAATATGGACTATCACTTCCCCCTGTCTTTATATAAAGGTTTATAAATATAACCAATGGGCCAATGGGATAAAGTGGGGATAATAACAACCAATAAACAGAAGTTATATATATATATACACATGTATGTCTCTTAGTCAAGTGGTGATTTAGTGATAATGTACTCCATCATTGAATATCTGACGTTCAATCCGTTATCATAATCAGTAAGAATAACCACTGATTATTAGTCATTAATAGTGGTAATATCCCAATAATATTGGTTTTGAATTTAACATGAATATTGGAATATGATCCCGTTGGAATAATCATCAAAAAATATACTATCCCCAATCGGATATAGTGGGGATAATACTGGTATATCATTGCAACATATTGCAACCAAAAATAGTGGTTTTGATCTGGATTGACTTTGAACATGACCTCATGTCGATGACGGAATCATCGGGGAAACATCCCCAAGTGGCCAATTTACCCAACTGAAATGGACAGTTACCCTCTGGTAAAACTAACATAGCTATTGAAAATGGCCATTGATAGTGAGTTTTCCCACTAAAAAAGATGATTTTCCATAGTTATGTTAGTTTACCAGAGGGCAAGTATGAATATGGATTTGATAACTTGCATTAAATATAATACCAGAGATGGAAGATCGCCTCCTAGATCGAGCGATCGATGTAGTCCTTCCCCGGCGTTGATTCCGCAGTGAATTCAGTATTTGGGTGTGCAGTTGAGGTTACACACGGGGACAAAAACATGGTTATAACATGTTATAACCGCCCATAAGTTGAGATATAACCGTTATAACTATGGTGATATATCCATATACATCCATATACAATAATATATATATATATCATATATATATATGATAATGTGTTATATATATAATATCATATATTATATATATCCCTTTCTAACTGGAATTACACTTTCAAGTAGGGTAGGTACCACAAAAAAAGTCCCCCTTGAATTCTCGGGGATCCATGGGATCAATATCATGGGGTTATATTCCCCTCTGGTAAACTAACATAGCGAACTGGAAAATCACCATGTTTAATGGGAAGATCCACTATTTCAACTGGGCTATTTTCAATAGCCATGTTAAATTATACCAGAGGGTAACATATATGAACATTCTATTAATATTAATCTGTATGGGGAATATATGAACATATGAATATGAATATCTAAGATATTCAGATGCTATCCCCCTTCATCATATATGTATGGGGGATAGAATGGGATATATTAACATATATGAACCATAGTTCATGGCTGGAATCGATCTAAACGAAAAGAAAACAGCGAACCACAACAACCCAGTAGTACACTGAGGTGGTTCTGACCTCGACTGGTTTTCCCCTGTTGGGGAAAGACCTACTAGTAACAGAAATTCGTTGGATTGAATCAGAGTCATGATCCTTGACTTGCACCAACTTGCGTTGGTCCACTTGTGAGGATTGTGTTGTCTGGTGATACCATTTGACACCACAAAAAACAGTATTTTTGACCCAGGTTGATGGTTTCAAACATATAAATTTCTTGTTCAAACGGCCTACGGCCTACAGAATTTCAGCCATTTTCACGTTGAATCCTCCATGGATATATCATCTCGCCAGGGCCGCCGCGAAAGTGTGGGCAAGCTGCTTGGCGGTGGCGGTCTTGACATGGATAACTTGGTTTGGGGAGAGAGGGCCATCCTGCAAAATGTAGAATTGGTACATCATCACAGGATGGACTGCAGCCGTCTATACTGAAGTATACTTTTTTTTGTTGTTTTAATGTTTCTGTGTTTTAATCATGTTTTTTTGGGTGGTTAAATGGAGGACATTCTGTCCCACATTCCACAAAAGGTTTTAAGAATGACTCAGGGGATCAACAGATTCCATTCAATATTCGAATCAATCAATTCTTCGTGATTTCCAAGATATGATGCCTGTAAATTTATACGTTGATTATTGGACATAATTATACAATACATTATTTATTCGAAGCAATACATGTTTGTTCTATTACCCTCTGGTAAAGTAACATAGCTATGGAAAAAAACAAACACAATTGTTTATCATCAAATCAACTGTAAATGTTCAATAGCTATGTTAAATCGCCATTTTGTTGTAGGTAAAATACTATTTTTAACAGGTAATATTCAATAGCTATGTTAAATCACCAGAGGCTATGAGATGTTGTTATGACATCTCCAATTTCAGGCAATCCCGTCATCCCAGCGACATGTTCTTGCAGGTATTATATGATGTGCGTATAATATTATACTATAATATATATATAATATAATATATGTGTAATATATATATATTGCGATATGTACTATGTATATTTAAATGCAATATAATATAATATAATACAATATAATATAATATAATATATGTATGATATATATATATATATGTTTATGCTATATATATACACTATAATATATATATACACTATAATATATATATACACTATAATAAATATATATATACACTATAATATATATATATATATACACTGTCTATATATGCATATACACTAGAAAAAGTCTTTGTATAGAGGGTAAACGGATTTAGACGTATGTATACAGTGTACATATGTATATGTGTGTCTTATGCATACAAATTCCATTATGTATGTATTACAAATAAACCACTTACATCCATACACATGGGTTTATATAGAAAGAAATAACATCACAGAGAAGGGTACATCCCATACGTTACAAGCATGGTGATGAACGCCATTTCAACCATAAATAGGGAAGCATCATATCCAATATCCGAAGCTAAAGAGGCTTTTTTTTTTGAAGGGTAGCTCCGTTTGTACCAATGAAAATGAATAAAAGTCCATAGTTCCAAGTCGTTATGGGTATATTAGCTGTACTGCTCGATTTTTCAATGTGCTTGGAGGGTCTAGCTGTGTGTTTGTTTTCAACCCCCCTAACGTTCACCAATCTTTGAACAGGAGATCCAGACTCAACACACGTCGATAGCCATCGCATTCCCAGGAAAAGCGACGGCACGCATTGAAGCACTGCACTGCGATGGAAAGAAAGTGCTGAAGCCTGAAGCTACACTAGGTCCTTCTCACGAGGTAAGCCCACGTTCATGAACGGTTCATGTGGGGTTCACCTGGGTAAACGTGTCCACATGCTCATCCCAGCCGAAAGGATCTGTCCCTTGCAATGGGTCCAGTTAGATCCATTGAAATGATGTTATTATCGAAAGATCGACATAGAGAATGGGAAGTGTCCAATGCCAGGTTTAATTGATTTCGGTTGCCAGAGGGTTGTGGGTAACATAATGATTCCTGTTGGTGCCAAGATGATCAAGATGTCCTGTTCATGCTGCAGACAGGGTTGGCATGTCTGGCATGGAAGCCTTCCCTTTCTTTCTGTGCCTGCATATCATGCATGTCATATATCTAGAGCCCCCAATTTGCCCTTTCAATGTAGAAGCGTTACCTGTTTTCATGGGTCAAGTGAGGGTGAAGGTTTCCCATAATTGCCTATAATGTGGGGCCCCCCAGTTATGTTTGTTGGTTTATAAACCCCATGAATACTATAGTTATTTGCGTTGGTATCATAAACCATAGTGAGTTATTGGAGTTATAAGTTGGGCCCCAACTGAACGCTACGCGATTTCGGGGCCACGGGGGACATCCTTAATGGCTTCGCTGCCCTGGCAGAGGTTTTCGCTGGTCATCCCCTAAAAATGGATCAAAAAAATGGCGCTCCAATCAGTAGACCATTTTAGTATTGAATGGGATACGTCTTGGGGATACCACATTTGAAAAGAAAACTGCAAATTCTATGAGAATTTGCCTTGTAGAATGTCCAAAGTTTGCCATGATCAATGGCCACTTGAAGTGGCCGCGGCCAACTTTGAAGCACTGAAAGATGGCAGCCATCACACAGCACCCTGAAAGAGATGATAGAATATAGAACAGACATATGATTGCAAAAAATCAAGGGCGTACTATATATATCATATTAATATAAACATAATCATATATATACAAGCATATATATATATACATATATTATGCATATATTAATCATATATATAATCATATATATATAGCCATATGACGATACTGACAATAGCCAGGCAATGGGACAATCGTATCCCAGTCATCCTGTGGAAGCTGTGCAGCTTTTTCCTTCAAGGTTATACCCACAGAAAAGCAATATCAGCAAGGTCAAATACGATGAGATCGTCTTGGAAATGTCTCCAAGATTCGCTTAGCTTTTTAACTATCCTTATCACAGCCCAGAAAGCGCTTAGCTTTTTGGTCACTTTGACGAATATCCAATCTAAGGGAGAGCGTAAATTTTGACCTCGGACCTTGGTCGTTTGGCCGGCCTAATGGTGCTAAATTGCCATGGGTGGGTACTGATGGGTAGCCAATTGAAAGTCTGCATGATGTGACGGGAAAGTCAGTTGAGAAATCACCCTTGGTTTCGCGGACGCCATGGTGAAGAAAACGCTTCACACAGGTCATCATGCTGGTTGTTGCGGGTTACAATCATGGTGCGTGTCTGAAAATGGGGGATACCAAAAAAATAACTTTGATGTGAAGAATGATGATAAACCATGGTATCTTGAGATACCCTATCTTCAGACAGAGCCTTTTTTTGGAGTTGGAAATAAGACAACGTGAAAACGTCGATGAATCATGGATTACTGTTGACCCAGGGGTCACAGGATCACCAAGGAGACTGGTTTAAGCCACGACAACGGGTTGCCAACAACGCTTAAATGGGGCTGTGAAGCAATCGAACTGGATAGATAGATAGAAAGGTGGTTTAACCAAGGAAAGTTGGCGAAACCACACAAGACTAGACATCACCGCAACAGGATTTATTGAAGCGACCAAGATGAGACACATCTCCACCTTGGATTATTTACTGAACCAATTGCCGCTGCCAAGCAACGCGGAGACTGTCGACCCTCCAGTCATCCAAGATGGTCTGATATTAAGGTCATTAAAGTAAGTCAATTACGCTGATAAACTCAGAATCAGACATTACCACAAGGTTTGATTAAATGAAGAAAATGGAGAGCAAAGATACTTAGTAGGTTCTGAGTAGAAAACCTTTATAATTCCGTTATACATGTTAGTACCAACGATCTGGGGATTCGTGCGACCCTGAATTTTTGAGCCCAAGAAGTCCGGAAGTGGCGACCACTCACGTCCAGGTCCAAATTGAGAATCGTCAAGTCTTACTGTAGAGGATGTAGAGGAAAGTAATCTCCCAACCCCCTATTTGTCAGGGTCATCCAGGATCTATGTTTATCGAGGGGATGCGAAATAAAATGACTTTGCCCATACGAATGCCCGGCCCAAGTGCTGAGATTTGTCACCTGATGAATCATCAACGAATGTGATATTCAAAGTTGATGTCTACATTGTCAGCTAATATTGAAGTGAATTCGCCAAGAAGAAATACAATCATAACATGGCCATGGGTCAAAGGCCATGGGTTTTCACATCAAAACAGCTGGCAAGTATGGAATTTCAATGAATTTCATCGCTGCCTTACCCTCTGGTAATTTGACATAGCTATTGAAAATGGTGATTTTCCATAGTTATGTTAGTTGACCTGAGGGTAAATGCTGTGAACATGGTTTTAACATGTTCGCTGCAACCCTCATGTTGCGCCGCGTCTGACTTCAGGTGGCTATGAAGATAAAGTTGATGTTATTACTTAGCTGAATCCCAAAAGCCTCCAGGGCTTCTGTCTATAGGAGCTGACGAGGGGGCACGTATACATATCCTAAGTGGCCGCGCATGCAAAACATATGTAAAACTCATGTGAAACATAAATTTTTACGTTGGTGGAACGTATGTGATGCGTATGTGAAGCGTATGTGCAGCGCAAGTGAAAACATATGTGAGCCGTATGTGAAATATATGTGAAACATATGCGAAATACATGTGACATATTAACGTATTTTGGGACTGGATTGCGTTGTGTTTATGTTTTACTTATGTATACGTTTGTGAATTTATGTGTTTTTTTATGTCGGAGGAAAAATAAGACCTTATTTTGTGCAAATCACGCAAAATAAGGCCTTATTTTGGAACGCACGTAAAGAGAACATAAACAAAACGCAAACGAGAACGCAAACACATTTTGTAACGTTTGTGTATGTACATGTGTATATGGTTTATGTTTTATTTATGTCGGGAGAAAAATAAGACCTTATTTTGGGCAAATAAGGCCTTATTTTATCGCTTACGTAAAAGAAACGCAAACAAAACATAAAGAAAACAACTAATAGCCGCAAATTCTGGATATGTCGGGAATATGCGTTTTGTTTGCGTATTTGAAGCCGTTTATGTATGCGTATGCGCAGGCCAGTCCAAGACGGGCTCTATTGTGAAAGCCTTTGAAACCCTGCTAAGTTATTACCCCAATCTACAAATTGTTCAAAGGGGGGGGGGGCGAATTTTGATCCCTTATGAAGATAACGCTGATGTTATTACCCCAATCAACATATTGTTCATAGGGGGTGGCGAATCTTGATCCCTCATGAAGAGAAAGTTGATGTTATTACCCCAATCAACATATTGTTCATAGGGGGTGGCGAATGTTGATCCCTCATGAAGATAAAGTTTATGTTATTACCCCAAACTACAAATTGTTAATAGGGGGTGGCGGATTTTGATCCCTCATGAAGATATAGTTGATGTTATTACCCCAATCAACATATTGCTCAGAAGGGGTGGCAAATTTTAATGTGATGATGGTCATGATGTGATGATGATGATCATGATCATGATCATGATCATGATCATGATGATGATGATGATCATGACGATTGTAAGTGTGGAGCAACGTCCGAGTTGGGGCGAATGTGTTTTAACCATTTAATCAGATTTCAACCATCCCCATAAGATCAAATGATTCACCCCTGGCAGATGTCTTCGCACTGCCCAAGAGGCCCGAGTCTCAAATGGGGTACATTGGACCAACGCTGATCATGTCTGGGGTAATCCTAGTGATGGCTACTTTGTCAGATATTTTAGGATATTTTGGGGGTTATAAAATATTACAAAATCCATAATTACTTACATATAAGTTCATGATCTTGTTCCAGGCAACAGTTTTTGTTCAATCCATGATCCTCCTCTAGCCGTCATTGGTTTTTGTTTGCCCAGTGGATTTTGCCGAAATGTTCGTATCATCACGTCAAGAGGGTCAAGTGACTCGTGAATACTGTGATTCATGTACCAGTTTAAGATAAACCATGTTTGCTCAACGTCTAAGACCGGCAATGCCACCAACAACTTTGGGATCTACGGGAAAAATCAGACGGTCAGGGGAAAAAGGGATTCAGATGAATTCAGTCAGCTAGGGAGAAGAGGAAATCAACCGTTGATACATGTTGATACATAACCAGCAGTGAGGGTATCACGAGATTGTCACCATGCAAAGCCGAAAATCGCATCTCACCTGCTTAACGACTTAACGATGATCCAAATTGATGCATCTCTTTTGGCACCGGCCCAAAGAACCTCTTCGCATTTTATTGCAAACACCCGTCCGGGGGTGACGAAATGGCTATTTCGTGTTGGCAGGGCCAGTCAAAGTGGCATCACATTTTTCAACATATTCAACATATTTAATCAAACCATTGATTTATGATGTCCTTTTCTCTAAGTCTCAGTGATTTTTGTTCGCGTTTTCATGTCTTCTCGTGTGTGTTTTTCCAAGCTTCCATTTTTTCAACAGCAACACGTTGGTGGTCCGTTGATCATGATCAACCCAATTTTCTAACGGTTTTGCCAGCTTGAAAGTAACCAAAGATCAGCGAAATGTAATAATATATATATATATAAATGCACATTAGATTTATGATGGGATTATGTATGGGGGATTTTTCATGGAAGTTTCTGTAGTTGCACTTGTTGTTTGCCAACTTTTTGGGTTTGGGGCTGGAGAACTGCTTCAGTGAAGGAAGAAACCGAAGAGGAATCGGCCCGGAGAATCCGAATACAATCGAAAGAAGAAGGACGAGGCACTGGAAACCCTTATTGGGTTTATCTGAGAATTGGGTACCCTATTCACATCTACCCTCTGGTAATTTAACATAGCTATGGAAAATCACCATGCTATTAATGGGTAAATCAACTATCAATGGCCATTTTCAATAGCTATGTTAGTTTACCGGAGGGTATTCACTATTCCATCTTTGATGGTGGTTTTGCACCTCATTCTCCCCATGAAAATTGCCATTTTAAGGGGGGAAAATAGTAGACAGTGCCCCATTTTCAGATGGCTTTGGGGGACCCCACGTTAGACAAACCTATTTGATTAATGTGGCCTCACAAAGTCACAAAGTAGACTGACTGTATGACTGTGTCGTTTGCTGACAACTTCAACTTGATGTGCTAAAACTCTATGCATAAGTTTTCAGAGTGTTCCGATCTCATTCTGTAAGTGTCTTACAATGTCTTACAGTAACCAAGGTTTCACTGCAAGAAAAGACTGCAAGTATATTATATACACTCTGGTTATTTAACATAGCCATGGAAAATAAGCCATTTATAGATGAATTATGATGATTTACCTATTAAAAATGATGAGGTTCCATGGCTACGTTAAATAACCAGAGGGTATATTATATATATATATATATGTTCTCCCATCAAGGTTAGCGGCATAATCAAAGCCCCAACTGGCCTGTTGATACCATACAGAAGTTGTTCCGGGGATGATTTCCCACGGTATGCTTTTTGTGATCGGAGGGATGGGACCCCCATTTTTCAATGCCAAGCAAAAAAGCAGTTCTGGAAAGGCCTAAGATAGCGATTCAGCTATCTTCAGAAGTCATGATGTTGGAAAATTCCAAGCAGTTGGTGATTTTAGATATTTTTCACCTTCCATTTCAAGAAGTGGTAGGATCATATGATATGATATGGAGGTTTCCGTTTTGTCATGGGGGTACCCCAACTCATACAGTCGTCATGACCATGACTCAGTATTGGTGAATTGGGGATCCCCCATTTTAAGAAACACCTTTTTTGGAGCCCAACTGGGACAACTGCCTGATTCTTGGCTCCAGCAGCGAAACAACACTGACATGGAAAACACGGGCTGACACGGGTAAGAACTGTCACAGTTCTGCCCTTGTTTTTAAGTCTGAGGTTTGATTCAGATTGACATGTGTTTCATGTATCCACAGTTGAATATTGAATCTAGGCACCAGAATCAATGCACCGAACTGGCGGGTAAGTTCATTCACGTTGATCGTCCATTTCCATCCTGAAGCTGTCGCGCTTGGCGGCGACTCAGCATGGGAACAGAGCTGCTACTGAAGGCCGGCTGGAATGACCATGAAGATCCGTCGAAATAACAGAAACTGCTTGGTGCTTTGGAACATGTTTTGTGACTTTCCATATATTGAGAGTAATCATCCCAACTGACGAACTCCATCATTTTTCAGAGGGGTAGGTCAACCACCAACCAGGAAATGGTGATGTTTTTCATGATATAACCAATGATTTAGCCGTCAAGAATGGTGGTTGTTCATGGTGGTAGAATGTGGATAGAACGGGGACAAATCTGACCATGTGGAAATACCTCACTGCGATGGCCCTTAGCAAACTGTGAAATTACCGTGATTAGATAGACGATTAGATAGACAAATATTTGATAGATTTTGATAATATGTGGATTACTTTCCCCAAAAGGATGTCCAAGTGTGTCCTTTTCACAAGGATGGGGAATGTCACTTAGACCCAGCATGTATGTTGATGCCTGGTTGCTTAGCGATGGGGATATCATTTTGAAATATAGGTTTCATATGGTTTCATTGTCGTTGATATTGAAGTATATTAACTTTAAACAGTGACTTGCATACGATACTGGTTTTATCCCCATGAGAGTTGTCTGAACAGAAAGTACTCCCCAAAGTCAATGTTTTTCATCATTGTTCCGATTCAAACAGCCATTACCCTCCAGTGTCATCAAGTATGACAATTGGAAATCGTAGATAAATGGTGTTTAGGTCGCTGAGAAAATCATCAAACTATATAGTAAATGGTGGCGGATGTTCCATTCCACGCCATGTGATTGATGACGCCAGAGGGCTTACCTTTGGGGCAATCCCACTTATATCGTTATCCCATTATATCCCATTACATATAAGTTATATATAGTTATATTCTATATTATAATGGGATTCCATTGCTTCATTATGGGCCTCATAATTTTATAATGAATCCCATTATATTCCACATAGTATCCCCATTGCATTCGAACGGAAAGCATGGAACCTTCCGCAGGCGTCTGCGGAAAGCACTTCAAGGCCCGATCCAATGTTGATCCAACCGTGAACTCTGTTGGGGGCTTGGAAGGCTACCTTCCTTTGTAGAAAATTGGTGAATTTCTTGGTTAAAAGGTTGGAAATGTTGGTTTGGGAGATGGTAAGAGCATTTGTAAGAGCCAAGTTTGTTTTGGGGATAAAACATGTTGGAACTGAGAATTTCTGTGGAGGTGAAGTGGGTTTTTTCACCAACAATCTGATTTGGGGCTCAAAACTAGGTCGACCACCGCCCATAAAATTGGTGTTTATTTTGAGCCATGCAATACCCACCTGGGTTTGTTTAAAGATGTGGGGCATTCTCACCTAAACGTCTATGAATGGTGAAAGTGATGATAATGCATTGGAATTGTGGCTACCCTGTTTTGACAAAAACATAGCAGTAGGCCTTGAGATTCTTAGTCGTTCATTTCCAGAATTATTGTTCAATGGTTTTCAGATGTTTTCAGGGAAAGTCCACATAGTTCAGGAACCCCCAAGAAGCGTTACATACCGTTGCATGCTCATCATTTCCTGTAGATCTGTAGGTTCTCCATGAAATTCCCTTTTAAAGCTTATTACTCTTGGATTTCTTCAGTTTGCCCTTTAAAGTTGTCTTATAATCAAAAACCCTACCCTCTGGTAAACTAACATAGCTATTGAAAATGGCCATTTATAGTGAGTTTTCCCATTAAACATTGTGATTTCCCATAGTTATGTTAGTTTACCAGAGGGTATCCAGGTATCATAGCGTTTTGAAGTCTTCCAATGTCTTCCAATGTCTGCTGCTCCGAAACCGCCCGCAGGTTTCATCGCCTTTTACAGGATCTGCTCGAAGAACACGAAAAACAGCAGTCTGGGGGCCCAGCCCCGACGCAGTAAAAATTGATCTGGGGAGAAAACATCAACTGGATATTCCTAGATACTCGTGTGTGTATATATTATATATATATAACTATAGAACATTATATATATATACATACATTATATGATCATACTCATATGGTGGACATTTGATGTGTGGAGATCATAAAGACCGACATTTACCGACCTCACCCAGTTTCGCCAGTTTCTCCGGCATGAGATGTGTGGGTGATGATAGGTGATGATTGAGTTTGCTTACTCTTCGGTAATTTTCATGGCCCATTTTGCCATGTACTTCGATGATTTTACCCGAGAAAATATCAGACCTAATATTGCTGACTTTGAGCAATTTTTTCCATGAGTTTCAGCCGCTAAAAATAGATACATTGTAATTACATATTATATAATAAATTATATAGATCATGGGGGCTGGGGGGGGTCTATGGAGGGGGGGTCTATGAGCTTATCATATAAGGTCCTGGTAAAAGCCGGTTAGTATAAACACTTGTTAGGGCCTTATTAGTTTAGACCCCCCATAGACCCCCCTAGGTTTCCATGAATAGAATCAATAGAATCCCAAGGTTCATCACACTTTTCCAGACTTTTTTTGTGGCGAGTTCCTCTCTGTTTCTGGCGTTCGAAAGGTCGCTGCTCCGTCGCGAGATCCAGCGGCTGGGCGGCGAAGCCTTCGACGCTTCCGGCACCAGCGGAGCCCTCGGCGCGTCCGGCGCCGGCGATGCTTTGGAAGTCCTGGACCCAGAGAGGCCTTCGGAAGATGAGGACGAGACATCAAGGGACATCAAGGGACTCAAATCTGATACCTGGGATGAATCCCACTTTTTTGTAGGTGTTGAACCAGGGTTGAAACGCCACATATATATGTAGGTTCATGATTTCTGAATTTGTCTTCACCATCGTGATGAAGGAATAGTTCGTATTTCACTGAGCATTTACAGAAAACAAGTGTGCGAGTCTCTTGCCCTCTCGTTCTCTCATACTGTACAGGATCGTAAGTAATGGGATGCCAATACATTGTTCTACGATGGACAACGAACTTCTTGACAACTCTGGTCAATCACAGATATCGAATGCAAACCCAGCAGCCAATCAGCACCGAGCAGCTGGAATGCTCTGGAAAAAAAACCCGGGACATCAGCACATGTGGATGGCTCCAAACATGGCTAGCTAAAAAGAAGCATCCCTTCAATGGTGTTTTTCATGTGTTTTTTTCCGTGGGAGATGCAAGAAATATCCTCCATTGGCTTTACAACAGCATAATTCAAATCATCCATCAACCAACCAAATAAAAACTGTGTGTCCATAAGATTAGATGAGGATGGATCTCGGTGGGATGTGCATGCCAGGATACCAATCTAAATTCTTGGGCAGTTGATGTGGGTTTTTTGGGCAGTTTTTTGATGTTTTTGAATTCCAAGGTCTGAAAGAATCGGGGCGCCTTCGCCAGAATTCCCAAGTACGACTCAGCAATGTGGGATTCACCCAATGCCATAAACCTACCACTTGGGGCATCTTGGGGTCTGGGGATGAACCACTTGCCACCCATGTTTGGGGATATTGGGGTTGTTGTATTATTGCTGGTTGGTGGTTTGGAACATTTTTTATTTTTCCAGATATTGGGAATGTCATCATCCCAACTGACTTTCACTCCATCATTTTTCAGAGGGGTAGTAGGTCAACCACCAACCAGATACAACATGTATTAACATGTTCTATACTAACTAATAGCCTATTATCCAATCTTATCTATATCTATAATCTACCACATGACTTAAAACCACCACGGGTTTTTTGTCCAAGTTGTGATCTGTGCGAACCGCGAACCGCAGGGTGGATTTGGAAGTTCCCTCCGAACGCCGGGAAGATGACGTTGTGTTGGCCTTGACATATGAGGCCGGAGGAATGTTGAAGTGGAAGTACCCTCTGGTAAACTAACATAGCTATTGAAAATGGCCATTTATAGTGGAATTACCCATTAAAAATGGTGATTTTCCATAGTTACGTTAGTTTACCAGAGAGTACTTTTTTTGGACCGTGATAGTTTTTTAATGGTTTATAGATGTTTATAGCTGATGGACCAAGCCCCATACCCGAAATGGTGTCATCAAGCATGGCAATTGAATCTCTTCTAGGGAGCTAGAGATTTTGGCTCTTCTGTTAATTACTGCTGAAATGAAACATCCTTTTCAGGGGATAATTTTGACTCAGCCCATACACATTTCAATGGATTGGTTTAAGGGAAAATCTACAGGAAACCATAGATTTTCCTATTAAATCTGGTGTTTTCATGTGTTTTCCTGAAAATGTTCCCTTAAACCAATCCATTGAACATTTGATGTTTCGGCGCATGCTCATAGTGTGACGAAATCTGTGGGCCTCGCAACCTCGACAAATCTGTGATCTTGCCCGACCTGCCAAGCAGCTCTTGACTTCTTGGGAAGTCGTCTGCCAAGCAGCGTCCAATTTGTCCAACAAAAAAGTGTTTCCAAGGTCCTTCCATCTCAGATTCCAAGAACTACTAAGATTGTGGGTATCAGATAGTATCCGTCCCTATGACTTCCATGCTTTAGAACACCATGGAAAAAATGTGTGGGTGTTTTGGAAAAATCTGGTTGTTTTTTTTGAAATCCCATGGTTAAACCCTACGAAAATCGTTGGGATGGTTTTTTTTTACATCCCCTTCGAAAGCCATGAAACAATCCAAATGTTGGAGATGTATCAGCTGTTTTTTTTGAAATCCATTAAACAATATGTATCATATATTAAATCCAAAAATGGCAAAGAAATCCTATATCATCTGGAGATGTATCAGCACATATAGCCATAAAATATCATCTAAGTAAGAATTTCTATAAACATCTAATTATGTGTATATATATATATCATCAGGACATATAGCCATACAGCTGAATCAGATAATTATGGATATCCTATGTTTAAACAATCCAAAGTATGGAAAATCCCCAGGACCTGGGACGAAATTTCCCATTTCAGGAGCCACCGAGCCTCGAACCCCTGCCAGCGCCAAAAGACGAGCCTCCGAGTGGGGCACCGAGTGGAGCCCAGTGAAAACCTTGGGAATACCACGGGAAAACCAGGGTATCATTCAGAAAATCGCCGGAAAACCATGGTATCAATGGGAAAATTCTATGATTCATGGTCCTTTCTATTACTACGTTCGCCACAAAAAACATAATTAAACATGTGTAAACAGTAAACATGTAAATATGCAGCTGATTTATGTTCATTCCACTGGGATGTTCGTGGAATTCAGAGGGGGAACAGAACCATTCTTGATGGGTTGGAGGTTGCTGCAGGTTTGGGTAAAATATCGGCCTCCCATGATCCCCGAAGCGTCGATTTTCTTGCCCTGAGAGTCGTAGCCAGTCCCAAGAATCTGACGAACTCTAAGGATGTCATCCCTACAATCCATGGAATGTGGAAAGCCCATGATACGCAGTGTTGCGATCTAAGGTCAGTTGGACAAGGTCAATGGAAAGGGAGATGGGGGGAGTTGGGTCAAGCAACTCGGAAGTCAACAAGCAGAAATTCATGTTTGGCATCCCCCAGATAGATAGAATAGCCAGAAACCTGGAAAATATAGAGGGAACATCATCTATACAATCCCGGAAACACGTTTCTATTCCGGGGGGGTGCTATACATTGGTCAATGGCAGTTGGTGACATGGCCAACATCCAGTGCTTCCAAAGGGAACTGAAATTCTTGATGGGTTTGAGAGGCTAGCAATGGGACAAGTGAAGTTGGAATACAGAAAGTACTGGTTAAGCCATATTAAATTATAATGTTATAAATTGTTATAATATATAACATATTATGTAGCTCCGGAGTCAAGGAATAGAATACAATAGAATATGGTTTTTCTTTTCTATGAGATCCCATTCCCATGATTTTTGGCTGGTGAAACCCCAATCAATGCCAAGATCAACGTGCAGGAGACAGGGTCGCTCACGTTGCCACCGATCCCAGCCACCAGCTCTGAGATTCTGCAGAACATGAAAATGGACGAGGCCTGTAAAGAAAACGCAAAAACCACATGGTGGTTGGATAGGCATCGTGTTTTTTACCGAGAACTTAGAGAAGCCATTGAAGACTGTTGCTTTCAATCACTTTATCCATATACTTACTATATAAAAAAAAACTGTGGCGGGATACCCTTCAATGTTCATGACATGAATGTAGGGCCCAGCCCAAACTAGGACTCAATGAAAGTCCCACAGAAATCAGTTTCTATTTTGGGACCACTGGGCCAGGGGACGGGGAAGGGGTTCGCTAAATAGCCAGGCCCTGATTGTTGTGACTCGGGTGAACTAGCTACATACCTCACTGGTGTTTCCTTGTGCCTGTGGAAGGTAAATCATGCTAAATCGCTCGCAGACTGGCGATAAATATTCGTAGAATTATCCCAAAGGTATTGCAGCCCGGTGCTTGTCGCATACTATCCTTATTTGGGCACGCCCTAATTCATGAGCCGGTTTCTTTTTATTGTTCAATCCAGTATGTGGGCTAATTGATATTAATCATTCTAAATCAACATGTTATATATATATCATATTATATATATAGTTGTATTTATCATGATCAATCCATGTATGTATATATATATAGATAGATACATGAATCCATCTCTGTGTATATGTATGTGTAATTATGTGTATATATATATGTAGTTCATATACATTACATATTATTTGTTAGTTAAAATGTGTGACTTATCCATCTTACCAAGACTGGCATGTTGTCCGGTGCCAGGGTTGACATGTTTCGGACGCCGCAGGGAGAAGAAGATTCAGAGACCAGGAAAGGTGTTAAGGCGAGGGCCGGCGCAGGAGCGCAATAGGAGGTGACCCAAGGGTCAATATACCATGAAAAATAGGGATTTTAACATGAGTTCACTAGGGAAACCAGGGAGATGTAGTGGAGATATGATAATTGGGTTTAATGGGTATATAATGGGGTTATAGTTAAGCATATATGATAGTTAATGAGGTCATTTGGATTTGCCGAAGATATTGTTTTTGATTTTCCGGATGAGAAATCCATTACTTGCGGAATCTGTTTGGGGTTCCCTAGGTAAATCCAGGTTAACTGGGAAGACTGGGGAGATACAATGGGGATATCGCTAACAAATGCTATGGTCGTTGGATTTGCCTGCCAATGGGTGGGTTCTTTTCAGAGAAACCCAGATGACAATGAAACAAGCATGGAACCAATCAAGACCCATGAAATCCAACTTAATTCATCCTACAGGGCAAACTTGGGAACTCTCACCATGCTGTGCAAGTTGGCAAGTTGCGGCCTGGATTTTTTTCCTCCTGATCTACTGGTCGAATTCGACCAACGGACGAGTAGCGGTGAACTCATTGCTGGCCGCTACTGTAGCAGGTTTTACCATGATGCAATGCTGATTTTGGGAGGTACCCTCTGGTAATTTAACATAGCCATTGAAAATGGTAATTCATAGTGGATTTACCCATTGAAAATGGTGATTTTCCATAGTTATGTTAGTTTACCAGAGGGTACCTTGTTTTGAGATGTTTGCTTGTATTTCTTTGCAACAAGGGGTTGTTCACGGTTGAGTGATAACAAGCCCACTGAGCCAATAGGTCAGGTAAAAACCCCACTGATGCCGCGCACCAATCCACGTAAGAGAGGAAAACAAGAACGATGTTCATTTCGTCTATGGTTCTCTTGGAGCTTGTGACATGTTTCACCATTGTTGAAAAAACGCAAAATCTGTTGAGACCCAGATTCCACTGGTAGCTGCAACATGTCACTGACAACTTGGTAGAGTTAGCTTCTGGCTTAATCCCATCTAGTCCTACTAGGTGGAGTTGGTTAAGTTATGTTTGTTGGTTAAGAAAACCCCCCATGAGTACTACTGTAGTTCGTTTATATCTACCATGAACCATCATGAACCCAGATATTGGAGATATTTGGAGATAAAAGCCAACTTAGCTAAATCCCATCTAAAATCCCAAGAAAAATCCCATGAAAGTTGCTATTTGCACCTGCCACCACACTGCCTGCAGGCAGTGGCTTTCTCCTCCGAAACATCAAGGTGTGGGGATCAAAACCAGCCTGGACGTATGGAAAGAGCGTAGGGAATGTCGTGTACGACATGGATTTAAATGGAGATGTGATATTTATGTATCTACATATGTATATTATATGTATATTATATGTATATTCTTATACACTATATATATATGGGAGGGATTTTTGTTGCATCCTGTTGATTGCGGAAATCATGTGGAAATGTCATGTTTTTTTTCAAAAAAACACGAGCCTGTGAGAGAAGAAATCGGGATTCCTGAAAGGATGCCCGAAATCATCCAGTCACTGGACTGGGGATCCCCCACGACCTGTACGGACACCTCTTGGTGTAGCATAGCAAGTCCTGGGGACAAGGGAACTGGTGCCTCCACCAAGATTAAGGGAAAACTGGAAAACATGGAAGAAACCCGCGCGTGAGAGTGAGAATTTTAGTACAAAAATTTCGCGAGTGACTGTTGGTAATACTACTCATTGGCAAAAACATGGCCTATGGGTGCCTTTACCCATAGTATAAAAATCACGTATACCATGGTATACCCGTATCATAGGTAGTATGAAGTTGATGAATTTCCATTCTTCCCGCAGGTATGGTGGCGACTCAGAGGCGAACCGGGTGTCAGTTTTCATAGGTGATTCTTCTCGCCACAAAGGCGAGGTTTATTTTGGAAGACCCCCTTGGTTGCCCAAAAACGTCCGGTGGCAGCAACCCATAGCAACAGCATGGTTTTTTCCACTTTCAACAACCACTTACTATCGTTAGGCACATCCAAGAGGGGTGACCACCAGAGACCACTTACTATCTATGTGCTGTTCTTTTTGTTGCGTTTTACGAGGTGATTTTACGTTGTTTTCACCGGGAAGCTGATCCAGCTGGATCCACAGATGTTCCAAAGTTTTGTTTACTCAACCCGACTGTGTGTTCCATCTAAAATTCTGTTGGTGCATCTTCAAGTGGTGTTAAACACCTCACAACGTGAGCACAACCGACGGGCTTGTATCCATTCTGCGAGCTAGTCATCTCATTAACCCCATGATTTTTTTTCCATGTTTTTCAGCTGGTTTATTTTGTCATATCTCCAAATGGCAGGCAGAGGATAGGTATACCAGGTATGGTTTCTTTTGCGTTTACCTGGCTCATTAGAATGCTGATCGCAAGTTCTTGGTTGCAACTGGGTCCCTCAATGATCCTCCACAAAAAAGATGCCCTTTGCCATTTGCGTTTAGGTGGATGCACAGACACCCAAAAGCAAAGCCAGTGCGCTGGAGAACAAGGTTCCATGGGGCCCACGGGGCTTGGGAGAAATGATGAGAAATGCCATGTCTCAATTCCACGGCCCAATTTGAGAGTGAAGTCATAGTGGGAATACCAATGGACTCACAAATGGATGGTCATGTTTATATTTGGTTGGTGCTGTGGAACATGTTTTATTTTCCATGATAGGATAATCATCCCAACTGACTTTCATATTTTTCAGCGGGGTTGAAATCACCAACCAGATATGGTTTTTACATGTTTTTACTATGAAACATCTGTCGACATCATCTCCGGTTCGGAATCCGGGCCTCACAGGGTAACCTGGATGTCGCTAGAGGAAGAACATGGAAGAACTGGATGTTTCAGCCAAGCCGAAAAAGGGTCAAGAAAGGATCGAGGTTTTAATGGGTGTAAAAACAAGTTATATCATGTTATATCTGTTGATGATATTTGATGATGGTTAGTGAATGTTAGTGATATACCTGGTGAGTGCTATAGTTAATATTTGATAAATTAACCATACATTTATAGCTATTGATGATGGTTAATGGGCTACTTTTTCTTCGGGAAATTGCTGATTTTCAGCCCAGCTTTGAGCAGGGCTTCAAGGTAGGCAAGGAGTTGTTGCAGTATGTATACTGTGATATACTAAAATTTTATACAATTAATGATAATTAATTACAATTATATAAGTAATTATAAACATATAGATATATTATGTGCATAGTATATATATACATAATAACAGATTTTTATACATTTTACAGATGGGGACTGAGAGGACTTGTTTGAAGAAGTTATCTGTGCAAAAATCCTGCTGCTGATTCGCTAAGTCACTGGATCCGATGTAGCTTCTAACTTGTAGCAAGGTCTCAAGGTCTCAAGGGCCATGCTTTTGGATTGTGAAAAACGGGAACATCTTCACCGGAAACCAGTGTATTTGACCATGAAATATAGGCTTTTCCTGAAAAAAGTTTCCTGTAAATGTTCCCATCATCCTCCTATTTTCTATGTTTTCCTATGTTTTCCCATTTTTCCATCATGCCTTTGGATGTTTCTGGATGTTTTTTTTGGCCCCTTTTCCGTGCAGGTCTATGCGAAGCGAGACACCTGGGCGATGAGCACCTTTGGAATGGAAGACGGTCGCCTGCCGAAACGTTTTTTAGGGCCTAGGGGGATGCACCCGTATGGCTGCCTAAAAGCATAAGATCCAACTTGGTCCAACATGTTTATATCTGGTTGGTGGTGACTGGAACCATGGAATGGATTATGACTTTCCAACTTTCCATTCAGTTGGGAATGGAAAATCATCCCAACTGACGAAGTCCATCATTTTTCAGAGGGGTTGAAACTACCAGCCAGTCAAGAATGAAGTCTACCTCTATCACTTTCCATATCTCTCCATGTGTCCTTTTTTCCAAAAACGAACCGTAATGAAGGGTTGATTTGCCCTATGTTATGCCGAACTACTGCTCTACCTATATAACTCATTTGAGCTGTGTAATATATTTTAACATATGGATGTTTCCTAAAATGGGGGTACTCCCAAATCATCCAAATTATATAGACCATTTTAGTATTGAAACCCATGGTGACTTTGGGGGTCCCCCATTTTAAGAAACCCCCATATCAGGGTTGAATTTGTATGATTATAGGGTGTGACGACTTTGATCATGTCAAGTTCTGTTCATTTGATAATTCAAAGGCCAGTGGCCACACCTCAACTTAAAGACATCCGGTGGCATTTTCCAAGCGATCATGACACGACAATCTGCTGACTTGCCACCGGCACCGGGTCGTCGATCAAGGTCCGAGATAGCACGATTTATGCCATGGAGCATGGAGCCACACAATACCCTGCTTCATTGGTTGTATGGTTGTGACATGGGACTTATACCTAATTTATTGGGGATTAGGGTAACCCATAGTAGGGAAAGCTATCAGCCAACCACTATAATGAGATTGGATAGGGGTGTTGAATGGGTCAATTCATCAGATTTTTCCAGGAGTGTAGCAGCTTGTACATCCCAGTCGTGCAGTGTTTGACTGCGTCCAAGTTCTTTGATTTTTACCCGACTTATTGTCAATGGCCATTTCAGGAACCTAAATTGGAGGTACCTACCATATACAAAGCCTATTTTTCAGGCCTTGATTTCAAAGAATATCCCCACTGTTCACTGCCTAGCAGCTAGCAATGATAGATATTGTCCTTGTTTCATATTATTTCATCTTATTTTGCTATTTCATATTAATTCATATTATTTCATCTTGTTTTACTATTTCAAATTAATTCATATTATTTCATCTTATTTCACTATTTCATTATTTCATATTAATTCATATTATTTCATATTATTTTACTATTTCATCTTAATTCATATAATTTCATTTCATGTTACTATTTCATATTAATTCATGTTAATTCATATTATTTCATCTTGTTCTACTATTTCAAATTAATTCATATTATTTCATTTTGTTCTACTATTTCAAATTAATTCATATTATTTCATCTTGTTCTACTATTTCAAATTAATTCATATTATTTCATCTTGTTCTACTATTTCAAATTAATTCATATTATTTCATCTTGTTCTACTATTTCAAATTAATTCATATTAGTTTACCTGATTTTACTATTTCATAATTGTCATGTTATGTCATATGTTTTTGTGGTGCGTTCCTCTCCAAACATTGGTCGGATCTGCCCCAGATTGGTCGCCCCAGCGCTACATCATGACCTCTCAGAGTTTGAAAAAGACCCTGGGCTGCTGGTGAAGACCGATGTGGGATTCACTGGATATTGATCCATTTTTTTTTGGGATACTATTGATATATCCAATATTATTTATATGGACATTATGGATATATTGATCCAATTCTATGTGGGATTCAATATCCATAATATCCAATTGCCATGGATATTGATCCATATAAATTGCCATGCTGATTCAATTTATGGATTTTGGAGCAGAATTCTGCTGGATCCAGCAGTGAATGCAGGTTATTTGTTTCGAGTTTCTATCATTTTGGATGGGCAGAATTTATGAATGTTTATGTTATGGCAATGTTTCTTCTGGTGCGTTTTACGCAGGGAATTTTCGGGAATGATCTGGCGAACTATCAATTTCATCATCCCAGCAACCCCCGGCAGCCCATGGGATGGAAGGATTCATCCCGATTTGAAAATCACAGGATATCTAGCTGCTCTAGCTGTTGATCACCAATAAGAATGGGTACTAATTATAGTGGATTATTGGAGAATCCCATATCACTAATATCCCATATCCCAATATTCTCTAGCTGGTAAACGTTTACATAACATACATAACGAACTGGAAAGATCCACCATGTTCAATGGGAAAATCCACTATTTCGACTGGGACATTTTTCAATAGCTATGTTAAATTACCAGAGGGTAGAACTAGTGACCAAAATTTGGTTTCGCCAAAAAACTACCCCCGTTGCGTGGTTACGTGGGGTAAGTGTTCTCAACGAAACAAAATGTATGTGATGCGGGACTGAAAGTCTTTCTTAACCAGAGTTACCCTAGGATGAACAAACATAGATGTGGAAAACCCATGGTTTCCCTAGGAAATTTCTAGAAATGATGGCTTTTCCACATCTATATGTTGTTTTACAGGAGGGTACTGGCGTCACCTAGGTATGATTCCTGGGCTAATTCCACAAGCATAGGGACTCGTTGGCCAATTTCATGGCGGATTTCTTGGCCTGGTGCTGCAATCTTGTGGGTTCCTTGACCCATGAAATCCACATGTCTAATATTATAATGTATACGGCGTGGTGTATATTCATATTGACTTTCACTACTGAATTTTGTAGCAATAGCCATGACTTTCACACAGAAACCGCTGAGGAAACAGCAACAGAACCTCTTGGTGCGAAGCGTCTTGGAAGATGACAATCAATTTTGTGCACCCCAACCAGCTCCATTTATACCAAGCGATCAATATTCAAGATCATCCAATTATTCATTGATTTATATGTTTAATAAAATTATAGCAAGCTTTTTCGGTGAGATTCATCCAATTATTTTTGGAACCTCGCTTTCGGGGCTTTTTTGGGAGCCATGAGGAAGTGTCGTTGCCAGTGTGGCTTGGGTGGGTGTTGAGAAACCACTCAGAGATCACTCAAAGTAGGAAGGACAGCGCCCGTGTTTCCTGAAATTCTGGAACTCAATGACCTAATGACGGGGACTTAATGACATTTGCAGGACCCAACAACTCTTCGAAAACAGCCACAAGATGTCCGAAGAAATTGTTGGGTTAAGCTGAGTCTGAGTGCAACCTCTCATTTTTTCCCTCATGTCCACGCTACAATGTCGGAACGGCGTAGGCGGACAGGCACCGAATATTAAATGTGGGAAGGGGGGCATCCAGACATATCCAGACCATCCTTTCTTCGTGCCATCCCTGTGAAGAGATCCCCCCGACATAGCCCCTTTGTTGGTTCACAGTGCAACCTCTGCAAAAACCCAAAAACTCACGGGAACCACAAATTTGGGTACTGGCGGACTCGGTATGCATGTAGAGCATATATATGCATGTCCTCGACTTGCTGCCGTGCTGACATTTGCTGACATCGTTGTTGTCCCTGCTTTTTCTTTCGCTAAGCTCGGTGCTTCGTATTTCCGGTGCAGGGAGAACTCCCATTCCGAGGCACCAAAACCATGGAATTGCTCCCGCAAATGAACTGTTGCACCTCGGCCATGTCAACGAGGGCAGCTGCCTCAAAATCATAAGGGCGAGCCTTAGGCCCTAATTGTGGTGAAGAAAAAAAAATGAGGGCAGTTTAACGGATTTTATGATTTATGGTTATAAGTTTGTTTATAAACCATTGTAACCCCCATGAAAACTAGTTCGTTATATCTACCATAAACCATCATTAAGCCCCATGATTTGGCTCATGTTTTCCTGTTGCCAAAGGAATCGGGGAATACATTGCCTTGGCTCGATGTTTTTTCGAGTTTTGTGAGTGAAAAAAACACATGTTGGTTAGAGATAGATCACTTTAACAGTTGATGAATGTTGTCTTCAAAGATATCCCGTGTTCTTTTGCCAGCTTCTTTCCTGGGAAAAAAAAACAACATCGCCTAAATTGGGACTATTTGGGACTGAAAGATATCGTTTATCATAGTTTATCACCCTCTAAAAAGTGATGTTTGACGTCTTGGCGTCTTGCAGGATGTCAAAAAGCAGGTGGAAATGGGATTTGTCCTTTAAGTCGAAGCTCACCTGTTTATCCAGGTCTATCACTCAATACATATACACATACATATATATATATATGTAATGTATGTATGCATAATATATATTTAATATATGATACATATGCAATTATACTATGTACATACACGCAAACGTACATTAATGTGGGACATTCGGGCCGAGCTAATCATATGCTCCTGGGCCGGGTTCGGTTTGTTCGGTGGATCGCCTCCGCTTTTTCAGCGGGTTTGGGTCCTGACACAAACTCGACATCTGAGCCATTGAAAATGCCTTAACGGTTGCTTGGTTGTTGAATGGGGATTTAACTCGGATTTCACCATGAATTATGATAATTATGGGCGTTCATTGGAAGTTTAACTTGGTTTAAGATGGTTTAAGTATATTTAAGTATCAAAGATGTGGGGAAGATTGATGGATTTGTTATTTAAAAAATGGGAGTAAAAATCTACCGGGCTACCCCAAGAAGATGGCATGATACATATGATACGCTGTCCCATTCTTTTCCCGTCTCTGAATAAGATGTAGAACATTAAATTATCGCATCAATATAAATATATAATTATATCATTATCAAATAAATTATCCCATTAAATATAATTATAATATAATTAGATAATTATCCCATAAATCCATAAATATATATATATATATATCCCATTTCAAAATGGGATTCCAAAATGATCATCCCATAGCCTTTCCGATTTTGGGATGTTCCCCTAAGCTTTAAAAAAAAAAAAAACGTCTAGGGCGATCCCCGTTTTGACGTTTCCTGGTCCAAAATTCACTGAGTTGCGATCCTGAAGCATGGCCGTGCGGGGCCCCAACTTTGCGGAGAATGTCATACTGAATTACTTCATCTATTTATTAATGTTATACATGAATGTTATTAATAATACTAAGCTGGTATATCTGAAAATGTCATATATATATACATATGTGTGTGTGTGTTTGGCTAGAGTGAAGTTCCAGTGGTTTAAGGGATGTAGAAAACCCATGGCTTTGACACCCAAAGATGGCGGGGTTCGAAGCCATTCGAAGCCTCAGTTGTCCCTTTCCTAAATCCAGATGGTGTCTGCGCAATGAACATGACTGAACATGTTCATCCGAATTAGAGTATGGATTTTATAATAAGGAACATATATATGCATATATTCTATATTCTATAACTATGACCAAAAAAAGGGGGAAAAGATTCTGAGCCATACTCGTTTTTCCACGATGTTCTGTCGGTGGAGACAAGTCTGTGGATCTCAGGACCTATCCCACCATCCGCACCCGTTCGCTTGGCGTGGGATGTGACCGGGCTTTTTCTCATCCTGTGCCCCAGGTTGAAACAAAAAAAAGGAGCCACTGGATGTACCAAACAAACAATACCCTCTGGTAAACTAATGTAACTATGGAAAATCAACATGTTTAATGGATAAATCCACTATAAATGGGCATTTTCAATAGCTATGTTAGTTTACCAGAGGGTAAAGGGAGTGTTTCAAAGCTTGGATTTGATTGACCCTACCTGAAAGTTGAGAAATGGTGACAAGTTCAGAAAGATCCACAATGTTTATCCCAAAGGGTGCTGGAAGATGTAACAACACATGTACGCCAAAAAGGGCCCAAGTGGAGGTAAAGATGTTAAATCTTACCACACATGCAGGGAATCATAATCTATCATCGAATTTTACCAGCAAGAAAGACATACATGTGACGGTCAACAGTTGGATGATATACTGAAAAATTGCTGGATGGTCTTCCCTCACCATGAGCGAAGCATAATGGCCGATTGCCAAGAACAGTGGCATGTTTTGACCATGGCACATAGCAATACAATCAATATTTGGTTGGTGGCTTGGAATTGTTTGTATTTTCCCATATATTGGGAATAATCATCCCAACTGACTTTCATATTTTTCAGAGGGGTAGGTCAACCACCAACCAGAATATAATGGCCATGGCGGCCGCATGTTGTTTTTTGGGGGGCATGCTGGGTCCAGGTACGACATTTGCGCCATTCCTCTGGAGGCTTTTGAGTTTGAGAGGCGACACCGGGATGCTCCTTCAAAATCCCTGGTGTTTGTTTTTTTCGATTTTCTTTGGAAATACGTAATACACCATGTATTTGGGACCATAAATCTGGGTAAATTATAACGACCTCACTGCGACCTCACTGGAAATCATGGTTAGTAAGGGAAATCATCCCCAAATGGCCTTAATTCGGGTTAGTGAAATATATGTGAAATATTATAATTTACCCAGATAAATGATGGGGATTTTCTGTAATTCCCATAGCATGAATGGGAGTCTCAGCAGCAGGAATTTAAGGGCACCTCGGAAGTTTCAAAAGTTCTACAGCTTGAGACGCAGCTGTTTTGAAGACCCGCCAATGAGATCATGATGAGAACTGGTGGAACTGGTTGCATTGCAGCATTGAAACCAATCGTTTGATCCAATGATGAGATGTTGCCGCCTTGGTAATTTGATGTAATTTGACCGTTTGCGAACTGAAAAATCATGATGTTTAATGGGTAAATCATCTAAGCTGTAGGGGTACATGGGCCATTTTCCAGAGCAAGCTCTTAAATTACAAAGAGGTATGCCAGAAGCAAGCAAACAGCAACTTTGTGGTCGCTGTGGTTCCTATATGATATATGCGAGAGCTGTACATTCCACATTCTGGATGGCTACGTTCAAGAACCGGTTGTTTGCTGGAAGCGAAATACTTTACAGTAACCTAACATATCTATGGAAAGCAACCCATTGGTATATGTGTAAGGACAGTGACTTTCAATATATAGTTACTGGTTGGTGGTTTGGAACATTTGTTATTTTTCCATCTATTGGGAATAATCATCCCAACTGCCGAACTCACATTTTTCAGAGGGGTAGGTCAACCACCAACCAGGTGATGTTATGTTCAATTACCAAAAGATACCTCTAGGTTATGTTATGTTATGTTCAATTACCCTCTGGTAAATTAACATAGACCCTGAAACTGATCAATTTATAGTGGAAACTAGTCTTTCAACCCCCATCTGGCAGGGTCTATGTTAATTTACTGGAGGATACCAACCAGGTGATGTTATGTTCAATTACCAAAAGATACCTCTAGGTTACCCTCTGGTAAACTGTTACATAACTATGGGTTCCATCAGCATGTTTCATGGGTAAATCCACTATTTCGACTGGGCCATTTTCAATAGCTACGTAACAAATTACCGGAGGGTATGTTATGTTATGTTCAATTACCACCACCAACCAGAAGACGATTCGCCAAAAAATGGTCCTCCATGGAGGATCGTCCATTTCTATATAAGCGAGCGGGCGCCAAGTAAGCCTGGTGAGTCTATGTAGATTATCCCATTTATACATGGGTTATCGGATCCATGGTGCTGCTATATATATATATGGTAACATGGATCCCATCAATATACCCCAGTCATATTAGCATATATACCAGCACCAGCCGGATCCGTCATGGGATATATTTTTTTTTTTTTTTATCACCCCAGTTACTAAGCCCTCTGTTCACAAAGTTATTTACCAACTCTTTTATTGTCAGTCTTAGATTTCAATCATGTTTCTCGTGGTTCATCCATGTTCATCCAGTGTTTGGCATGATGCTCCCAAACTGACTCAGCGCTTTGTCGCTCACAAAGCTCTTCACTATCTCCACATGCGAGGATGATCTTAAATGTCAAGAAACCTCGGATACTTCTCAAAGCCTTACCCCCAATTATCGTTTGTTAGTTGATACATATACTAATACGTATCAAAATAGGTAAAAAAAAAACTTGCCCATCCCCATAATTTTCAGCACCCTTATTGTTTGGTTTCAACATGTGGGTTTCATCCCCTACATCCATCATGTCTTCTGGGGAGTTTTTTAAATTTTCACTGGCGAGGGGTATGGATATATATATATATATATATGTATATATATAATATGTATATATATATATATTATGTATATATTTATATATTATGAACATATTGTGTATATATATATATACACATATTATGTGTATATATATATTATGTGTATATATATATTATGTATATATATATATGTAATGTTTATATATATATATTATGTATATGTATGCATATTATGTATATATATATTCTGCGTTTTCTAGATATTCCTATTATGGGTTAGTTCATAAACACCAATAAACCAGCCAGTATGACCCACCGACTATCAATCCATCAACAGAGGTACCAATGGATTATTTAGCCATTATCAACCATTCTTATCCACTATTAACCACTATCAATCACTGTTAGCCACTATGAATGTTCCACATCTTCTAGATGTTATGGGGAACAAATGGAAATAAGGCTTCAAGGGCAATTTGAGGGGGTATGTTGCTGATGTTCCACATATTCTAGATGTTCCAGATATTCTAGATGTTCCACATATTCTAGATGTTCCATATTCTAGATCTTCGACATATTATAGCCATTATTGATCACTATTCACTATGATGTAATGTTCCAGTTGAAGCAACAGCACTTTGACACAGGATCTTCTTTCAGGACTTTATGGACTGGGCAGCTTTGGCTGCTTGGTCTGGCGTGGGTTAGTTGTGGTCTGTCGCAACGGGGATGTAAATGGCCTTAGATGAGGAAGATGGTGAGAAACCATGGGATTTCTGTTGTGATAAAATTATATCATGATATGATGACATTTGTATGCTCTTAGGAGTACAGCATTTTTTGCTTGTATTGCTTTATTACCATATTATATACCATTATATACCCTAATAGGTATTATAGTACCAAAGTATTGAAAACCTGTGGCATTTTTTTTGCAGCCTACAAATTTTGCGGGCTTGGGTGACTAGGGTAGACAACACACCTATACAATCCTATATATATATGCATATATATATATATATATATATATGGCTCACGGCTGCTGAGTGTTGGCGGAGCTCGCCCCCCAACTTCCCGGCTCCACAAAGCCTGGAAATTAGAGGCACCAGCAGTGGCTGATAACCCTGGTGCAGTAAGTCCTGTAGGTTAGTTGTCCCATTTGCAAGTGGGTTATGAACCAGTTCTTAGGTGGGAGAATCCTCCAACCAACGAAGCTGAAACAAACTGAAACTGATTCAGTGGCGTAACTCAACTCTTTGAAACTGATTGCCTCAAACTCTGGCATATCTACCTCTGCAAATACATATGAATATATACAAAGATATGTATAATATATATATATATATGTATGCACACACACACATATGGTGGAAATAATTAGATGAGTAGACAAGCAGATAAATGGACAAGTAGACAAATAGACAAAACGATAGCTAGCTAGCTGACTAGCTAGGTACATGGGTAGATAGATATTAGGTATACATAGATACATAGGTAGACCCCAAAGTATAGTTGTATCCTGTTGTACTTGCAAGGAAAATGATTGGGAGTCGCGTTGATTGCAGGGGACTGTTCCCAGCCCAAAGCGTGTGTCCCCGGACATCCCCCGAGCCTCACTGTGGGTGTCAAACCGAGCTCTTCTGGACATTGGATGTGATCTTCAGCTTCTTCACCGGCTACTACCACAATGGCCAGCTGATTTTGGACCCTTGGCAGCTGACTTGCCTGAAGTGGGTTTGTCTGAAGATGTGTATCCCTAAATTCACTGCTTAAATATAATATAGACATGTAATAATATATAGTATATATAATTTACTATATAATATATAACATGTCTAATAAAAATTAGATATTATACACATATCCTTATATATAATAATAATTATTATTAACAATAATTATAACTAATATGGTTTTATTACTTATGATTATACAATACAATAATACATACATGCATGCATGCATGATACATACATTACATACATTACATACATTACATACATTACATACATTACATACATTACATACATTACATTACATTACATTACATTACATTACATTACATTACATTACATTACATTACATACATACATACACACTGAAACACTGAAACACTGAAACTGAAAATTTGTTCCTTGCGTCTAGGAGCTACAGCCAGGGCCGCATGTCACGATGAATTCCCGCGTGGGTCACGCCATGATCTGCCAGGACTACTGGAAGATCGCTATCAACTACCTGTCCACCTGGTTTATCCTGGATTGTGTGACTTGGACCATCTGAAGGACCAGCTTTTGGACCTCAGATTTCGGCCTGTTCTTTTGGCCCTGGAAACCAGTTGCTGTTGATGTTGCTGTTGTCATTGTTCCAGTGTTCGTGCAGTTGTTTTGATCTCTAAATTTCATCTAACTTGGTTCATCATATGAAATTTTGGTGCATATAACTTGTTCTAAATTTCATCTAGTTGGTGTAAGTTTTTTTCCTTGACTTAACATGCCTTAAACTGCGGCTCAAAATGGAAAGGTCACAGATCAAGTTGTTCCTCATGTTGCTGTGACGGCTTTGCTTACCATCCCAAAGTTTTTTTGGGCGAAGTCGAATTTTCACATGCACGAGTCTCCAAAGCAAATGTAGGATTTTGACATATGTTGACATATTTTGACATATTTTGACATATTTTGACATATTTTGACCATCCATGCGGATGCGTGACGTGTCTTTTTCTTGGAAGCCATCAGTTCGGCACATCCATTGATGATGCACTGCGAGCTGGGGCGTCCGATTTTTTTCGATCGCTCCTAGTTGGTGGGCGTTTGTCTCGGTGAATTCTATGTGGTTTATGGATGTTTATGGTTGATATAACTGATACAACACATACAATCATATACAACTATCTGGGTAAATTTACGAACTCACGTCGCGAACGTTCTGCCTTGAATGATGGCTAATTAATAGGGCTACCCTCCAGTAATCAAACGTGGCAATTGAAATCCACTAGAAATGGGGGTCTCAATAGGAAAATCACCTATAAATGGTGTATTTTCCATTGCCATGTTTGAGTCCCGGAGGGTGTTATTTACTTACTTGTGCGTTTTACGAAGGAAATTTCAGGAATGATCCACTGGCTAACTATCAATTTCATCATCCCAGCAACCCCCGGCAACCCCCAGCAACCCATCCATTCCCTACGTTTAGCACGCACCAGTAAGATGATCACGAATCTTACTGGTGATGACTAATCTTACTAAGTGACCAAGTATCCCTTTTCAGTCATTGTAAGTCATACTTAATCTTACAAGTGATCATTAGCTATAGAAAAACACCATTTTTAAGAACGGTAAACCATCTATTTCTACGGGCCATGGCTTCCATAGTTTTTTGTACGTTTACCAGAGAGTAAATCATTCTTAAGTCCCCATTAAACACCATTTAAACACCATTAAATCACCATTAAACCACCATTAAACCACTATTAAATCACCATTAAATCACCATTAAATCACGATTAAATCACCATTAAACACCATTAAATCACCATTAAATCACGATTAAATCATCATTAAATCATCATTAAATCACCATTAAATCACCATTAAATCACCATTAAATCACCATTAAATCACCATTAAATCACCATTAAATCACCATTAAATCATCATTAAATCACGATTAAATCACCATTAAATCACCATTAAATCACCATTAAATCACCATTAAATCACCATCAAATCACGATTAAATCACCATTAAATCACCATTAAATCACCATTAAATCACCATTAAATCACCATTAAATCACTATTAATTCACCATTAAATCACCATTAAATCACAATTAAATCACCATTAAATCACCATTAAATCACCATTAAATCACCATTAAATCACCATTAATTCACCATTAAACCACCATTAAATCACCATTAAATCACCATTAAATCACCATTAAATCACCATTAAATCACCATTAAATCACCATTAAATCACCATTAAATCACCATTAAATCACCATTAAATCACCATTAAATCATCATTAAATCACCATTAAGTCACCATTAAATCACCATTAAATCGCTAAATCACCATTAAATCACCATTAAATCACCTTAAATCACCATTAAATCCACACCATTAAATCCCATTACACACCATTAAATCCCCATTAAATCACCATTAATCACCATTAAATCACATTAAAGCACCATTAAATCCACCATTAAATCACATTAATCACCATTAAATTCACCATTACACATCCATTACATCACCATTAAATCACCATTAAATCACCCATTAAATCACCATTAAATCACCATTAAATCACATTAAATCACCATTAAATCACCATTAAATCACCATTAAACATCATTTAAACACCATTAAATCACCATTAAATCACGATTAAATCACCATTAAATCACGATTAAATCACCATTAAATCACCATTAAATCACCATTAAGTCACCATTAAACACCATTAAATCACTATTAAATCACCATTAAATCACCATTAAATCACCATTAAACCACCATTAAACCACCATTAAATCACCATTAAATCACCATTAAATCACCATTAAATCACCATTAAACCACCATTAAACCACCATCAAATCACCATTAAATCACCATTAAATCACCATTAAATCACCATTAAATCACCATTAAATCACCATTAACTCACCATTAACTCACCATTAAATCACCATTAAATCACCATTAAACCACCATTAAACCACCATTAAATCACCATTAAATCACCATTAAACCACCATTAAATCACCATTAAATCACCATTAAATCACCATTAAATCACCATTAAATCATCATTAAATCACGATTAAATCACCATTAAACCACCATTAAATCACCATTAAATCACCATTAAACACCATTAAATCACTATTAAATCACCATTAAATCACCATTAAACCACCATTAACTCACAATTAAATCACCATTAAACACCATTTAAACACCATTAAATCACCATTAAATCACCATTAAATCACGATTAAATCACCATTAAATCACGATTAAATCACCATTAAATCACCATTAAATCACCATTAAATCACCATTAAATCACCATTAAATCACCATTAAATCACTATTAAATCACCATTAAACACCATTAAATCACTATTAAATCACCATTAAATCACCATTAAACCACCATTAAATCACCATTAAATCACCATTAAACACCATTAAATCACCATTAAATCACGATTAAAGCACAATTAAATCACCATTAAATCACCATTAAATCACCATTAAATCACCATTAAATCACCATTAAACACCATTTAAACACCATTAAATCACCATTAAATCACCATTAAATCACGATTAAATCACCATTAAATCACGATTAAATCACCATTAAATCACCATTAAATCACCATTAAATCACCATTAAACCACCATTAAACCACCATTAAACCACCATTAAACCACCATTAAACCACCATTAAATCACCATTAAATCACCATTAAATCACCATTAAATCACCATTAAACCACCATTAAACCACCATCAAACCACCATTAAATCACCATTAAATCACCATTAAATCACCATTAAATCACCATTAAATCACCATTAAATCACCATTAACTCACCATTAAATCACCATTAAATCACCATTAAACCACCATTAAACCACCATTAAATCACCATTAAATCACCATTAAACCACCATTAAATCACCATTAAATCACCATTAAATCACCATTAAATCACCATTAAACCACCATTAAACCACCATTAAACCACCATTAAACCACCATTAAATCACCATTAAATCGCCATTAAATCGCCATTAAATCGCCATTAAATCGCCATTAAACCACCATTAAATCACCATTAAATCACCATTAAATCACCATTAAATCACCATTAAATCACCAGTAAATCACCAGTAAATCACCATTAAACCACCATTAAATCACCATTAAATCACCATTAAATCACCATTAAATCACCATTAAATCACCAGTAAATCACCAGTAAATCACCATTAAATCACCATTAAATCACCAGTAAATCACCATTAAATCACCATTACATCACACCATTAAATCACCATTAATCACGATTAAACCACCATTAAACCACCCATTAATCACCATTAATCACCATTAAACAACATTTAAACACCATTACAATCCCATTAAATCACATTAATCACCATTAAATCACCATTAAATCACCATTAAATCACCATTAAATCACCATTAAATCACCATTAAATCACCATTAAATCACCATTAAATCACGATTAAATCACCATTAAACCACCATTAAATCACCATTAAATCACGATTAAATCACCATTAAACCACCATTAAATCACCATTAAATCACCATTAAACACCATTTAAACACCATTAAATCACCATTAAATCACCATTAAATCACCATTAAATCACTATTAAATCACCATTAAATCACCATTAAATCACCATTAAATCACGATTAAATCACCATTTAAACACCATTAAATCACCATTAAATCACCATTAAATCACCATTAAATCACGATTAAATCACCATTTAAACACCATTAAATCACCATTAAATCACCATTAAATCACAATTAGATCACGATCAAATCACCATTAAATCACCATTAAATCACCATTAAATCACCATTAAATCACCATTAAATCACCATTAAATCACCATTAAACACCATTAAATCACTATTAAATCACGATTAAATCACCATTAAATCACCATTAAATCACGATTAAATCACCATTAAATCACCATTAAATCACCATTAAATCACCATTAAATCATCATTAAATCACCATTAAATCACCAGTAAATCACCACTAAATGACCATTAAATCACCATTAAATCACCATTAAATCACTATTAAATCACGATTAAATCACCATTAAATCACGATTAAATCACCATTAAATCACCATTAAATCACCATTAAATCACCATTAAATCACCATTAAATCACCATTAAATCACCATTAAATCACCATTTAAACACCATTAAATCACCATTAAATCACCATTAAATCACGATTAAACCACCATTAAACCACCATTAAATCACCATTAAATCACCATTAAACACCATTTAAACACCATTAAATCACCATTAAATCACCATTAAATCACCATTAAATCACGATTAAATCACCATTAAATCACCATTAAATCACCATTAAATCACCATTAAATCACCATTAAATCACCATTAAATCACCATTAAATCACCATTAAATCACCATTAAATCACCATTAAATCCCAATAAATCACCATTAAATCCCAATAAATCACCATAAATCACCATTAAATCACCATTAAATCACCATTAAATCACCATTAAATCACCATTCAATCACCATTAAACCACCATTAAACCACCATTAACCACCATTAACCCACCATAACACACCATTAAATCACCATTAATCCACCATTTAATCACCATTACATCACCATTAACCACCATTAAACCACCATCAAACACCATTAATCACCATTAAAATCACCATAAAATCACCATTAAATCACCATTAAATCACCATTAAAATCACCATTAAATCACCATTAAATCACCATTAGAATCACCATTAAAATCACCATAAAATCACCATTAAATCACCATTAAATCACCATTAAATCACCATTAAATCACCATTAAAATCACCATTAAAATCACCATAAAATCACCATTAAATCACCATTTAAATCACCATTAAAATCACCATAAAATCACCATAAAATCACCATTAAAATCACCATTAAAATCACCATTAAAATCACCATTAAAATCACCATTAAAATCACCATTAAATCACCATTAAATCACCATTAAATCACCATTAAATCACCATTAAATCACCATTAAATCACCATTAAATCACCATTAAATCACCATTAAAATCACCATTAAAATCACCATTAAAATCACCATTAAAATCACCATTAAAATCACCATTAAAACACCATTAAATCACCATTAAATCACCATTAAATCACCATTAAATCACCATTAAATCACCATTAAATCACCATTAAATCACCATTAAATCACCATTAAATCACCATTAAATTCACCATTAAATTCACCATTAAATCACCATTAAATCACCAATAAATCACCATTAAATCACCATTAAATCACCATTAAATCACCATTAAATCACCATTAAATCACCATTAAATCACCATTAAATCACCATTAAATCACCATTAAACCACCATTAAATCACTATTAAACCACCATTAAATCACCATTAAATCGCCACTAAATCGCCATTAAACCACCATTAAATCGTCATTAAATCGCCATTAAATCGTCCTATAAACCACCATTAAATCACCATTAAATCACCATTAAACCACCATTAAATCACCATTAAATCACCATTAAATCACCATTAAATCACCATTAAATCACCATTAAACCACCATTAAACCACCATTAAATCACCATTAAATCACCATTAAATCACCATTAAATCACCATTAAATCACCATTAAACCACCATTAAATCACCATTAAATCACCATTAAACCACCATTAAATCACCATTAAACCATCATTAAACCACCATTAAACCACCATTAAATCACCATTAAATCACCATTAAATCACCATTAAATCACCATTAAATCACCATTAAATCACCATTAAATCACCATTAAATCACCATTAAACCACCATTAAATCACTATTAAACCACCATTAAACCACCATTAAATCACCATTAAATCGCCATTAAACCACCATTAAATCGTCATTAAATCGCCATTAAACCACCATTAAATCATCATTAAATCACCAGTAAATCACCATTAAATCACCATTAAATCACCATTAAACCACCATTAAATCACCATTAAATCACCATTAAATCACCATTAAAGCACCATTAAACCACCATTAAACCACCATTAAACCACCATTAAATCGCCATTAAACCACCATTAAATCAAAATTAAATCACCATTAAACCACCATTAAATCGCCATTAAATCACCATTAAACCACCATTAAATCACCATTAAATCACCATTAAATCACCATTAAATCACCATTAAATCACCATTAAATCACCATTAAATCACCATTAAATCACCATTAAATCACCATTAAATCACCATTAAACTACATTAAATCACCATTAAATCACCATTAAACCACCATTAAATCACCATTAAATCACGATTAAATCACCATTAAATCACCATTAAACCACTATTAAATCACCATTAAATCACCATTAAATCACCATTAAATCACAATTAAACCACCATTAAATCACTATTAAACCACCATTAAACCACCATTAAATCACCATTAAATCACCATTAAATCGCCATTAAACCACCATTAAACCACCATTAAATCACCATTAAACCACCATTAAACCACTATTAAATCACCATTAAATCACCATTAAATCACCATTAAATCACCATTAAATCACCATTAAATCACCATTAAATCACCATTAAATCACCATTAAATCACCATTAAATCACCATTAAATCACCATTAAATCACCATTAAATCACCATTACATCACCATTACATCACCATTAAATCACCATTAAATCACCATTAAATCACCATTAAATCACCATTAAATCACCATTAAATCACCATTAAATCACCATTAAATCATCATTAAATCACGATTAAATCACCATTAAACCACCATTAAATCACCATTAAATCACCATTAAACACCATTAAATCACCATTAATCACCATTAATCACCATGAATCACCATTAATCACCATTAATCACCATTAATCACCATTAATCACCATTAATCACCATTAATCACCATTAATCACAATTAATCACCATTAATCACCATTAATCACCATTAATCACCATTAATCACCATTAATCACCATTAAACCACCATTACACCACTATTAAACCACCATTAAATCCCATTCAATCGCCACTTAAATCGCCATTAAACCACCTTAAATCGTCCATTAAATCGCCATTACAACACCATTAAATCACCATTAAATCACCATTAAATCACCATTAAATCACCATTAAATCCCCATAAATCACCATTAAATCACCATTAAATCACCATTAAATCACCATTAAATCACCATTAAATCACCATTAAATCACCATTAAATCACCATTAAATCACCATTAAACCACCATTAAATCACTATTAAACCACCATTAAACCACCATTAAACCACCATTAAATCGCCATTAAATCGCCATTAAACCACCATTAAATCGTCATTAAATCGCCATTAAACCACCATTAAATCACCATTAAATCACCAGTAAATCACCATTAAATCACCATTAAATCACCATTAAACCACCATTAAATCACCATTAAATCACCATTAAATCACCATTAAAGCACCATTAAAGCACCATTAAACCACCATTAAACCACCATTAAATCGCCATTAAACCACCATTAAATCAAAATTAAATCACAATTAAACCACTTAAATCGCCATAAATCACCATTAAACCACCATTAAATCACCATTAAATCACCATTAAAATCACCATTAATTACCATTAATGCACCATTAAATCCCATTAAATCACCATTAAAATCACATTAAATACGCATTAAATCACCATTAAACCACCATTAAATCACCATTAAATCACCATTAAATCACCATTAAACCACCATTAAATCACCATTAAATCACCATTAAATCACCATTAAACCACCATTAAACCACCATTAAATCACTATTAAACCACCATTAAATCACCATTAAATCACCATTAAACCACCATTAGATCGCCATTAAATCACCATTAAATCACCATTAAATCACCATTAAACCACTATTAAATCACCATTAAATCACCATTAAATCACCATTAAACACCATTTAAACACCATTAAATCACCATTAAATCACCATTAAATCACCATTAAATCACCATTAAATCACCATTAAATCACCATTAAACTACATTAAATCACCATTAAATCACCATTAAACCACCATTAAATCACCATTAAATCACCATTAAATCACCATTAAATCACCATTAAACCACTATTAAATCACCATTAAATCACCATTAAATCACCATTAAATCACCATTAAATCACCATTAAATCACCATTAAATCACAATTAAATCACCATTAAACCACCATTAAATCACCATTAAATCACCATTAAATCACCATTAAATCACCATTAAATCACCATTAAATCACCATTAAATCACCATTAAATCATCATTAAATCACGATTAAATCACCATTAAACCACCATTAAATCACCATTAAATCACCATTAAACACCATTAAATCACTATTAAATCACCATTAAATCACCATTAAACCACCATTAACTCACAATTAAATCACCATTAAACACCATTTAAACACCATTAAATCACCATTAAATCACCATTAAATCACGATTAAATCACCATTAAATCACGATTAAATCACCATTAAATCACCATTAAATCACCATTAAATCACCATTAAATCACCATTAAATCACCATTAAATCACCATTAAATCACCATTAAATCACCATTAAATCACCATTAAATCACCATTAAACACCATGAATTATCCCCAAATGACCAAATGACCAGGCAGTGATCATCCCGGAGTGGTTGACCATGTTGGGCTCGGATAGCTTCGCCTATGCTGGGCAACTCCGATGGTCCGGGGTGTGGAAAATCTATCCCATGACGGATCCTAACGGTGCTGCTATGGTGTGCCATGGATCTACCATATTTTACCATCAAAAAAAAATCCAGTCATGTTAGCATTAATCTACCAGCACCAGCCGGATCCGTCATGGGTATGGTTTTATATGGTTTTATATGGTTTCATAGGGAGAATTTTGGGATTATTTTGTGAGATCATAGGATTTTTGCATGGATTTGCCCGATGTTTGGTGTCATCAAACATGGTAGGCCGCTGGGAAATGATGAAACAACATGTTTTTGTTGGGCTTTGTGTATTTTCAGACATGTTGCCACATCTTAAGATATACTTGTAGACAAGAATCCAAGAAACATAAAGAGATATATATATATATGATATATCTTAATATTTTCATATATCTACCACTATCAATGGCAATTGCACAACTGGTACATCCTCACTTTTCCCGGGGTTTCAACGCGCCATGGGTTGCAATGCTTACCATGTCCCTGGAAGGTCAAACCACCTTTTTGTTCATGATGAAGCCTCCGTTTCAGAGGTCAAGGATGGTTAAGACTTAAGACATGTTAAAACATGGTCAAGGCTTGAATTTTTCTGGGATCAATTTGTGTTCGGCTCGGACGATTTTATTTCGCAACCTCACTGAGCACTCGAAATTGAGAATTTGTGATTCATCATCATCATCATCATCATCATCGATTCAGGATGGTTGGAATTGTGGAACAATCCCAAATTCAAAGGCACAGCAACACCTACATGAAGCGATCCTGAAAAATCGATGGAATTCCACCTGAGGATCGGCCGTGCTTTGAGGCATGGGGATCGTTGGGAGTATGCCTCAGCTGTGAATTTTAAGTGTGGCTATTTTGATGATTTTTGATGTAGGGGCGATAGAAGATCACGTAATTTTGAGGATTCTGATCCATTTTTGGGGGGGGCGGAAATTGAATGCCCCTTGTTGCAATTCCCAATTTTGATGCTTAAAATTGGGGTCTCCAACCATAGCTGTTTTGCAAGTGAACCCTGAGCCAAGCATTTCACCCTGAAAAACTTATGTGGATTGGAGTTGACCCAATGGTAGAATGCTGGAACACTTAATGTGTGTTTATGACTTTATAACACATTTACGTTATGAAAGTTATGTATACTACTTGTATGGTGTAATTATAAGATCATATCCCATATTATATAATATGTAAAGACATACACACGTTTTTTTCCACACACATCACACGTATAGTCACGGCGCCAGGGTCATCACAGTCAGTTCGAGATAGACCAAAGTCGCCTTTCACAGCGCTTTCCAGGTTGGGAAAGGCGATGCGTGTCGTGGCATGAAGTGTCTCTGAAAATGGCTTTGAAAACCCGCAAATCCCAATGGTTTATCATCATTTTCCCAGACTCTGAAGGATCTGATGGCAATGGTTTTGGCCATTCGATGGCATCACATTGACAGTGGCTAACTTGGGTAAGCTCTGCAAGCTGCGGGGGTGCATTTGATTGCTGCCCAGCCCCGTTTCCAGAGGATTGCACCCAGATCGACAAACAGATCAGACATTAGAGAAGATCATAGTCTGTTTTTTGATGCTTTTTTTTTTGAAAAAAAACTGCTGGCGTGGAATTTGAAGTTGTCAACTTCCCCTGACTCGAAGGATCCTCAGATAACTCAAACCTTCACAGCATCGATTCGTTCCGCCGAGGGGTCGTGCGTCTCTTGCGTGTCCTGAAGTTGAGGCACGGCCGCACGGGACTGGTCTCAACTGGGAAATTATCCGAACGAAACGATGGGAAAATCATGGGAAAATATAGGAACATAATATGGGAAAATACACTAAGACTACAAATTAAATCGATTAAATAGAGGTGTATAACTCGGGAAATCATCGAACTTCAATGGGGAATTGACATGGAGCTGATTACCAGAGGGTAAGTGAGTGTGGAAAGTGGGTTTACTCAAAAGAAATGCATCCCCGAAATCAGATGATGGTGGAAACAAAAGTAATTTCCTGAGATTGGTTAAACATGGTTAAACCATCAGTTAGTGTTTTATCTAAAAGTTAATATAAGTTTACTGGTTGGTGGTTTGGAACATGTTTTATGTTCCCATATATTGGAAATAATCATCCCAACTGACTATTATTTTTCAGAGGGGTTGAAACCACCAACCAGGTTTAAGTGTTTAACTACTGGGAACCGGGGAAAAAGCCCTAAACTATCTCAACGTCCTACAGTAGCTCTGGGGGTTCAAGCAGTATCCAATGAGCCATGGGTCCTTCTGGGTCCTGCTTGTGCGTTCCAGTAGAGATGATCCTTCGTTGGCCAATATGGTTTTCATATGTTTCATACCGGGGCTGAAACATAATGGTGTATATACCTGTATATATCTAGGTTAGCCGTTTGGACATTTTTTATTTTTTTGCGTTTTGGGTGGCTGGAGAATTAAAAAGCTTGCTTCCTCATTCGCTTGGCCGGCGTCCTTCAAGCTCAAGACACAGGAAGAAACACACAGCACAGCAGTGCAGTAATGTGTCACGAATTACATTCTAAGCCCTGCATTCCTGTGAGCAGCTTCCCAAATTGAGGCGCGCCTCCGTCGTGTGCAAAGGAGGGGTAAACAAACCTTTTGGTTGCAGATGTCAACCCTTCCCTGCCATAATTCTTAGTTTTGGATAGGGAAGGGTGGATTCCATTCGTCGAAGGGTTTCTAGTCTACTATCATTAGTTGACTTGCGGGCCACGTCCCCTGTCAGGTGTTTTGGCATCTGCTGCGGCTGCTGTAGCTGTTGCGGCTGCTGATTTTGCGGCTCTTGCGGCTCTGAAGGGCGCTGCGGCTTTTGCGGCTCTTGCGCCTCCTTCCGCGGCGTTGCTCTGGCCTGCTGCTCTCATTCAGGTGCTGTTGGGGGTGAGCAGCTTTGTCCCTAGTTGCCTCCATCTAGATAATCTACTACTAGGTATGGTTTCATGAGAGCCACTCAAAGCCAGATCCATCCATTAGAGTCCCCGAACCTTTTTGCCACCGACAGCCCGCTTGTGCAGGTAGCCAGCACGCTCTCCAGAGGTGCTTAGGGCCGTTGATGGATTCTCTCAGTTCTAATTTTCTGTGTTAATGACTGCTTCCCTGAGCTTGGTATAATGAAGTAATAGTAAGGAAGTGCATGATGATGATTCGATGCTGATGATGATGATGATGGTGATTGTGCTAATTTTCATTCATATTCTGTGTCTTGTAAAAAAACTATTATATATTATTATATTATTTTATTTAAAATATCATATATGACTACTGACTACAATAACCAATAAATGCACAAATTAATCACAAATTAATGTCTTTTACAACTTGTGTATATATTATATATAATATCTTTAGAGGGAGGTACATATGCAATATATGGACTGACTATTCCTGGCTGGTGTGGTGAAAAACTTATTACAGCTGCTGTTGGCAGAACTAACCGGACCTGTATCACAATGCAATCAGAAGTTCGCGGCATGGACATATACTTTTTAAAATGGCGAGCCATCCCCCCATTCATCTACCCTGTTGGTTCCCGGCCCATCTTGGCATCCTTGTGTTTCGGCAGGTGGTTGCTTCTGGCACTTGCGGCAGCGCCTCTTGCAGCACAGGCTCGCCCCATGTGAGCCGGTGTGGCTGATAGTTTCCATGCTGGTGTTTTGGGGATAAGAAATTTGGAAGACAGCATCATCTTTCATCTGCCAAGATCCTCTGGGGAGATTTTCACATACCTCCAGCAGTGCAGCCCACCGGCTCAGCGTCTCCATCGGCTTTGCGGCTTTTTGTTGGCTGAATCGCTTCAATGGCTGCAGCATTTCGCGGTCTTTTCAGCGGAGGAAGGCAATCTGCCAACCGTGCTGACGTTGCGAATGAAGACGGGCCGGCACCAGGAGATGTGGTTGTGACTGGTGTTCCTGTGGATTCCGAAGTGGCACAGTCTGAAGCGGTTTCTTCGGCTTCAGCGGCTGCAGCGTCTGTGGATCTCACGGTGATGACGCAGCAGGTGAGAGATCAACGTGCTGAGATTGCAGAGGCTTTGGTGCGCAACATGAGGCAATTCCGCCCCAACATTTGCCTCCTGAGCAATGACCAGATCCTGCGGCACGCCTGTGACATTGCCATGGCTCCAGACTGGATGCAGAACACCTACAACACTGAAGTGGACTTTACCTGGGCCTTTGCTGGCTTCAATGTCCTGCTGAGCTCCTTCTTTCCTGGCGGCACCAAGACCAAGGCGGCTATGGATGAAGTGGCTGCAAGTCCCTAGTACGCAAAAAGGGGGGCAGAAAAAGGATTCAAGGTGAATCTGTTTTTCGTTAGGTTGATTATGGTTATACTACTCGCATATGATCATGCACACATATAATAAGATATTCGTGTAATATAATAAATATATTTGTTTTGCTATTTCAGAGACCATGACTGGGGTCAATTGGCCAGTGCTTCTTAAGCCAACGCGCGAGCTGTGCTCGTCTGAGGTATGAAGTTGCCTGATCCATCGGTGGTGGACGAAGCCAAGAATTTGCTGCAGGTCATGCCAATGCGTCAGAGCGTTCCCCCCCGCTGGCAAGTCGCTGCTTGGCTGGATGGGCATCATGGGTTTGAATTTTGGCTAAGCATTCCAAGTTTGTTGGAACAAAAATGAAACAAAGCTTAAAAGATCTGGGCAATGTAATCCGTGTGTGTGTGTGTGTTGTCCAACCTTTCAATGACCCGCGGCCGCTGAGATTGCATCTTGTGCCCGGGAGATTCTGGACCAGTTTTGCGAAGTTACTCCCGCAGAGCAGGGCACCGTGTACACGGGGAAGATTCTGCTGCTGCCCTTTGTGATGAATGGACAGGCCAGAGGCTATGATCTTCAAGAAGTCGAGGACAGGGTTCTGAACAGCTGCCAAACATGTTGATTTTAAGTTTTCAAGTTTCGAGCACCGTGAATCGTGCGTAAGGGCTGGAACTCATTGGCACAGCCAAAGCTATCCAGAACAAATAGTAGGAAGTTGCCTCTAAACTTAATAATAAAGAAAAACACCCAGCATCAATCATCGCTACTTTTTTCGTTTTCACTGGATGTTTTGTTTTGCCATCTTGCAGGCAGACGGCTGGGCTGGGTGGGCCCTCCCGTTCAACAGAGACGATGGCAAACTCATGCACATCACAATCTACGCCAGGGATTGCTTGCATTTTGTCAAGGCTTTCCTGAACAAGTCTGGCTTGGGAGTCGGACGGTCTGAGCCTCGCAGCTTGCTTGCTCTTCAAGGGGATGAGGATGAGACGGTCGCCTTGGAGGCTCGCAACAAGATGCTCCTGAAGAACAGCTTTTTCCATGCCGCCTTCGAGCCGCATCGTCAGGAGATGCACAGGGCTGGATTGCTCTTCTCAGCTGACAACGACAAGACCGTCCGCAACGAAATGCTCTGCATCCTTTCCACTTTGGAGCCTGGCTTTTCGCAGCTTGTGGACGGCGGGGTCGCAATGACCAACTCGTCAATTTGGGTCACATCCAGCGGCTTCTTTTACGTGTTGCGTTTTGCACCCATCCAGACGGCCAACAAGAAATTCGTGACCCCGCTGTTCACATTGAAGGCTGGGGTGACATGATTCAATGTTTGGGCGCGACCAGAAGGACAATAGCCATCATCATTCATAATTTTATAGGCAACAACACTAATAATTATTAATAATAATAGTTAAAATAATGACAATAATGGCGCAAAAAACAATTTCAATTACTTTACTTCGTGTGATCCCCACCATGACATTTATACATTTTCTTACTGGCAAATCTTCTGGCATTCTATCTGACATATCTTCTGACATTCTATTTGGCATTCTATCTGGCATATCTTCTGGCATATGATCTGGCATATCTTCTGGCATATCTTCTGGCATTCTATCTGGCAATTCTTCTGGCATTCTTTCTGGCATATCTTCTGGCATTCTATCTGACATATCTTCTGGCATTCTATCTGGCATATCTTCTGGCATATATTCTGACATATCTTCTGGCATTCTATCTGACATATCTTCTGGCATATATTCTGACATATCTTCTGGCATATCTTCTGGCATATCTTCTGGCATATCTTCTGACATATCTACCTGGCATATCTTCTGGCATATTTTCTGGCATTCTATCTGGCAAATCTTCTGGCATTCTATCTGGCATTCTATCTGGCATATCTTCTGGCATATTATCTGGCATTCTATCTGGCATATCTTCTGGCATATCTTCTGGCATATCTTTGACATTCTTTCTGACATTCTTTCTAACTTTCTTCTGCACATTCTTTGTCCCATATCTTCCTACATGAGGTCCGGCAGGGAACACTTGGCGTGGATACTCGCGGTTGAGGTCCGGCAGGGAACACTGGGCGTGGATGGTCGTGGTTGAGGTCCGGCAGGGAACACTGGGGGAGGATGGTCGTGGTTGAGGTCCGGCAGGGAACATTGGGCGTGGATGGTCGTGGTTGAGGTCCGGCAGGGAACACTGGGCGTGGATGGTCGTGGTTGAGGTCCGGCAGAGAACACTGTGGATCGCGGGTCGCAGTTGAGCAAGGACGACGAGGACGACGAGGACGACGAGGACGACGAGGAGGACGAGGAGGACGAGGCAGGAGGAGGCGGAGGAGGAGAAGGAGGAGGAGAAGGAGGAGAAGGAGGAGGAGGAGGAGGCAACTGACATAAAATCTAACAACCCTCACCTGGCAGGTGGGGAATCAAGGTTCAAAATTGAATATGAAGATCTCAGGGCTCGCCTCATTTTTTCCATTTTTCAGGCTGAGATTGTGAAGGGGGACTTCGTCAACGATGACTTCATGGTCCGACAGAAAAGGGAAGTGGACGTGATGTTCGCCGGGGGTGGAGCAGATGATTTTGGATTGGTGTGGGATGGCTACCAGGTGGATTCTTGGTTTGTTTTGGGCCAGGGCTTGCAGAATGCGCCCACGCTTTTCTATTCTGTGCGTATCTGGAAGGCAGTTTTTTTGGGATGTTCAAATTCTTTTCATGGTTGCACAGTGGACTAAAACAAGCTTCAATGGAAGATCGATTTCATTTTTTGACAACAGATTGGTCTGGTTTTGATGGTGTTGCGTTTCAGGAACGGGCTATCGCAGTGAAGAAGAGCGGCACCTGCCACGTGGTGGCCTTGCAGCTTATCCGCCGCTTGGATGCTGTTGGCGCGCCCTACAGCATCTGCGTTGCTCGATGCCAGAGGGCTCCGGGAGGCCTCCACTTGGGATTGCTGCAAGGAGGAGCCCAGCAGTATTGCGCGGACACGATGCGGCAGACCGGAGATGCCAAGCAGAGCCGCGCTGCAGCACAGAAGGGCAGCGGCAAAAAAGGCTGGGGCAACAACAGCGGCTGGAGCGGCAACAGCGGCTGGAGCGGCAACAGCGGCTGGAGCGGCTGGGGCGGCTCTGGCAGCAAGGGCGGCTCTGGCGGCTGGGGCAAGCCAAGCGGGCAGGGCACTGGCTGGGGAGCACGGTTAACCACGACCTTTCAAGGGCCGGCCCAGGGATGGCAACTCAAGCGCCTCCTCAAGCAGCCTCTCAAGCGGCTCCTCAAGCGGCTCCTCAGGCTTCTGCGGCTCCTGAGGCAGATCCATGGGCCGGATGGGAGACCAATGACGATGGGGGCAATGATGGGGACGGCAACGATGGCGGGGACAGCGGCTTTGCGGATCCATCTGATGCCTGGCAGACACATCAATGATCTGCTGGCAGACGAGCTGCATGAGGCAGCATTTTGAACAGACTTCTTCCATGGCAAGCGCGTGGAAAAGAGATGGGTTGTCTGCCTCCCAATGTTTCCCATTCAACACCGCCAAAAGGGATCAAGACGCATTTCCTTGCTTCCAAGCCCAAAAGTAAACATTCAAATTATGATAACTACATCATTCTTAGCGCCAAGAGCACAGGGAATTTTATATTCTACTACTACGTTGCACAGCAGCTGCAGTTGGTTTGGTTTAGCCGCTTCTTCTGTCAATGCAATGTGCCTTGTTTTGCATGTTTCGTTGCTGGTCAGGTGTGGCCCTACTGCAGCTCTGCAGCTGCGCCTCCTCCGTTGCAGGCATGCACAGCCAGGAGGCTTCTGTTGGGAAGAAGCATATAACAATAATTAATCTTATTTCATGTTGTTGACATTTTTTCAGAGACTTTGCGTTGGATTGCTGCTCAGAGGCTCAGAGGCGATTTGGCAAAGATGTTTGTAGGTTTGTAGGCTTGAAACTATCATTGACATTCTACATTGGGGAGTAGGCAGTGTAGGAAATGAATAAATTTCAAGTTAAAGCAAATCATTGTGAACTCCTGCTGTTTTCATGCCGCCACCAAACCTCGGAAAGCGATGGGGTTTCCCCCCTGCAGCATCTGACATTGGACCATCTGAGGCTGCAGCTTTGCTGGTTTGCTATGGCCTGGGGAAGGTGGTTGCGGAGAAATCTGCTGTGGAGACGCCGGACAGGAAAAACTGGAATCCAGAATCCTTCCTTTGGTTCAGTGCTGCAGCGAGAACCCGAGCTCTTTCGTTAGAGGTTTCTGGCGATGTTGCCAGGACAGAATTCACAATGTCAAAAGACTTTGTTGAGACCTTGTCACGTAGAGTACAACGTTTAAAGTTTCAAAGGTTTGAAGCAAAAGATCCCATCCATATATTGCAGATTCAGATGTGTGCCAGGTGTGGGCTGGTAGCTTCAGCATTCAAGATATGTGCTGAAGCTCGTGGTTCGGCTTCACACTTTAGGCAAACCAGCGACTGGCTGCAAGCATACCAGCAAGAAGGTGCCTGTAAAGAAGGTGGTGACATGGAAGGACTTCTGTTCTTTTGTGCGATCAATTCGCATGCTTCGCCGCTCAAGGGGTGTGTCAGGTATGTTCTTGACGAAGGTTGGATGACAGTGAAGAGCACTGTCATGCTCCGGCCTCAACTTGGGGGTTCTGAATCTTAGCAAAAAAGCTCCCCCTTGCAATACGCCCTTGGTTCTTAAGAACCAGCTGCGTATTATAAAGGGGATTGCCCTTCACATTACGCATCACCTCAGTTTCTGAATTCCTAAAGTTAGCATGCTTCTCAATACGCTCCCGGTTCTTAAGAACCAGGCCCGTAATCAAGAGGGATTTCCACCATGTAATACGCTCCTATTGCATATGTTGCCCCTGTGCAATACGCCCCTGGCTCGCGAGAACCAATTGGGCTGATGTTTGTGGTTGCCACCAAAGGTCAAGCCATGGAATTGAAAGGTGTAAAAACTCATTTTTCAAGCTTTTGTCATCGAAAGCTCAGAGGACTATACATTGAAAGGTAAAATGGGCCAATACGAGCCTCCAAGGCTGCACAGCTGACATTGAAGGGTTGCTTCCTGCGCCAGGCCATGGCGCCAACGCCTGTTGACCCTGCTGCTGCCGTCAAGCTTTGGCTAAAGGTTGCAAACTCTGGGGAAGCTAGCGACAAGTGGGGCCGTGTCCAGCGAGCTTCTTGGATGGTTTCTTGGCTTTGGATAGGGAGGTTGAAACGCAATCTGTTTGAGAAGCTGTTTCGCTGGATCCTGCAATCTTTTTGCGCTGAGGCTGCTCGGAGCTGCGTTAAGGGAAAGGATGCCAACTTGCTGTCATTGGTGCAATTTCTTTTCAGGGATTTTGACCTGGCTGTAGTTCCTGTTGCCACTGGCCTGCATTGCATCGAGCCCTGACTGCCAGAAAGTTATAGTAGTTTTGTGCTTGGCCTCGGATCCAAGGCAGCCCTGGCTGCCTACATGACTTATCGAGCCGGTTGTCGAATTCCACCCCTAGGGAAGGACAATTCCAGATGTCATCATGTTCTATCATTTCTATTATTTGCATAGGTCTATGATATTTTACTGATACTGATTGACAAAGCATAAGATTTTGTCATGGCACCACCTTTCAATGTCCCTGTGGGACCTTTCCCTTGCCATGTAGAAGCAAGTTGGGCATAGAAGGGTTGCTCGCAGTCAACCAAGGGTAGTTCAAGAGGTTATCGTGCTGCAGTTAACTTTCTTGGCTAGCTATTCCTGAAGGGATCCTGAGTGAAGCACCTTGGGAGGATCCTGACAACGTGATGCTGCAGATCTTGCACACCGACAACCCTTTTTTGAGACTGGAAGGGGCCCCTTTTACCTTTCTAGACAGCTGTAGAGGCAGCTTCTTGCATTCATTGATGAAGCACAGAGCCTTGATTGCGTTGATTGCAAGGCTTAGATGCAGAGGTGTAGGCATGCAGGGCATGTGCCCAGGCATGCTTCTCATGAGCGCAAGCAGTTGCAATTTCTTGCTTTGGTCTGGGGGCACTACAAAAGCCATTCCTTTCAGAATGCTTAGATATTTACCCTTTGTGTTTGCTTTTGACTATCAAACCGAACTTGCCCGAGTCTTCCAGTGATGTGTCCATGTGTGTTGCTCATGAGCGTATCCATGGCATCATGTAGCCCTCTTGCATTGTGAGTTGTCTTCTCCTTGAGGAGGTGACAAGGTGACGGACTATTTGGTGAAGATCTTGGCGACGCCACATGTGCAACGACTTGAGAGTCGTGAACAGCTCGGGCTTGTGATCATAGTTACGTACCTTAGGTCCCCTGATTTTGCTCAGTATGTGTTTGAGACATGCTCTCAGCAAAGGATTTCATTGCTCGGTGTGATCCACCAATTCTTCCGAGACACCAATGGCGTAGGACAACGAAAGGCTTACATGCCTTCCAGAGTGATTTCCAAGCATGGCAAGAAGTTGCGACCAAACCGTGATCTGGGGCAGTTGCGCCTCGCAGGGGCATTGAGTCTCTGTGGGCAATTTTTGGATGGCACGCTAGATGCCATTTTTGTGAATGACAGCAAGAAATCATGGCTTGTGGATCCAGATTTGCTTCTTGTCAAGGAGCGTACTTTGTGGTTACCATCTATCCCAATTTTGGCAATGCGAAAAAAGCATGTCTCCAGTATATGCATGGGCATTTGATTTTCAAATTGGCCCTGTGGCAAGGTTGGATATGATTCAGTGTGATGCATCGAAACTTATGGGTACGCATTTCCTACAGACTTTAGAAGCCCTGGGACGTCTGGCGCGAGCCAGCCAGGAATGCAGCTCGCACTGGAATCACGGCTAAAAGAATTGAGAAGCATCAGAGACATTGTTTTCAAAGCACTTCATACAATGTCTCGTCAATCTTGTCAGGAACGGTAATTATAGCAAACTCTTTGGCCGATGGTGTGGCTCTGCAGCTGACGATGTCTTGGACAAAGTGGTTGAGCATTTGCAATCTTGGCCGAACCAGCACTGTCTGAAGATGCTGAACCTCCAGGCCGAGCTAACCAGCCACATTTGTGTTGTGAATGCTTGCAAATGCATCCACGTTCTTAAGACGCTCAGCCCCACAGTGACCTGAAGCCCTGTTTTGTTCCCAAGTTGGCATTTTTTCACTTATCACGATGGTCCTGAGGAACTTTGCATTTCACAGTCGCTGCTTCTTGCCTTAAGAAGGACAATGTGGCTGCATGTGTACATGCGCATGGACTCTTCAAAAACCAGTAATACCCGCTGGAAGCCTGAGGCAACTGGAAAGCAAAGGAGGTGCCTACGGTTGCCCCCAGAATCGCGGCTGCTCTTGGTTGAAGCAAGCTAGGTGCTCAGTGAAATTGCAGCTTCAGCTGCAGAATGGATTATGGTTTCTTTATGTTTCTGTGCACGCGAACTTGTCCTTTCGGTTCACTCCTGCAACCTTTCAATGCATGGTTCATCTCCTTCTAGGTTCTGAAAGGTCAGATAGGCTCCTTGAAAGGTTGCTTTTTTCATGTGGACTGTAGCAGAAACAGAGCTGATTTACCAGCATGCAGCATGCTGGAAAAGTCAGACTTTGTATATTTTGTTGCTATCTGATTCAAGCAATGTGCAATTTTCAGGACTTGAGACAAGCAGTTCCTTTGGAGACACAAAAGCCCCTTCCAGAAGCTCCAAGCGGCCAGGCCACATGTAATGGATTATTTCCGTGGCTCGAACATGACGGCTTCGCTTGCTGGTGCTGGTGCTGGTGCTGGTGCTGCTGGTGGGGTGGTGGTGGTGGTGGTGGTGCCGCTGCTCCTGTTTGTTTGTTCTGGTTCTTGTGCTTGCTCATGATCTTGCAGTTCTTCAGAGTAAAAACAAAGGTGTGAGGTTGCTGAGGATTCTGATGTCGATGATCATGTTGATGCTTTTAATGCTGATGCCGCTGCTGATAACGAGGTTATTTGCTGATGGTGGTATGGTTGCTATTATTGCGCTCTCTCTCTCTCTCTCTCCCTCCCTCCCTCCCTCCTCGTTCTTTTTCCGATCATGATGAAGATGCGGATGTGAGGAGCGCAGTCTTGCGCAAGGGATGTGCTTCCATGGTAAAATACGGGCTCAGTAACGTTGCTGATTTCCGAAGCCATCAAGAACATATTCTTCGCACATACAGCTTTCAATTGCATCACCTGAAACTTGCAAGGAAGAGGCGGTGCTCGCTCAGCCACAGTCAGAGGAAATGCACTTGGTCTACTCAGGGGGATGCATTGCGCGCGCTGGCCGCATGCGAAGGATCCCTTTGGGTGCTCGCAAAATCGAAACAGCGGCAGTTCGCTTCCCAACACAACGGGTGCGGGTGAAGACATCCAAGCGTGAAAATTTCACGTCCTGTGGAGAAGCCACGACTTTTCAAGGCAGCTATAGTGGAGTGGAGTTTCGGTCCTCCTATGAACTTCCCCTGATGTCATTGACTGAAAAAGCACAGGTCCTCGGCTCTGCGGCTTCTGCGGCTCCTCCGGAGGACTGGACAGATCGCTTTGGGGACAATGCAGTGCCACTCTTTTGGCAAGAGTCCAAGCCCATCAGCTTTTTCAATGCAATCCTTGACGAGTACAAGGTGACCGCAGTTTTCGATGTGACAGCCGGCTCCGGCGCATTCATGGAAGCCAGCCTCACCAGAGGCGTTGTCTACCACGGCCTGTGCTTGAACAAGGAACACCAGCACTGGCTCCAGGCCATTGCGGACAGAGCCGCCTGCGGGCTAATTACCTTGGAGGGATCAACTCTTTTCAATGAAGCTTTGGCAGGAGACGTGAAGAAGTTTTTCCCAGATGTCCTGGAAAACTTGGCTCCCAAGGACAACCCTGAAGAAGCCCCAATGGAACCAGACAGCCCCGGTGAGTGAGCCGCTTTTGAGGTTACACGGCTCAGCGGCACTCAGCGGCTCACAGGCCTTACATTTGCAGAGAGCCGATTTTGCTTTGAGCCAGTTTGTTGAGATAGGTTTTGGACATGTCAATGGTGATGGCGCTTGCACAAAATGTCAGCCAGGTATAGCCAAGTAATTCACTTTGTTGGGACTGCTGTGCTACCAGTGAAAGCATCTCAGCATTCCATGTGCCAACACTTGCTCATTGTTTCCGAGCCCATGGCAACGAGCTTCATGCTGAGGCTTAACCTGCATTGCCAACTTTGCATCACCTTTGCGTGTCAATGGAGCATTTTGAGGTGCTTCTTTGTGAAGACCACATTAATTATTACTAAAATAATATTAGTATTAAACCACCCTTCGGTGGCATGCTACCATCTTTCCTAGTCATTTGATGCCACGATTGCACAATGAAAGGTTAGCTAAAGACGTTGAAGGGTTTGAGTGTGGCCCCTGTGCAGGCACTGGTGCATCATTGGCTGCGTCTCCCACAGCTACTAGTGGTACTGCTGCTGTGGCTCCTGCGGCTCCTGCGGCTGCTGTGGCTCCTGCGGCTCCTGCGGCTGTGGCTGCTGAAGGGGTGAGTGAGCGAAGAGTTTGGCAAATTCATTAGACAGCATGCAGCAAGAGATTCCACAAACTTCAAAAAAATATCCTTGCTCACAGATTTTTCCTTTTGAATGTTTGGTGACAAGCATGATCACCCAAAGTAGTAGGCAAGAGGATCATGACGACGTTAAAAGGTTGACACGCGGAGATCCGGAATCAAGATGAGGCATGATTGTTTTTCATTATTATGTTGATCTTCAATAGTGTCCAGTGTTTTTGATTTTATGACATCGCCTCAATTCGCCTCACATATCTTGATTCGGAAGCCACACTCGTGTCTAGCTAATCCAAGCAGTCCTTGATGCAAACTCCTTGCTCTGAGCAGAAGCTTTCCTGAAGCGTGCACCTTGCAGAGTTTTTAGATTGCTATTTTACCGAAGTCGTATGATTTTCAGCCCCGCGAACGCATGCTGTTGATGCAAAGCTTGGATTTTGTCCCGTCAAAGCCTAGAAATTGATGCGCTCATCTAGAAAGAGCATGAGCGTGTAAGGCACGGTGTCAGGTGAGCAAAACTGATAGGGTTAAAGAAAGTAGTCTGTTAGCACTTAAATGCTGATCATCATCAGTTTGCTCCCTTGGACTTGCTCCTGCACATTCTCACTAGTAGCTGATAACCTTGGATCCTGCTACTGGGCAAGTTCTCAGCACAAAAACTGACTGCTGCACGGAGCCTTAGTTGTGCGTCATTGATGCTGGGACATGTCCACTAATCTGGGATTAAGATGAAATTGTGATGAGGTGTCGACAACTTCCATGAAACATTACAAATTTTAGCCAGATCCCTTAATATTTTTCGGAACCACTGAAATGCTAACCCAGATATATATATATATATATATACACACCGTATAATATATATATTATATATATATATATTATATATATACTGTATAATATATATACATACTGTATATAATATACATACATGTGTATGTGTATATATATATATATATCCATATATATATATATAGATATATATGTACATGTACGTATATTATTGGTATATAGGGAATAACGCTCTCTGGTGGGTTTCAGTTGAATGTTTGGTTTTCGCAAAAATATGGGGAATGGGTGAGGAATATCCACCGATAAGGTAGATAACAGTAATTAAAGAGTCAAAAACCCTCCGGTAATTTAACATAGCTGTGGAAAATCTAGCATTTATAGAGGATTTACTTTTTTTGAATCGGAGATCTTCAATAGTTAATGTAAAACAATGCAATAAACAATTCCCCAATCATCACCATTTTGTAGAAGTGGTATGGTTACCATTCCCAAATGGGTGGTTGATTGATTTACCCACATGATTTTGTTCTGTCTAGCCATATATACCTTATAAACATCATATAACCCCCATTTTTAAGTGATGGCTTCACCCCAACAAGAATGGCCACCTTTTGACATAAGGTAAGAATGGCCACCATCCCCCAGTCATGGCTGGTAAAAATGACATTTGTTTTACAGAGAATCAGCCTTATGGCAGTTTAGTTCGCTGGGAAAATCAACTATCAATGGATATCAATGGTGGATTTTCCAGCCATGGAGCTGATTACTTTCTGACTCTTTCAGTCACGGTCCCCGTAGGAATACGTTGCCTGACATTTTTCGGGCGGCTGAACGAGAAACCTGATCTGTTTGCCGTTCCAGGTCACTATGGAAGCCGAATACTAAATGTATTGTCATTGCGAAGACGGAAATCCCGCTCCCAATCCCCGGAATTGATTCTAGAAATGAAGCAAAACACAAACAACTACAGGGTAAATGACAGGGTTTCCTCTAGTTATTTCTCTAAAATCAAGCCATTAATTGTATTTAATTGTCATATATGTGCTGGTAAATCAGTACATGTTTCTCTATGTTTCTCTGAGATTACTCCTCTCTTAAATCCATCATGTTGACAGTTAACCAAGTTAACCCACTGCTTTAAATTTGGAAGAGGTCGACCTCTAATTTGGCTGTGGTCAACGACAGGCGCATCATCGACGCTTGCTTGGAGTACATCGAGAGTGAGCCTCTCGGAGAAAAGAAAAATCACGGACAGCGCCTGAAATGGTTTGTTCTATTTAAACATATTTATCCACTTCTATAAACACATATATATATATGTATATACATATACACAGATATACATACATATACATACATATACATACATATACATACATATAATACATATACATAAGTTATACATTCATATACATACATATACATACATATACATACATATACATACATATACATACATATACATACATATACATACATATACATACATATACATACATATACATACATATACATACATATACATACATATACATACATATACATACATATACATACATATACATACATATACATACATATACATACATATACATACACATACATACACATACATACATACATACATACATACATACATATATATATAACTATATCCATATACATGAATATACATGTATATACATGTATATACCTGTATATACATTTATAAGTTTATACATTTATACCGTTATACCTTTATCCACATTTGCATGTACATGTATATGTATACATGATTTGCATGTATGTATATATACAATATTAATATGTATATATATATATATACATATATACAGTATATATACATGATAACTGTCTACGTATATAGTAAGTGCATATTTACACATGCATGCACATGCTTGCATCCATACATACATACATCCATACATTCATACATTCATACCTTCATACATTCATACATCTATTTACGCATTCATGCATGCATACATGCATATATATAGACTATATAGATGCAGATTGGAGTGAATATAGAAATCGCATCGTCAGGATTTTGTTCAAAAGCAAAGACTTTCATGAAGCCGTGAGGCCAGATTGGATCATTGCCCTGCGGCATCCCAGGTTTACATTCCTGGTGATCTCTCTCTTGCGTTTGTTGCAGCCTGGCAACCGCTTCCCAGTTTTGGGCTTCGCAAAAACTGGGCCTTAAAATGGGCCATATGGTAAATTTACAGGGAAAATGGTGATACATCAAAATTGGGGGTATCCATGGGTCTCCTAGAGACAGGCCCATTTTCCAAGGCGAAACTGTAGGAAACATGGTGTGCATCTGTGAGTCAACATCTTCAGAACGTGAACTCGTGGAAAGATGCAAAACATACGCGGGACGACGCTGGTTTTCTTTTTGTAGTGGATTGCCATATGTATGGATATCAATATATATATATATCCATATATATATAATATATCCATATTATCCATATTATTGTACAGTATCCATATATATATATGTAATTATATCCATATTCTTTTTGTTTGACCCTTTTTTTTGAGTCAAGGATTGCCACCATCCCTGTTGAAAATGTTGGAATCGTTCGTTCAGGGATCCCTTTTGGGGAACTTCACTGAAATGCGGCTCCGCTGAATCACCGGACTTTTTTAGAAAGCCTCTGGTACCATGGTTTTTTCACCATGGTTTTTACCATGGTTTACCCTCTGGTAAACTAACGTAACTATGGAAAAACACCATTTTTAATGGGAAAATCCACTATTAATGGTTTATATGAATTTATATGATAGATCTGATAGATTTTGACACATGTTGCCATGTTGCCATGAAACCATCACCGAATGGTAGAGGTTGACCTGAGGTTCTTCATTGTTCTGCTGAACCATGTGATCGCCTGCCTGTTCCTTGCCGTAGAATGGGGATGGGGAGGTGTCCCATTTATATCATCGTTCAGTTAAGTCTAAGTGGACGAATGAGACTAATGTCAAAGCAGTATAATCCGTATAAGTAAACGTTTAAACCCCTGGGCGGTTTCATTGGGGTACAGTTAGCCAAGAAAACGGTATCACTGAATTTTTGGGGCTGTCCGCAACTGGTCAGGGTGTGGGTATGTGTTTTCCGGTTGCGTTTGGCACTGAGAAAGTTCATAGCAGTGATTGTGGCATCAAACGAAACCACGCATCATGTACGGATCAACTTTGCGCATCTGATGTTTGTGGATATGAAAATGGTTTGATGCAGTTGTATCTTTGTGCATATTTACAACACATTCATACACTTTTATGATTTGTGGACAAGTATGAAATGGATACTCGGAATAGAGAGCAAACGGCTGACCAGATAATGTACGGTAGATTTGGAGGGCAATGTGAGATTGAGAGGCTTGTAATAGGAATACTATGGCTTGTTTGTGGTTTCAAACATTTTTTATTTTCCAGAAAAAAATGGGATAATCCTTCCCATTGACTTTCATATAGATGGTTAAAACCACCAACCAGTATGGTGCTGTTTTGCAACACCCCCAGCCGGCAGATGTGAAAGTTGGAACGGAAGCCCGGAAGCTCTGACCAAAATATCATCAAAAAGAAGGGAAACACCAGTCATTCTTCGGAGACCCGCCATTTACACATCGAAACACTTGGTAGTTTGACACCCCAATTTACAGGTGGCCTTGAAAATAGGCAACCCCAAAATTTGACAATCAGAACATGTTGAAAACCTCATTTTCACCGTTCAAATTGTTATTTTGAGGCTGGTTAAATCTCTCATGTTTAGGCAGTTTTACTCAAATAAACTGAGTCAGGGAATCTAGATATAGATATCTATAATTTTGTGTATACTTCAAACAACATCAAAAGTTGTTGGAGGTTTCTTGTGCTTCGGCGCAGGTGGTATCTCATTGGCAAGGAGTCCTTGGCTGGAGAAATCGTGAACTGGAGTCATGGAAGCGTTTAGGTCCAGGTGGTGCTCCGAGATTTCAGAAGAGGCTTCCCCAGTAACCATACGCGCAAACACCCCGATTCGCCCACACCCCTTCTATGCTGTACACTTGGGGATATCAAACGTTAGACTTTACATTCAATTGGGAAGATCAACCAGGGTATTTAGGGAATGTAAATTTCAGACCCCGGTTAAACTTCTACATTCATTGAAGATCTTCAATAAGGGTTTAATTCTCCCACCCCCGTTAAACTTCTACATTCATTGAAGATCTTCAATAAGGGTTTAATTCTCCCACCCCCGTTAAACTTCTACATTCATTGAAGATCTTCAATAAGGGTTTAATTCTCCCACCCCCGTTAAACTTCTGCATTCATTGAAGATCTTAAATATGGGTTTAATTCTCCCACCCCCGTTAAACTTCTACATTCATTGAAGATCTTCAATAAGGGTCTGATGATGATGATGATGATGATGATGATGATGATGTGTAAGAGACTCGCACAGGTCCCTATGCTGTGCGTGCCGATATACAACATTAAGTTAGCCATGATGCAAACAACTCCCATTTTTACCACGTTTTCAGCACATACGAAGATGGCCGCCGACAAGCGCGGGCAAATCGAGGTGTTTGCCCGTAACCATACCCATAGGATCCATGGTGCTGGTATATATGCTAACATTGGGGGTATATTGATGGTAAATGTTACCATATATAGCATACATGGATCCTATGGGATAGAAAACTATAGACAACCACGGAAAACTTCCGCAACTGGATGAAAATGATGTTTGAATGTCTTGAGATTGAAAAAGAGGGACAATCTGACCAAAAGCAATCTACAGCCATTGAAGCTGTTAGTCATCCGTGGTCTCCAACTTTAAGGGTGAAGCTTGTCGTCCAAGGATTGAGGTTGGCGGCTATGAAGCAGAGGTGAAGAGACCATTTTTGGCAGTGGCGACTTTGGTGGAACCACCACAAACGTCATAGCCGTCCTTTATATGGAGTCATCAACTGTAATAAATACATTGGTGCACATAGACATATGATGACGTATGTATATAATTTGTAACTATATGTGTATATATATATGTGTATATATATATATGTATATATATATGTATACATATATATCCATATACATATATATATATATGTATGTATACATTATTGTGTGTGTGTTTGTCTTTGTCTTTGCATGCCGATGATCCGATGCTCTGTGTACTTTCACGCACATGGGTATGGGTCATTAAGACCCAGGGGACCACATGTTTTAGTCTATTGTTAACCATCTAATTATTGGGGTAACCAATTTTGACCCATGCCCATATGTATTTTTATAATATATATATATATTATACATTATATATTAATATTATATATATGCATTGAATCTATATATATTGTATATTATATATGTGTATGTTATATATATTATATCTATAATATATTAAATATTATATATTATTTATTATTTGTTATATATTATATATTATATATCATCTGTTATATATTATATATTATATGTTATATATTAAATTATATATATAATAGACATACATTTACGTTAGAACTTGAACTGTGACCAGTTTCTGCAATTTTGGTAACTTCACACCCTTTTGATTGGGTTGCATTGATCAAGGGGAAGGGAGAAGTGTTACTGGGGATGGATTGGTAACTATTGGTAGCTATGAAACACTGTAAAATTCATGGGATAGCTACATGGTAGTTATACCATAACTATTGGTAAATAATGGTAACTTTTTTGTAATCTGATTGTTAACTATTGGTAAACAATGGGATATAATCAGATTTTGTCCATCTACCAACTCGTGCAGGAGTTCGCAACCATCTTAAAGGTTGTATACACTTAAATGATCTTTCGGGCTGGCTGACTAGTAACTAGTAGGGGGTTCCTACTGGACAAGAAGAATCACCTTGGGACAGGCTAGCAGAACGATATACTGAGACTGTAATCATCAACCAACACAGGTTTGGGGCATTACTCATATGAACAGATTGTGAACCTGATGGGAAGTAGAATGCAGTAGTTAAAGCTGACCAGATTCCAATGAGATTTTGTAAAATTTGCAGAACGGACCATTCAGTGGCCAACGCAAAGCAAAAACGGCCCATCCATTGCAATATATGTTTGATATAGCCGCGCATGTTCGTTGAGCTCTTTGGCAAAGTGGGTCTGAGTCAAAATTCAGTACCCACAGTCTTTAGTGGATAAAATAATACAAAATATAGGAACTGTAATACTAAACATTGTCATTTCATGTCATTTCATAGATGGCGCCTGGGTCTAAAATTTGGACCTGTGCCCAAATCCCCAAAAGGCTGAACGTGATGTGAGTTTAAATATTTCGAGACCGACCTTTTCACTAGTCGCATGGTGACCGCACCAGGTGAAGCTATAGACAGCTAGTATTTTTCGTGACCTCACTGTGACAACACTGGAATGATGGTTTAGATATAGGGGAATAATTCAAATAGAGGTCAATATACCCTTCTGTCAGGTTAGTGAAATATGATAATTCCGATAGAGATACTGTAATGGTTCCATGAAATTGAATAAACTCCAGGTGGGGGTAGCTTAGGATTGCCCATGAAGTCTGTCATGTCAGCAGGGATGAGTGCTTTATTAAATCGAGGTCGAATATGTCGAATTACCTTGGTTGTTAAAAAATGTTAAAAAGACATTCAAATCATTCAACATTCATTGGTTTTTCTATTACCGTTGGGACCTTGACATCGCATATGTCTGCATATTTGATATATTCACCAGACAAATCTTCAGCAAAATTCAAGCCCATCCCCGGTGACTGGGGACAGCATGTCGACATCGCAGACCGCCACCTACAAGTACTTCACGTCTCTTCACTGGGTTTGGGGACTCGGTCTTTCGTTGGCCCAGGAATTACTTGATACTCCCGTCCCTGATGCCGGTGATCGAACATAGCTATGGAAAAAACCACGAAAAAACACCAAATGTTTATCAATGGTTCATAGGTATGTTGGAATACCTATTAGCGGCTTTTGGGTTTTTCATGGTTTGTCTTCAGCAAAATACCAGGATTTTTGCTGAAAATGGGTGGCCATGGGGCCCATGGGGCCCATGATGTCAATGTCATCTGGCTGTGGCTTGAGTCCTTTTTTGTGCCGAGACAGAAAAATAGACAGAATGCTTTCAGTTGAGTATCCAAGAAAAGTAGATACCCTCTGGTAAACTAACGTAACTATGGAAAATCACCATTTTTAATGGGAAAATCCACTATAAATGGCCATTTTCAATAGCTATTTTGACATAACCAGAGGGTAAAGTAGTCAGGCAGAGATTGGGATCGGCTCCTCGGCTCTGTTTCTCACTGAAAATCATCGCCAGGCGTTGACACAGTTCACTCCGGCTTCCATGGATGTGAGTGCGAAGAATGTTGGGACCTTGGATCATGTCCAAATGTTGGTCAATTTTTTCCAGAGAACAGCAAATGGACCTGGTCGTGTTTTGTACCATTTTTTTAAAAAAAAAAAAGCATTCACCGTCATTCACCTCGTGTTTTGACTTCTTTGCTCTTCATTCTCAAGCTCACAACTTTGACAGCTTGGAGATAAGTCACAAATGCATAGAAATGCACCCAAGGATGTGACCCTGCCGTCTGAAAAGATGATCCCTCCTCCATCATCCCTGGATTTGACACCTGGGATTTCCTCCATGGAACTTGGAGAAACATCCAATGGATTTCAGCACATTGGGTTCCTAAAATGGGGGTACCCCTGTTCATCATCCATTTTAATTAATATAGGATTTAAATAGGACTTCCCCATGGAAATGAACCATGAAACCAATGAAACCCCATGACATAAATAGGAAACCCCAAAATCAGTACAAGTCAGTACTGTTGTGGCAGGTCTATGAGCGCATGTTCTCGATTGCAGTTCTGTTCTTTGCGATGGTGGCATTCTCCTCCATTGTAGGAGGCGAGGCCAAGCGATCCGCCGATCCGATTCCTTGGGTGTTTTTCAACTGGAACTCAGGAAGGTACCTTTATAGAGACAAGCCTGAGTAATTCTTGTGATAATTCTTGTGATAATAGAGATAAAGGACGATAAAGGTACTTTATTCTGATAATTATTGATAATTATATATAATTATTGATAACCCCTTTCATAAAGGCATATAACGGCGGCCGCTGAGATGTCAAACCAGCAAAAGCTAGCAGCCCAAACCAGTCAACCAGTAATTTTGGAGGCTTTGAGCAGTGCTCTAGTTGCTACTTCTGCTGAAGTTGGGGTAGTCGCTATAGTTGAGGGCGTGACATATTTGGCACGTCCTTTGACTAGCCAATGATAATCCAAGGTATTACAATGGACAATCCTGATTTGCACATGGTGCCTGTATATCCCCCAAAATTACGATTTGGGTCGGGAAATTTAATTGTCCTCGCAAGTCTCCCTTACAAGAATTATTAATATTAGTGTGTACAAACATGCTCAGTACATGTGAGCAGTGGCTGCTAAACTCCTGTTGATGACTAGTTCGGGGGTTACTAGGTAATTATGCCATTTAGATTCATTGTGGATGATCGTAAACGCCAAAAATACAGAAAAGATCCTTAAAAAGTCTTTCCAGGAGGGCAGTTCGATGATAGGAAAACTTCGCAGTTATCAAACATCGCACGGAAAAATCACCGATAAATAAATGATTTTTCACGGAGGTTATTATAGCTGGGAGATTATGAAACTGAATGATCTGAATGATCTGATTTCGTAGCAAGCCATGTTTGAGGACACCATTGAGGTCCTATTTCCAGATGTCCCACTTTTCTATCTGGGTAAATTTTAGTGACCTCACCATGACCGAACCCGGAATCATGGTTAGGATTCGGGGAATCATCCTCAAATGGTCTTATTACAGGTTAGAGGAAGTTGATTGGTTGAAACGGGAGAAAAGATCCAAGAAAGATCCAAGAAAGCTCTTTTGGCAGTGCAAAGGTGTCGAAGAGGTGGCTGAGGTTCATGTTTCACAGTCCGCTGAGTCATCACTTGGGCCTGAGGGCAGGGTGATGGCTTCTTTCTAAAGGTGAAAGGCCGAACATTTCAGGTTAGTGAAATATTACAATTTACCCAGAAAATCCCAGAAATCTATTTTGAGGTGGTTATATCATAATCCATTTTCAGCATCGAGATGAGTGGCACGTTTCGTAGGTGTCACGGCCTCAATGACTCAACTGCAGAATCTGTCCCTTGGGCAGCAAAGTCGGCAAGGCAAGGCCTGGGGAATTCTTCGTTTTTGCAAGGGGAACCGGGTGAACCATGGTTGTTGAGTGGTGAGTTGGGTTATCAAGTTATCAAGAAATATATTGTGCTTAGATCTTGGAATGATGATGATGGACCGTCATGGACCTTTTGGTGATTTTTTTCACGGGTAATCGACAAACTTCGCATGTTTTTTGAAGATGTCAAACATACCTATAATATCCCATTTATCTACATATGCAGCGCAACGCTCGTTTTCAGAAAACTGCTCGGATTGTCAAATAGTGTATCGAAACCCTGTTTGAGCATTTATGTTTGCTCGTGTGAAGATCTAGGTGTGTGTGCATATATATATATACACATATATATGTATACGTAATTATACGTACATATACTGTCATGATTCAAAAATGTAGGTATACAAATACATTATAAACATAATACTCTTGTGCTGGATGGTTCAGGAATGAATATTTGGCTACCTAGGTTGTGAACGCCAAACAATGTATTTTTTAGAGGAAAATGTGAAACAATCCATGTAAAATGATGATAATGATGATATAATTCACATGAATGAGTAGATATATATATAATATGTATATAATATGTTATCTATGTATATATAGCTTTACCACTGATTTTCGACTGGTTGCTGGTTCCAAAGGTAAGAAAAAAAAACTGTCCTCCAGCTGCTGGGACATCCAAAATAGATCTACTTGATAGGTATCCATGAGTTATGTTGAGTTTCGGAGTAAACCCCCATTGATACTGATTTACCTGATTTTATATTGTAGTTTCCCATATTTTCCAAGATTTTATATAACTCATCTGTACTCAGAAACTCATGATCTAACCTGAAGTTGATGTCCTTTTTGGTCCTATGTGGTTTGCCATGCTCGCGTCAAATGACTATGCACGTCTATGCACGTGTCTTTTTCTTTTTTCTGGTCAACCGCCAAAAAACTGAAATGAAATTGGGATGGTTATTGACCCACCCCTGGTGGTTTATGGTTGTATGTTAAGCTTGCTCTTCCAGGGGTGAGGCGATTGATTTTTAACTGACTCATACCAAAATCATCCTTTTTTTCGGGTAATCAAATGTGAAATTCCCTACAAATGGAGGTTTAGTTCGCTGGGAAAATTCTCCAAATAAATGGTGCTTGAAAAAAATCCATGGAGCTCATGGAGAGTTTTTGTGGTTCTGGTTCAAGATTCTCAAATATGGGCCTGAAAATAGGGTACCTCAAAATCACATAGTTATACATAGTTTATCAATGTTAATCATCATTCAGGGGAAAAAGTTTAACATGGTTTAACATGGTTTATCATTGCTTATCACATGGTTGATCATCATTTTCCCGTTTTCACTCGCCATAGTTTTGGGGACCCGGTCAGACCACCACCCATTTTCCGCGGCAACTCTTTGACCACTGAGCCATGTCCGGATCAAAGATCCCATGGGGCTCCCTACACATCGCTGGAGGTTTGTTTTCCATGGAAAATCCATAATATCTGGGTAAATTATAACGACCTCACTGTTCTCCCTCACTGGAAATCATGTTAGTAAGGGAAATCATCCCCTTTTATGGCCTTGATTCGGGTTAGTGAAATATTATGGCCTTTACCCAGATAATATATACGCATATATATATATGCAAATCGGATGATGACTGGGGGCCGGGGGTATCTCCATTTTAGGATACCCCTATATACATATATATATATCTATATATATATATCCGATGTAAGGGAGCTGGTATGATATGGTGAAAGCAACCAAAAATTAAGGTAAACTTGGCATATACAGAACTTATACAGGTAGACCCTGCGCCTCCATATATGCCTCTATTATCCTCTATTGTTTTGGTAGTCCTTTCCCTGATTTTTTTTACAGATCCGGAAAGAATCGCTGAGGCGCAGTAATCACATGAAGCAGTTCTGGATGTTGCGGCGCTATTTGAAGCAGAACCAGGTGAACAAGGACGGGCATCCGCTCGATAAGACTGGGTTCGATAAGTTTCTCTGAAAATGAGGAATACCATGGGATATCCAAAATGGAGGTTTCCTAAAATGGGGGTACGCCAATATGCATGGTTTATAATGGGAACATCTATTAAAATGGATGGTTTGGGGGTACCCCTATTTTAGGAAACACCCAAAATAGTTATTTTAATGGGAAGATCGAATCATGAACCATCCAATTTGTGGGTACGCCGGTTTTGCGCAAACCATGGGAATGTGTTGATGGTCTGGAGAGAGGCCTCCCCTTTTTCAGGATACAAAAGTAAATCACTATTACTGGATACATTATAGCCATGTATAGTCTAGTATAGTGTCATTTTTATTTTGAAGGGTCTTGAGTCTTGATGGTCTTTAACTGTTTTTCGATATTTACTACAGTCTACGCGGGGGAACCAAAAAAGCCACAGTTGCGGTCAGTTGTTTTCTTGTCCTGAGTTTTTAAGCATCCAACATGGGTGCACCAACGGAGCATGCCTTCCAAATAGCCATTTCGTAGGGAAAATGACTGGTTGGTGGTTTGGAATATTTTTTATTTTCCATATATTGGGAAGAATCATCCCAACTGACTTTCACTCCATCATTTTTCAGAGGGGTAGGTCAACCACCAAGCAGATGAACATGACAATCAACCAATACAATCCATCACATTTTGAGAGTCGGATAGCCATCTCTTCTTTGCTTCGTAGCATCCACATTCATCCGATTGGAAAAACTCATCGAATTCACCGATATCATATATATATACACACATAGATAATCATATTATGCATGTATGATTCATCTATGTATTTATATATGTATATATATATTGGCAATTCATCGATGTTGATTTGATAGATATATACATATATATGTATACATACATGTATCGATAACTATTGACTTGGTGTATGTTTATTATTATTGTTTTTTTTATTACGTGTATATATATACGTATATATAATATTATATATACGTAATGTATATATGTATATATGTATATATGTATATATGTATATATGTATATATGTATATATGTATATATGTATATATGTATATATGTATATATGTATATATGTATAATTATATGTATATATGTATATATGTGTATATGTATATATGTATATATGTATATATGTCTGTATAGATATATGCATATATATATGTATGTATAGGTATACATAGATAGATAGATAGATAGATAGGTAGATAGATAGATAGATAGACAGATAGATAGATAGATAGACATACATATTATATATATGCATGCATATATATATATGCTATCCCCCTAAAACCTACCGTTTTGACATGTCGACTTGTATTTACATGTATTTACGGTGTGTCTTGCTTATTTTGCAGTTAAAAAATGACCCTTTGTTTTGAAGTGATTTTTTGTTTAAGTTTTCTCAAAGCAGCCTTACAATTATACAAAGGCAGTATATATGCATGCATACATGTATTTAGATGGCAGCTCCCATTGATCCCACCAATGAATCTAAACATATACAATGGTAGGTTTGGGGGAGGGCTTACAATATTTATATATATGTATATAGAGATTTAGAGGTACTAGCACTATTGATGATGGTATATTAACCCCCATGTTCATCAGGTTCATCAGGGTATGACTTTTGGGATCAGCATTTGAGGAGTTGCAGTTCCGCATTGAGAAGTTCCTGGAGTATCGCATCATGAAGGACTCAAAGAGATTCCCTAAATCGCTGGTGGCGGATGTTGCGGACGAAGAGTTAGGGTTTTTTTGTACAGGATGGTCCCCAAGTCGATAGCGTTCAGTTGAGATATAAGTGGCTTAACTATGGTTTCTAGTAGATATAACTATGGTTAATGGAGTTTATAAACAACCAAACATAACTGGGGGGCCCCATCCTGTAGGGCAATAATCAATCAAACCGTTGGTCACAGGGGCAAATGAACAGAGTCTAAGTAAATTCATGTCACTGACAAGGATGTATATTAGTCCGCTGTATCATACAATGTATCATATCGTTTGTATTCATTTCCCTACACCTGGTACAGTGGCTGTTGTAATTGTTCTTTCCATATCTTGTGTGCAGATAGCCATCTCGAAATGAGGATCCAAGACAGTGCCTCTCGAGTGTGTATTCACATATGAAGGTTATTTCTCTTCTGGCCATGTACGCAATCGTATATAGTGTGACATGCACGTGATATGAAATATGATGGATGTACGGGTTGGATGGATGGATGGATGGATGGATGGATGGAAAAGAGTTGAATGGAAAGATAGGTAGATCGACACACAGACAGATACAGTTCTTACATGATCTTACAACTATAGATATACTGTAGGTGTTAATCTTTTGATTTAGATATCCACATAGACCACATAGATGTGCGTTTGTATGTTTACGCACATGTATTTCTATATTTATTTTTGTATTGTATGTATCTATATCTCAATAAGTTCCAATATAAATATATATATATATACATATGGATAAATTAAATGCCATTACGACCTCGCTGCGACATCACAAGCATGACGGGAATGTGGCCAGTCCCTTTTCAGGTGAATCATCCAGATGGATCAGATGGATCCCCATGATAGCCTTATTTTTTAATGGGTAAAACCCCATGATACACGATTTGATTCATCCAGATATTCAGATATAATATGATATAATCTATCTATATATATATATGTGGATGAATCAAATCGTGTATGTAATATCATTATCTAGATATCATTATGTGTATATATATATATGTATATGTGTGTAATTGAGGGAGCTTCACAAACCGAGAAGCCTTGCAGCTCGTTGGCGAGCTCAACCTTTGGAGCTGCAAATGGAAACAAAGGGAATCCAGGAATCCTTGTAAATACATAGATTGATAGATACATAGATGCATACGTATACCCATTGTTTTTAACTGATTGGGAACATGCCAACATATACATATACATGTACATGTACATATACATATACATATATGTGCATTCGTATCGAATAATGTACGCGTATGGGCTGTGTGGGTCACGAAGTGCATGAGCACGAACATGGTTTGAAGCTAGCAAACACAAAGATCACAAACTTGTTGAATAAACAGAATACACAGACATATCATCAATTTGCTATCAGCGTTGCCAGACCCAATCGGGATTGGCTGTTCTTTGTTGCCTGCATGGTCACAGCCGAATGTTAGATCTCGGTCACTAACCCCGGTGCTGCTGTCTGACAATGAAACAAGAACCTCAGGAACCCGATGTGGACGAGAGCGTGTGAAGCAGATGGACTGCGCCACACAAAATTCAAATGTTCCCGTCGCCCGTCTTTTGCCTAACAAAAGTTGAGTTTCACTCATGTCCGTCAGGTGTGAGGCTTACAGCTCCGCAAAATTTACCAAGAAACACACGCTTCCGATCACCTATTTCCAAGGATTCTTGGCTTTGCTGCTTTTAAGCCCTCCAGCGCAGACAGCGATATGTTTTTGAACAGTGGAGCCTGGTGAATTGTAGGTGCTCACAGGCTGTTTGGAGATGAACATAGATGAACGGACAATGTTCATATTCCCGGGCCAGGAGCAGGAATATGTCCAACCCAATATGGTGCTGCATTTGCCAAAACTGCCCGCAGACCCAGGGATGACCTGGGGACCCAGGGCTGCAGGAGGGGGCTCGTAGCTGCGAAAATGTCTGAAAATGTGATATGTATTGATATGTTACAATCTGCTACACATCAGCCGTTTTTTGTGAATGTTGTCAGGGGAAGGCGGGGAAAACTTGTCGGGCCATGTTGGATTCGGTTGATTTCCCGGGGATAGAACCCAGATATACCCGCTGGTTATCATAGCCATGGAAAATCACCATTTTTAATAGGTAAACCATCTATAAATGGACCATTTTCCATGGCTATGTTAAATAACCAGAAGGTAATTGTGTTGGTTTCTGGATGTCAAACATGTTGAAAAACCGTTAAAGTGACCCCGCAACCAACTCACCCAACATCCTGCTTGATGAGCCCACTCAAACATCATTTGCGTGTTGGTGAACGGAAAAGGCGCACACATTTCCAGTGGGGCCGTTTGTTGTCGGAATGTTGCTACAAAAACCTCTTGCTACGGGCAGATGCTGAATCCTATTGAATCCTTAGGGCTTTCAGAATTTGAAGTGACCAGCCAAACTCATGAATTCAACATGATATTGCCTGATTTATCTGGAAATCTAGGAAAGCATAGGTTAAATCCCGAGTCATTTTGATTTACAACTGCATAATCACCTCCAAGAGGTGCAAGCTCGCATCACGACCAAGGAATTATCCAGCTATGGCAATTTTACATGTGTTCCAAACAAATGGGGTTGGATCAAACTTTAAGACTTAAGATTTTGGCCCTATGTTTAGTATTTTTTCATAGGTTCATGTATTTTCCATGCTTGGGGGTACCCAATTTTGACCCATACCCAAATCATGCAACAGCCCCGATGTTACGGCCATTCTGGCCATGGGGAAACGGGAAATTGGATGCACCAGACATGGGATGACATGGAAAAATATGGGACCCGGCGAGGCGAAACAGAAATGGGAAAATCGACGCGCCGAAAAATATGGATTTTTTTGGCAAATCATCCTCCATGTTTGTGGTTGTAATCGACCATTCCTGTGGTAGGTGAGGTACCCCAAAATCCACTGATTTGAGCCACATGCCGCCAGAAATTGCCATAGATTGGGATATCCATTGATTTTGGCCCATGAAAATTCCCACAATGTGGGGCCCCCGTTCGATAGCTAAGTTGGTGAACATAACTCCAATAACTATGGTTTATGATACCCAAATAACTATAGTTAATGGGATTTATAAACTAACTTATAACTGGGGGGCCCCACATTGCACAGACTTGTCATTTTCAGAAAACCCCGAGGTCACAACCTCTTCGGAATGAACTCGCTCACAGCATTATGGCGCCGACTCCCAGCATTTCCCACCGATTTTGGGAGATTTTTTTGGACCGTCATCCTGGAGAGATAGAATATGGACATGTCAAAAACACGATTCGACTGGGAATAATTTTGAAAATCCCATATTCTATATGCCCCAAGATATCCCAAGATGATTGTAAGTTTAATCCAATTCCAAAAAATGAATCTGAATTAAGCTAATTCTGGTTTCAGGTTTGGTTTTCTCCAGCTCAAAACCAGCGCTAAAACCGATGCAAATGCGGGTTGAAATTTGGTCAAGAGCTGGGCAGATCTGATTCTTATAGTGCCATAGTTGGTCCATGTTGGCATTGCCATTGGACTTGACACTTTTTGACAGCTCGGAATTCTAAACGAAACCTCTGTGTTCGGTATGGATTCATATGGATTCATAAAGATTGTGACTTCTTGCCATAACCAGGTGTTTCTTGCTGCCATAATTTGTAGCCTCTGGTAAACGTTTACGTAACTATGGAAAGATCCACCATGCTATTCATGGGTAAATCCACTATAAATCACCAATTTTCAATAGCTATGTTAGTCATTACCAGAGGCTAAACCTCCATTTTCCTTTGGTTTTCCTATGGTTTTCCTATGGTTTACCAGAGGGTACGGCTGACACGTTTCCCAAATTTTGTGGCGATAAACATATGCGGTGATGCCATTGCCGCAGGTGCAGTGGCTCCGTGGGCATCCGTTCTTCCATAAAGTCAGTGGCTTGGCGAACTTTTTTCGCGGCGCCTCGTGGATGTGGTGCCTTTTTTAAAAAAGGGCCATGACTGGGATTAGAAATTACAAAGTGTCATCTGATGTTAATTGATGTTATTTTTGGGACTATGACATATTTTGAACTTGACTATATATATATATATATACACACATTATATATATATGTGTGTATTTGATGAATGACTGGGAGACCTACTGACCAACGATGATCGCGCTATGCCGCTATGCTTCATGGTTCAATCGCGTTCTTTTGTGTCCAAGCCCTTGGAATGATGGGCGACAGGTGGCTCACCAACCATGGTTTCTGATGTTTGCCTGTGTTTCAATGATATGATATAAATTAGTTGCCCTCCAGATTAACTTGCTGTAGAAAGATCAAAAGAAAACAACAACAACAACAACAACCACAACAACAACAACAACAACCACAACCACAACAACAACAACAACACAACAACCACAACAACACAACAACAACAACCACAACAACAAGAACAACCACAACAACAACAACAACCACAACAACCACAACAACAACAACCACAACAACAACAACAACCACCACAACAACCACAACAACAACAACCACAACAACAACAACCACAACAACAACGACAACCATAACAACAAGAACAAGAACAACAACGACAACCACAACAACAAGAACAACCACAACCACAACCACAACAACAACCACAATAACAACAACAACCACAACAGCCACAACAACAACAACAACCACGACCACAACGACAACAACAACAACAACCACAACAACAACAACAACCACAACAACAACCACAACCACAACAACAACAACCACAACAACAACAACAACCACGACCACAACGACAACGTATAGATCATGTAGGGAAACCATGAGTTTACCACGCCGATCGGTTGGAGGGGTTGCTGGATCTACTGATCCCAGATCATCCCAGGTACCTTGATGCCCAATTTCATGCACAAACTTTGCAGCAATGCCATCAAAGAGAGCCTTGGATTCGCGAATGACGCAGTTAGATGCATTTAGATGCAGTTAGATGCAGGACATACTTCAGTAATCAAAGGTGGCTGGGAAATCCCTGAAAGTGAAGGTGTTTGGATGATGTTAGATAGGTTTTACATGATTTTACTAGTAAATTTATCGAGCTAAACTGGAAATAGTCCCGGCGTGCGTTTTTTTTCATGACAGTTTTGAGGCCTAAAACGGCCTTGATGTTGGTGAAGTTACAGGATTTAGCAAGGCCCAAACGACAGAAAAGTCAAATGGGGGGGTTCCATAAAGGAGGATACCCCATAGCTGGATGGTTTATTTCATGGAAAATCCCAATCTATCAATGGATGTTTATTTTATGGAAAATCCCAATCTATCAATGGATGAATAGGGATGGTGAACAGGGATACCCCGATTTTAGGAAAGACTCAAATCCAATCTTAAAACAGTTGGAGGACCCAAAAATTCATGCAACCACCATTTTGCCAATCGAAGGGCCAGGGCCCCGTTGAAGTTCAGGCCGGGAAAGTCTCCAGCTCGCGACTGACTGGTTGCCTTTGCTTGACTTGAGGTATCCATGATATCCCAAGGTTAGTGAAACTTAGTGACTTATTGAATTAGTAAATCTATGTAAATCTCATGGATACCTCAAGATCATTGATCACTTATTTATCTAAACAATCCAGTGATCAGTGGTTTGTGCTCGCTTGCAACTCATGTGAAGTATCGCGTCCCCTGCATGGGATGATCCCATCAAGATGGTGATCGGACCCCCATTTTTTTTAGCCAATAGTATTTATAAACATAGTGAACGCAATCAGATTCAAAAATATTCAAAAACAGAAACATGGCAAAACCAATTTGTGATATTCATTCAAACATGGCAAAACCAACTGTTTGTCCATTTTATCCGAGATTTCTTTCGTGCCCGGCTGTGAAAGTTTCGTGACCTCAAAAGCGCTAGGAAGGTCCTGGGTCAAGGGGACATCGTCTTCGAGGCGGGCGAGGCGCGGCCGATGTTTTTTTTTTGTGCTTGTTTTTCCATGGTTTTTATATGGTTATTAATGGTTAATGTATGTTAATGTTGGTTAATGATGATTAATAGTGTTTATTAATGGTTAATGATGATTATTCTAGGTAAATTTGATCACGACCTCACTGCGACCGAGCCCTGGAAATCATAGTTAGGATTCGGGGAATCATCCCCTTACTTGGCCGCAAGATTCAGGGACCCAGTCGCTTCTTGGCTTTCGCAGGGGGGCGGCTGGGTGTCCGAAACAAGTGGAGTGGCCTTAATTCAGGTTAGTGAATTATTATAATTTGCCCAGATATGGTGTAATATTGGAATAATAGTTGAAATAATAGATTGAACAAAAATGAAAAATATATTAATTATAATGTTGAATAATTATTGAATTATAGGATGTTCATGGATTTTCCCATGGAAATGGATGGAAATGGATGGAAATTCTGGTTTTTCCAACCGAAGAGCTTCACCAACAACTCCCCAACTGGAGTTTGTTGGTGGTTTGGGTTATCTAAGTTGACTTTAAAAAAACGTTGCATATCATCTCCATGTCGGTTTTTGAGCAAATCAGACCAGGTCGAAGCCGCCATGGCCTTTTTTTTATTTGCCATGGACACGGGGACACGGTGCCAAAAATCAGTTACCCTCTGGTAAACTAACAAAAAGCTATTGAAAATGGCCATTTATAGTGAGTTTTCCCATTAAAAATGGTGATTTTCCATAGCTATGTTAAATTACCAGAGGGTAGAAGTTCTGAAATCATGTCTGAACAATTTTGGCTGCGGTGTTGCCTTTGCTTGCAAAGATGTTGCGCAGAACAGTGTCCACTTACAGTTCTAACATACTCCAAGTGAGATTTTTGATGATCTTTCCCCATCGCGGTGTAGTGGGGCACATCTTCTCTGGATCAGTGGCAGGAGTGTACCCACATCTACTTCCTATCGGCTGGCCTCGTTTTGGAATACACGCCCCTGGCGCATCGTTCCAAGAAACTCGAGGCGCTGTGGATGGGAAACTCCCCGAACTTTACAATGGAAACATCCAGTGGACATATGATCTACGATGTTTTTGGGTATACCATGCAAAAAAATCCCGCCACAGAATGAGGCCATTCAAGTGACCCTGTTTTCGAGGAGTCCTTTTTCGGCCTGATCCATGCGTACGTACTGCAGTTCTCGCCATCATTCCATGAATTCCATGCCTAAAAAGTCACATGCAGCTGGGTAAAACGCACAGTGCGTCACAGAGCTATGTAGCAGCTATGGATTTATGGATCAGATGGAGTATTTGGCATGTATTTGGAAAGGAATCTAAGTCCATCACAACAGAACACCCAGCGCAACTTGGCATGTCGCCGAGGACGCTCCATCACACAGGCTGCAACAAAAGCAATGGCTGCTAGATTTGGAACTGGAGGAGGAATCGCAAGCGGTTTATTTGACCTCATTCCTGTTCAGTTGTAAACATACATATGGAGGTTTCCTACAATGGGAGTACCCAATAGCTGGATGGCTGTTATTTTGAATTCAAAACAAAGAAGAAACAACAAAGAACAAAAATGATACATAGCATGCTTGAAGTGGTGTTTCTAATAAACATAGTAAATGGTGCTTTTGTTCGAAAAGAACTAGATACAACAAATGATTGGTTCCAGCATTTCAATGTTGCAAAGTGACATGTGATTGCACTGATTTGAAAGATCTTGCTGCGCCAGTTTATATACATATATAACATATATATATAATACATGCATTATGTATATATATATTATAAACCTAGACCCTCCTGAAATACCAAATAAATGAAACAAGTACCACACTTCACATTTTTTCGGGTCAAACTCCCTGCGTTTTGTTTTTCGGCTTTTCGGTGAAGCCACGGAGCGGAAGAGAGAAGCCATAGTTATGTCGACTTTACCCGGCCTGGTAAACATACAAAAAACCATGGAAAATCACCATTTTTAATGGATAAATCATGATAAATCCACTATGTCTATAACCATTTTCAATAGCTATTTTGTTAAATTACCAGAGGATATGTGCTCTTTAGTGTTGAAGAATCCAGATTTGCTGTTCTAAGTTTGATTTTGAGAACTGCCAATTTTTTCTTGATGTTGGGGGGTTTACATTTTTTTATGCGTTTGCTGTCATTTATACCAAAAATATCCAAAAATATGATGTTAAAAGTTCGAAGTGATTGCCACTTACTATATACGGTTTATACACACAGATCCAGATACATTATACTGTCACTGACGTTCATTTTGGAGGGTATTGACCCCAATTGGTGTTGACCACTCAATATAGGGGTCATTGGGCCTCTTTGGGTCAATTCGGATTTCAACATATGGAATGGTGATGTCAGACATGTCACAAGCAAGAACCAGCACAAGATGTATTAAAATGTATTAAACCCTGATAGAATTAATGTTGATCTAACATCCATCATTTGAATCATGTGCTGGTTGGTGGTTTGGAGCATGAATTTTATGACTTTCCATATATTAGGAATAGTAACCCCAACTGACTACATATAATTATAACATAACTACATATATAATATTCAATATATAGGAATCTTTCATATTTTTCAGAGAGGTTGAAACCACCAACCAGTGTGTTTCTTCCTCTCTTTTTATACCAGCATCTTCTGATGGGTCCTTGATCGGCCCATGACCAAAATCGACGGTCCCTTCCTAAAGTTTTGACCATTGGCCAAAATGATCATATGACCTACATGGAAAATCATGGAAAAACATGGAAAAAACATTGACATTCATGGATTTGAACACCAATGTTCCGCTTGTTTGTCAAAAAAAGATTATTCAAACTTCCGCGCCACACCGGGATGCTCCGGGAGGCCACATCCAAATCTTTTTTTGAGCAGTAAGATACATATGATACATAGGATCTAAATGGATCTATATTTATATGATCCATATAGATCCTCCTTTAGATATTCGTTTTTTCTGGCAAAAATTGAGGATCTTCAAGTAGGACCTCCACCGAATCTACACCGAATCGTTTTTTTGTTCCCGGTTCTGGGGCCGTTGTTGCTCGCCGAGGTTATCTGAACCGTCACTGTGGGTGCCATGGAAACACCTGGGCGTCTGCGAAGCAGAAAAACCAGGTGACCAAATCCACGGCTGAATGGTGAAGAAATATCGGACCAAAGTGATATTTTCAGTTACCCTCTGGTAAATTAACAGTTGGACCCTGAAAATAGCCTAGTTTTCATGGTTTAACTAATCTTCCAAACCCGATGACTGCCAGGGTCTATGTCAATTTACCAGAGGGTATGTGATATTGTTTTTTTTTTGGCATTCCCAAATTGACCATTCGCCAGGTGAGTTGATCTCCGTGGATGCCAACAGTTTCTGCAAGGACGCCGCGGATGCCAGGTGTGGATCTCTAGGGAATGTTGGGGAAATTTCCGGAAAATACTCATTTTTTAATAGGTAAATCATCTATAAATCACGTTGGTGGTTTGGAACCATGGAATGGATTATGACTTTCCATTCAGTTGGGAATAATCATCATCCCAACTGACGAACTCATATTTTTCAAGAGGGGTAGGTATACCACCAACCAGTATAAATCATTTATTTCTATGGGTGATTTTCCATGGCTATGTTAAATAACCAGAGGGTGTATATATATATATATTTAGTATATCAATGGTGTTCTATATATATATACATATATCACATATCATATATATATATATCTCAACTTGGGGAATTTGTTCTATGCACCAATGATGATGAAACATAGAGAATCCACATAGTTTATGAGTTTGATGATGTTCCAATTTCAATGCCCATTTCTAGGCTTCGTTCATTGCCATGTTACCGGAGGGATCCGGAGGGTATCCCTGGTATCCCCAATTTTGAGACAATCCTCTTTGATGATAGAGATACATACAGATATATATCATATATACATAAATACATAGATATGTATATAAATATGTATGCATATATATATATGCATATATTTGTGTGTGTGTGCAAAAGATGGTGGATTGCAGTGGTCCATAGATGACAAGATGTTCAGACAAAACGCCAGCCCAATGACGGTCCACCGTCAGATCCATTGCAATTCCGATGATTGTACCACTCAAAAAAGAGGTCCCTACAACATGTCTACCCTCTGGTAAACCAACAAAAAGCTATTGCAAATGGCCATAGAAATAGTGAGTGTTCCCATGAAAAATTGTGATTTTCCATAGCTATGTTAGTTTACCAGAGGGTATATTCCCCAGCATGATGACATGATTGGTGTGTTTTGATTCGTGAGATCACCTCCATCAGGAGATGAGTGCCCATCCAGCCCCGCGGACCTTCTGCGCCAGCTACGCTCGTCTCTATGTGCCTTGACCCGGCGGCGTGGATGGGTAGAAAGGATATGAATTCAAAGTCTCCATGGTCTCCATCATCATGTTGATCTTGGATCCAGATGTTGTTGTTGTTGTTGTTGTTGTTGTTGTTGTTGTTGTTGGTTGTGGTTGTGGTTGTGGTTGTGGTTGTGGTTGTGGTGGCTGTTGTGGCTGTTGTGGCTGTTGTGGCTGTTGTGGCTGTTGTGGCTGTTGTGGTTGTGGTTGTGGTTGTGGTTGTTGTTGTTGTTGTTGTTGTTGTTGCTGGTGTTGGTGTTGTTGTTGTTGTTGTTGGTTGTTGTTGTTGTTGTTGTGGTGGTGGTGGTGGTTGGTTGTTGTTCTTGTTGTAGTAGTTGTTTGTTTGTTTGTTTGTGTGTTTGTGTGTTTGTGTTGTTGTTGTTGTTGTTGTTGTTGTTGTTGTTGTGGTTGTGGTTGTGGTTGTGGTTGTGGTTGTGGTGGCTGTTGTGGCTGTTGTGGCTGTTGTGGCTGTTGTGGCTGTTGTGGCTGTTGTGGCTGTTGTGGCTGTTGTGGTTGTTGTTGTTGTTGTTGCTGGTGTTGTTGTTGTTGTTGTTGTTGTTGTTGTTGTTGTTGTTGTTGTGGTGGTGTTGTTGGTGGTGGTGGTTGGTTGTTCTTGTTGTAGTAGTTGTGTGTTTGTTTGTTTGTTTGTTGGGTTGGTTGGTTGTTGGTTGGTTGGTTGGTTGGTTGGTTGGTTGGTTGGTTGGTTGGTTGTTGTTGTTTTGGTTGATTGTGCCAAGATTTTTTCTGTCCTTTTTCACCCGGAGAAAGCACGTTACGTCTTTCTCAGGTGGAATGCTTGAACAACCTCCCAAAACAAGTACTGAGCGATGTGCTGGACCAACATATTCTGGCCTCTTGGATGATGGAATCGTTGTGGGATGGGATCCTGGGATGATCCTGGGATGATCTGGGATCCTGGCGATTTTGCCAAGAATTCCTGTGGATTTTGGCATCATTTCATATCGTTTCATATCATGATAATCATGATAATCTTTAACAGGAGCAACATGGAGCAACATTTACACCCATATACGTTTGTTTCGAAAACGTTGCTTGGCGCGTGAGCCGATGTCCCTGGCCTCCGCTGCTAGCTTGCTGTCAGGGAAATCATGTGTGGAATCAACTTGACAGACATGACAGACATGTTTCTGTCGGTGTCATTGACATGTCCAGCTTTGTTTGGACATGGCAATCAACACATGGTTCTATGTCCTTTTCAATAGAAGACAGAAGGATCTCAAGGTTGACTTGTCTTTACACCTTTTAACATCTTTTGAAGGGGTCAACACACTCTCCTCCACAATCCATAGTGAGAAATCCACTATCTTCTGGTGTCAGACATGGCTTGCAACCTCCAATTAAATCATCAGCATCTCGACGATTGTCCACAAAAAAGGCCAACAGCCATCGGGTCGCCATCGACATCCCCAGGACAGCACCGCCCTAGTGGAGCGTGCGTCGGTCCTGTTAGCGGCCATCTATGAAAACCGGGCCGCCTCGAACCTCGATCTGACCAATGGTGCGCCCAACGGCGAAAACAACCCACCATGGCGGGCTGGGGAAGCCCTGAAGTGGTGTTGAATGGGTTTGAAGATGGGGGAAATCATCAAAAATGGGGGAAACTCCGGCCATGCTTGAGTACCAAAGGGTGGTGGGCTGATGCGCTTGGCAAAATGGTGTTGGGGATGGGAAAGCAGCCAGTTCAGATGAAACAACAGTGTACACAACTTGATCGTGTATTCATGTTCTGAGAGGACACTTGAAGATTCCAAAACTTTCTTGGACATATGATACATGGGTATGTCTGAAAATGGGGTATACCCCCAATGAAATAGCCATAAAAAGTAGGGATAATGATCAGCAGGGATGGGGATCTTCAGGGATCACTGGGGCTGGGATGAAAAGCCCTACAATAGGAACAGCTAGCTATAAAATTTCATAAGAGTATACAATACTATACAATACTATACAATAGTTATGTATATTTAATATGTATATATATATATATATATGTATAGTAGATGTATAGTAGATGTATAAACATATACATATAAACAGTAAAATTCATTAAAAATCATGAATCTCGAACGATTCGAAACCAAGGGTGTTTTTTATGCCGCATCATCAACACATCGGCCCCGCAGTTGGTTGAGCCGGAGACCTACGACGTTTACGAGACGCCCCAACAAAGTTGAGAGGCGAAGCCCCAACAAAGTTGGGAGGTGAATTGTATTCGGAATATGCGCTCCTTCGTCCATGATGTCCATCAGAACATATCAGGGCGGCCTAGCCATGGGGTGTTTTAAGTCACGACAAGACGACAAATCGAGAGAAAATGAGAAAGAAGACATGAGGATTTAAGATGATTTAAGCGGAATGGTGTTTCAATGGTATCAGAAGAATGACTCACCTTTGGATTGAACCTTTATTGATCGGAACAGTTTATCTAATAGACGGAACCATTAAAGCGATGTGTGACTATCCTACTGATGCTTAGTACGTAGGGAATGTGGAGGAATGGGATGTTTTTTTATATTTATGGAATGGATCATTCAATGATCCTACTAATCATGGTTATTGAATATTCATTATTAGTAGGGAATGATTATGAACATATTATGGGATTACTAATCCTACGTTTAGCACCAGCAAGGATTCATTTACAGCAGGAAACTGATCTCATACTGATCTGCCTTCAGAAGGTCGCCATCGCGCTGCGACGAAGTGCGCGACGGATTTTTCACACGACCTGGGACCCTGGGAGGTGATTTTCCGGATGTGCGGCACAGCCCGACGGATGTGTGGTTTCAGTTTCTTGATTCTATATGATTGTCACAGTCACATATTAGTAATCCATATCAACTCATATTATGTTATATTATGATGGTTATAATTATATTACTCATATTATGTTTTATATTATGTTATATCAAAAATCCATAATGTTTTTATTATGTTCATGTCATATTGTACATGGTTATACCACAGCAGCATGGTCACGTTGGTCACAGGTTTGCTGGCCACCTCCCAGCGGTCCCAGCAAAGGTGGGGTCCCCGATAGCCAAGTTGCTGCAAGGAACTGAATTCTATGATATTCTATGGCTGATGTTTTTCTATACTAAACCATTACCAATACTAATACTCATACTCATACTTGTGCTCGTCCTCGTACTCATACTAGACTATATTCTAGTATCCATGGTGGTTAGTAAACGAACAAACATCACTGGGGGGATGCCAACCTTGGGTTTCGGATCTCGAAGCCACCAATCTGTTTATGGCAAGATAATGCAGCGGTTGAATGAGGAATGTATATAGAATTACTACCGTATGTATATATACATACATACATGCATACATACATGCATACCTACGTACATACATGCATACATACATGCATACATACATGCATACCTACGTACATACATGCATACATCCATACGTACGTACGTACATACGTACGTACATACACACATACGTACGTACATACATACATACGTACATACATACATACATGCATACATACATGCATACCTACGTACATACATGCATACATACATGCATACATACATGCATACCTACGTACATACATGCATACATCCATACGTACGTACGTACATACGTACGTACATACACACATACGTACGTACATACATACATACGTACATACATACATACATGTACATACATGCATACATACATACATGCATACATACGTACAGTACGTACATACATATACGTACGTACACATACATACGTACATACATACGTACGTACATACATACATACATACGTACATACATGCATACATACGTACAGACATACATACGTACATACATGCATACATACGTACATACGTGCATGCATACATACATTCATACATACGTACGTACGTACATACATGCATGCATGCATGCATACATACATACATAGATACGTACGTACGAACGTATGTACGTACATACATGCATGCATGCATACATACGTACGTACATACATACATACATATATATATATATTATGTTACTGTGTGTTTAAATGTTCTTTTTCGTTCCCCCGAACAACTTGGGATGATTCGAGATTGACTTCCAAGTACAAAAAACATGGGAGCAAGAGTCAGTGGCAAGATTGGACTACCTGCCCTTGCTTGATATTTGCAGTGCAGCTGGTTGGAACCAGCCAGCGTGCACATCAAGTAACCAATACGCCATCTAAACGGATGGAACGTCGAAGAGCAAGTCAGACACAAGGATTCCGGAGCCATTGAATAGGTTAATGATGGTTGATGATGGTTAGCACGGATGAATTTTTGGGGGTATTCCATTGTGAAAGCCACGATCATGGATCCCATTTTTTTTTGGAAAAAGGTGCGCTTCATTCCCCACTGATTGCGGCGAACCCAAGGCATTGTTTGCTGGAGTTGACCTGGTGAAAAGAAACCAGGTTTGTCTGACGTCAAAGGCCTCCCGGCACGACAAATTGCCCCGAAGATGGGCAGATGGCCCAGCCATGCCATAGGCACCAGCAAAAGCAGGGTCTTGACATTGACTAGGTGAAGTCAAAGGTGGTTTAACCATGTTTAAGCAACGGTAGACATGGATACTGATACTGCAACAAAAGACGATCATTTGCAAGTGGCTAATAGCCATGAGAAAGTGAACGAGAGAAATGCTGCGAAGAGACCGTCCAGAATCATGTTTGGCTAGTGTTGAAAAAGCAAAACTTTGAGGCTGGCATTTTTGATATGACATAATCATATTCTACCATACAGTCCCTAAAAACAGGGGATGGACATCCAATAAGATCGGTAAGGGTACCAGTCTGTTCACCAAGGGTGGATCATGCTGGCTTCTTAGAATGGGTGGTTGCCGATTTGTCGCGATATGAGGCCAAGTTACTGTAGGTGGATTATATGCCCCTCTTTTTTTCGGGGATGGGAACAACCAATCCATTTTCACACGGATCTCTGAGTTCCCAGTGGTATGGGATGACCAGACCCAACAAGATCCATTTACATAGCTATTGAAGCCATGGCCCAGTCGAAATAGTGAGTTTTCCCATAAAAATCGCATGGTGATTTTCCCATCAGTTTTTTGTATGTTTACCAGAGGGTATCCACATATATATGGTACAGGATGGGCCCCCCCAGTTATAAATTGGTTTATAAATCATTCTAATCCCCATTAACTATAGTTATATCTACCATAAACCATAGATTCCATAGAAGTTGAGCATGGCACATATATGACCCCGCAGGGTACCCGTCTGGATACAGGGAGGAATCGGCCGCTGTCGGCCGTGTGCCATAGTTCAGTTGGAGATTGGTGGAACCATTGGGATATACCGTCGGGATATATATATATATACATATATATATATATGTAGATAGAATATAGATTTATTCATTTATTGATTTATTTATTTATATGTGGGATAATTTCATCACGACCGAACCCTGTTCTCCGGAAGCCTGGAATCATGGTTAATTTTAGGGAAATCATCCCAAAATGGCCGCAAGATTCAGGTTAGTGAATTATTGTAATTTGCCCATATATATATATATATGTTTTTATATATATATATGTTTATTTATATATATACATATATTCAATCATATTCATGTATTCATTTATCTTTATAATCAATGGAGCACAATGGGTATATGTTTGATCAACAATATATTGTTTGATCTGTCTCAAAGATGAGGTATTTAAGCCCCATGGCCATTCAATAAGACGGAGCATGTTGATAAACAGATTCCCAAGAAATGATAAATGACTGGCTCTGGTGGTAGCAACAATGTCAGTCTGGTGATTGGCTTGAACATGCTGGATACAGAATAAGCTTCTAAACCCTTGGATTCCTTGGATATCTTGGCTCGTGGTCGCCTATTTGACAAAGCAAAATGTTTCAAATATGTGGTCCCCGTTCCTATGAATCTCAACTGACATTCGTTGGGTCCCAGCACCGGGACTGATTCCTCCGTCGGAGAATCATTCGGGAAAGCTAGCCATGCCAAAAAAAAGTGATGTGCATAAAAAAACTGTGGAATAGTGATAGTTTGGTCCGTTTGGTTTGATTTCTTGTGGTATGTTCGTTCATGGTTTAACTATGCCAAGTATGTTGAAAAATACATGTTAGATGGGGACACCGACCATACATGTACCTTAAATTCCATGAAGTCAGGTGGAATACAGCGCAAATTGCTGCATGTGTCATTTATCAAATAGTATACTATGTGCAGCTGGTTGGTGGTTTGGAACATTTTTAATTTTCCCATATATTGGGAACTATAATCCCATTTGACGAATATTTTTCAAGATGGTTAAAACCACCAACCGGCACGGGTTAATAAAAATAATGAGTCAACGTCTATGAAAAAGGACCAACATTGATGTGAATTCACCAGGGACTCTGAGCTGAAAAGCTGAGAAATCACCCCTTTGAAACAGCCGAACTGTTGGGCCTCTACGTTTTTTTTTCTTTTGGGGTAATTCGATGTAATTCGGAGGCCAAGGCATGTGGTAATATGTATGTGTATATATATATGCATAGAATATGCATATGTATATATGTATATATGATATCATGCAGATGTCCAGAAGTTGCACACAAAAGTCATGAACACCTGGCGAAAAAACTGTAGAAAGCACTGGGGAGGGTATTCGGTATGATTGGTAGAAAGCTCAATTCCTAACCCCACTTGGTGTTAAAAATTGGGATATGGTTTTTAGATGCCACAGATACAACATTTCTACGGTTCTTGATCAGATGATTTGACATGTTTTCTATGGATATCTACTGGAAATGCGAAAATTGAAATCAAAACAGTGAGCATTTACATACATGAATATGTGTGGATGCGTGTATGTGCATTGTAAACCATAGGATACGCCTTGGTGAAGATTTGGTGAATATATAGTTTAAATCATCCATACAGTGTGGGTGTTTTCCTGTTCTAGATCAAACCGTGCAATTGTTGATATGCTGTGGCGTAAGTCCATAGAGTGATCCCTTAAGATTCAAGATACGAAGATGTTTGGGGACTGGATTATCATGTGTCATATTGTATACTGTAGTGTGTGTTATTTATATAGTACGGTGGTCAGCATCCTACAAATTAAAAGAGATTCAGAACTGCTGCTATTGAATTATTGATAACAAAAAATTGCTGATAATCTTAGGTCCTTTTTTCAGTCTTCGTTTACTTGACATGAAATGACGTTACCCTCTGGTAAACAAACATAACTATGGAAAATCACCATTTTGAATGGGAAAATCCACTATAAATGGCAATTTTCAATAGCTTTTTGTATGTTTACCAGAGGATAACTGACACGGACTGGCTCCTCATTCTGTCGCATGGATGGCCGGAACGAACACCAAACTCACACCTTGACGCTGGACGCTGACGTTGAAAAGACGTGATCCTTTTTGGGCACAACGGAGGCCACCATGAATACGGGGTGATAAAGCCAACAAAACTGTTTTTTTATCAACAAACCGCATAAAATTGGGACAGAAAGGGAAATTGGTTCTGGTCTTATTGATATACTTGATAATATTTAAATATGTGTACGTATAGGTAGATATAGATATATATATATATCAATATATATATATATATCAATATATATATATCAATATATATATATATCAATATAACCAAGAATGTGAGATGGGCTTGTCCAAACATCAGGGGATTTGCATGGATTTGCCCTCAATACATGGCTATTTGTCTTAGGAAACATGAGAATCTTTGACAGCTTGTAGGTAGCACAAATTGTGTGAGGGTGTGATTCGTATTTGTTATATGGTTGAATATGGTTGAATCCCATTGAATCCCGATTTTTTGATGGCAAAGTCCTTATTGCTTCCTGGTTACATAGATCACTATCTTTGTGTTTGCCGTCGGAGGTAGGCACAACAACCCTACCATCTAAGTATATCCGCAGCACCATCAGGTGCCGGCCCAGAAGACTCCACATGCCATGTCCGGTTTAAACAACTAATTGCATTCATGAAAGACTTTTATGTAAAAGGGGAAGAAACGGGAACTCTACTACTCTGTACTCTATACTACTCTACTAAATGCATCTAGGGGCTTTAAATTGTATACCACCCCAGTTAAACAATGACAATTCACTGAAGACTTTTGTATCAAGGGGAATAAAACCCAGTGCAACTTAATTCATATAAGGGCAAACATATTCCACCCCTGTTTGACAAATGCACTCATTGAGGACCTGCACAAGGGGAAGAAAAGGGGACGCGATCTCTTGCAAATACTGAATCCTGAGAAAACACCCATACCCTCTGGTAAACTAACATAGCTATGGAGCATCACCATCTTTAATAGGTAACTACACTATAAATGGGCAATTTTCAATAGCTACGTTAAATTACCAGAGGGTACAAGGAAAATGAGTTGCAGATGCAGAAGCTTTTTGATGATCCTCCTTTCGTCTCTTAAATGGAAAGAGAAAATCTAGTGGAAGGCAATGTTTTCCTGTATAAGAATTCTGTTGAACCAGCCTCATGAAGATCATTTCTGGTAGATGTAATTAATTTTGTTCCACTATTTGGAGATGGAAATGGTAGCCGTGCTTCTGAGAGCCCTCATGCGCACTTATAAAGGTATACCTTGACCCTCACCAGAAACCAAGGTTGAAACTGGGTAGTCCAAGGGGTTGATTTCGCAGAATCGGCAGAGATTTGGCTGTGGTTTTTTCTGCTGATCTTTCGACAGATCCGACAAAAAGAAGCAGAAGCAAAGGCCGAGAAAGAACGGAAGAAGGCTGAGGCCTGAGGCTGAAGGATGCTGAAGGATCCTGAATGGGGCCAGCAAATGGGCAACGTTGAGTTGTAAACCATACAGACCATACAATCAGTGGCCACAGGTTCTTTTCTGGGAATCCCCAGAAAGAATGAAAAATATCATGTTTTTCCTGCATGCGAGACATGATTCGTTTTCGCCACAAGTTCAGGGTGTCCAACTTTTTGAGGGTTGCCAGAATTGCCCTTTGGCAGAACACATCCGAGACCGGTGCCACGTTTGTGGGTGTGTCTGAAAATGCGGAAGAAAGTCCCGGCAAGTTCTGGCCATTGCAAAATGGGGAAAATATGATGAGAATCCATGATCCATCATCTGGTTGGTGGTTTGGAACATGTTTTATTTTCCCATATAATTATTGGGAATAATCATCCCAACTGACTATTATTTTTCAGAGGGGTTGAAACCACCAACCAGATCATGATTCATGTTCCTATTTTCAGACAAAGCATTCAATGGGTGACCCATTTAATTTGGGACGCTCAATGTATGCTGAGACATCGTGAGGTAGAAGGCATCAACCGGTGTCTGAGACATATGATTATTTATATATATATACATACATATATATATATACATATATATATATATACATATATATATATGTATGTATATGTATATATATATATATATATGTATATATATATATAGATATGGTTTTGACTAACTTAAAGACTTCTGTATGACTGATGGTTTCAAACAGTCTGCTCTTTCCCGTGGTAAAAAGGATGTCTTTTGACGATCTATTTTTTCGGCCGACTCAATGACCCCCAGTTTACTTCGGGTTCTGAGTGATTCATATAAATGTGCCCAAACACTCCGTAGATGGGATATACCAGCAAAACATTGCCAAAAAGGTTCGTTACAGTGACCCATTCATGCCATCATTTCAGGAGAATTACATTTACCGGACATTGCCCGGGCAATGCAATTGAGAATCTTGCGCACGGTCAACATGAGTCCCTTTGGATCCTTTTGCAAGTTTTAACCTCACCTTTTGTGTCAGGATATAGTGTGTTTACTTATACATAGACGATTATACACATATACGCTTTCTATATACGTAGTATCTTTATAATTCTTTATATACTGTCTATCTATGTATATATATATATATGTGGATATATATATATATATCTTCTAAGTTCCATTGCGTTCATTCTTTTGTTTCGCGGAGCCCCAATGGTGGTAGCAAACGGTACTCTCTGGTAAACTAACGTAACTATGGAAAATCACCATTTTTAATGGGTAATTCCACTATAAATGGCCATTTTCAATAGCTATGTTAGTTTACCAGAGGGTAGCAGTCACCTTGCCATGCTGCCATCTTAGACATGGGATGATATCCATCATGACCCCCAGTCGACTGGTCATGGGAAGGTTTAAACTGATTGGCTTTACCAACTGCTGGTTGGTGCTTTGGAACATGTTTTTTTCATATATTGGGAATTTGATAATCTCAACTGACTCACTCCATCATTTTTCAGAGGGGTAGGTCAAAAAAAAACCACCAGCCAGACTAACATTGACTAACCATCTAGGTTTTGATGGGTTTTATATTGGCTTTACCACATGACTATATAAGCAGGTTCAGGGAACCAACCCACCGGAGATCATCCCATCGTCCCAGTGATGGCTAGGCAGTGGCAAAGCACACGGGCAAGAAGGCGGGTGCCCCGCTCGTGGCTCGGCTGGGTGCCTAGGAATGGGGGAGTTGACCACCATTGGATGTGGATATGTGGCGTTTTTTTTCTAGCCAATATCAATCTCCTATCTGAAAATCAGCCTCTTTAAGAACGGCAAATCATCAATCATCGAAATAGATGGGCCATGGTTTTCAGAGCAAACTGTTAATTAACGTTAAATAACCAGAGGGTAGCTGGAAATGACATGATGATCATAATGAGATATGCGTCTGTTTTTCAACCAGCTGAACCTTTGAATGATGTAGCTTTGGATTTTTCATTGCCATGGCCATTTTATTATATTTTATTGGTTTACCAGAGGATATTGAGTTGTTTAGAACGAAGTTGGTTACCTTCAAAAAGGTATGGGACCATGCGACAGCAAGCCACGGGATCCACAACCCAAAATACCCAACTCGTTGCTGTCAATCCGTGATTGCGAAGTGGGGATCTTTTTTGGGACTCCGCGGAATCAGATGATTTCTGGTGAAATATATTCAAAATGATTTGAAATATATTGACATATATTGAAGTCATCCAGATGTAAGATGATGTTTTGGACGTCTTGATCCAGAAATCAAGTTGTCGGCTTCCATAAACCACTGTGCGGCGCCAGCAATGTTTGGAATGGAAGGGTTGAGTTACGTTGGATGCAGATGACCCCAGGTGGAAATGGATACATTTAACAATCCAGGTGGTCATGTGATCTTGCACAAACTTGTAAAGTCCTAGTCAGGATGATGATCCTAACTCAACTGAACCATGTGTTGCGAAATTCTTCCTACTATTAGCAATCAGTTTCCCATTCACTGCTGCGGTATCATGCTGTATCGGGATCTTGCATTCAGATATATCTCGACTCATGCAGAATCGTTTATCACATTTTCGCATATAGTACCCTCTGGTAATTTAACATAGCTATTGAAAATCACCATTTATAGTGGATTTTCCCATTGAAAATGGTGATTTTCCATAGTTATGTAACAGTTTACCAGAGGGTATACCCAGTTTTCAGCTGGTTTGGGGTTGGGATTCAGTTTTTCAACCAATCACAACCAATCACAAGCAATCATCGGCTGGTCCAACTCCGATGGTGATTTTTGCTGGCTGACAGACGCCACCCAACTTTCTTGAACAGGTTGGACATGCAGATAAAGAATGATAAAGATATACAGAAATATATATATATATTGTATATATAATTAAAGATAGATGGATGTCTTGGGTAAAGGTTCGATATGCACCAAGGTAGGGATTCAACGAGACATCCTCGCCGCTTCCCGAGTGCGGCACGCAACACTCACGCAGCACGCAGCACGCAGCACGCAGGCGTCACAGCGTGCTGCGCGACGTCAGAAACGCCTGAAGGAAGGCTGGTTCGTGGCAGTTGAAGCCTTCAATCAGTGTATGTTCTCTTACGGCTTGAGTATGATTTCAACGATTTCTACCATAAAAGTGGGATGTTAACATGATGTTAACCCAAAGATCATAGGCGTGCTGGGTAAAACCACGGGTGATCATTGGTTCAGAGGTTCCATTCTCTGCATTTTTTTGTTTGATATCTAAAATTATCCTTCATGAGTATAATGAGATGCCGTCTTCCCACCCAGGTGCATTTGACTGGCACTTTTTGCATTCTAATTCCAGTGGTTGGGGCAGTTGCAAGCACATTTACAGCCGGTGAGGGCCCTTATTGAAAACGCTTCCCAACGTTGGCGTTGGCATATGTTGGCACACAATTTCTTTGAAATTGACTTCTTCAACCATTTTTGTGGGTACAGTACATGGAAGATCAAACATGTGATTATCCTTCAACCATCTTCAACCCATATAAGTCGCCACTAGTCACCAAACATGCAGAGTATATAGCAACAAAATACACATGCCGTAGTCTCGGTGCATCAAACTGATTTTACTTAGAGAATCCATAGGTCGAAATGGAGGTTACCTAAGTACCCAAAAATCATCCAAGTCATTAGACCATATATTCGTATTGATCATATATTCGTATTGAAACAACCATGGTGACGACTGGGGATCCCCCATGACTTAACGCCCCAAATGTCATGGGTCGGGCATCAGATACGCAAGAGATGGGCAACTAGGCACTGGTTGACCCATGTTTGAAGGATTTTGAAGGTGGTGCTACTTTAATGGGATTGAATGGTGTTTTTTTCCATATGTTCATGGTGTTTTGCGTGGGATCGAAAAAGCGATAATCTCATCTCAATTATGCGGATTTTCCCTACATCCGCCATGTTTTTTAATGTTTCGTTTGGGCGTGCTTAATATTCGGGGGAAGGGATAAAAGGTGATAAAAGGGCGCCCAGTCTACATGAGCCTTCATCATATTTTATGATCATGTTTCCTCAATTTCATAGAATTGGATGATGGGAAAATTTACAGGAAACCCCTATATTTGATGGTAAAAACCATGGTTTCCTGTAGATTTTCCCGACTAAACCAATCCATTGACAAATGAGTGACTGCAAGGCCAAGTCCCTGAGATTCGGTGGTACACTTTCAGACCCCCGCTTCCCTACGGCAGAATGTTGGACATTGCAGGGTTCAGGTGTCATAGGGACTACCCCAAAGTTCCTGGTGGATAAAAATTCGGAATATCGAATGAAGCCCCATTCTAGGCAAATCATATGAAAACATGATAAATGCACGATATACTTATTTGTACATCTTTATACCAAACTCTCCTGGCTTGATATTTTGTTTGAAGGCTTGCAAGCCAGTGGACAATGGCTGGGGCTCTCCAAGTTTATGGCATAAAGGCAAGATGCAGCAAACCGACAAAGATCTCGAAGAGTGCAATTCTCAGATGCCGGGTCGAAATCTCGGGTCGGCGGATCTTAAACCTTCCACCTGGAAAAACGAAAACATCTGCTGTTCATTGTAGCCATGTTTGGGCTTAAAATGAGAACGGTTCATGAAGGAGGTACCCTATATGGCAATGATTACAGCTTGCAAACTGGAAAATTCACCGAAAAAGAAAAAAAAAAAAACGCTAATCCGTCAATGTAAATCATCCACTGTCATGGGGCCGTAGCTTCCATGAAACTTTTCCATGGCATCCATGGAATCCAACACGTAGCGAAGCCTCTGAGACTGACTTTAGGAACACTCTGGAGCAGCCCTCAATAGGGGTGGCGATGATTCTAGTAATGTGGTAAAGCCAATGGTAAAGCCAATGCCATACCATCCCATAGACCATCCATGACTCAGGGTCATTTTATATCATCCCAGTTATATCCAGTTATAGAAGTATACCCAAGAAACCTCTATTGGGGATGTTTTATTATTGGGTTTACCACATTATGCCGTATGCTGGGTACTTACTGGGTACTGGGCGAATTTTTGTGGCGATGACTAACAATTGTGGCAATCCCGGGAATGCTGAAATCAAGCAGATGGTTAAACAAAAGGGACAGGTTTGGTATGGTTTGGTGACGTGAAACTGCTGAGCTGATGTTTGGATGATGCCAGAGATTCCCTAAGTTCGAGTGAAACGTGGATCCTATCACTGGATGCATATCATTTTTGCTGGTGATACAACTGACCTAAAACACCCTGTTTTGCTGAGTTCAATGTTGGATGATTTTTGTACATAGATGTATGTATCGCATTATATAGCGCATCCCATTTTCTGAGTGGTGTACTGAAGGACAGCGATCTAGGTACCCACCGACAGCCCTGTGGCAAAAGGCTTTTGCAAACCAAAGATGAAGTGGTGTGGAAGCCAAGCGATCAGATGCATGCGCTTTTTTTTCCGGCGACTGAGCTAAGGTTGATTGTCAGATGATTCAATCATCCTTCATCGGGAAATCCACTGTTTGGGGAATGTATAGCTGGTTGGTGGTTTGGAACATTTTTTATTTTCCCCGATAGTTGGGATGATGATCCAATCTGACTTTCATATTTTTCAGGGGGGTTTGAAACCACCAACCAGATAGGGAATGTGTTGTATTTTTGGGGCTTCCTTAAGCAAAACCAAGTCATTGTAACTTCGCAATCATGCCGACAAGGATTCAACGCACCCACCCTGGATGTGCAAACGACTCCGATGACAGGCCTTTTGTATATCCAAATAGTTCGGAAGTCCTTTTGGAAACCTTTTGGTGAGCATAAATGTCCACTAAAAATGTCCAGCATATGTCATTCAGGAGTGTGAAGTCATGTGAAGTTTCTGGTTGCGAGTGACCTGGGCAGACCAAGCTAACTGGGGCCATCTCGGCCAACACAGCTAGGCCAGAAGTTTTTGCTGAGTCTCCCATGGGTCCCTGAAAATGGTATTTTTTTCCAAAGGCTGGGTGTTCTCCAATGTGTTTGACACAACAGATTGTACCAGGTTGATATACAGTGATATTTCAATTTCTGCTATTTTCTACTTAAGTTGTTGTTCATATATGTTCATATCTCATATCTCCAGCACTTTGACTCATGGTCGATTCTAATTTACGTAACCAAAAAGCAACTTTGCTGTCTACACAGGCATAAAGAGGAAAGAAAATAGGATTTTGTACAGGACCTACAGGACTTGCATGGTGTTATTTGCAGGGCCATCATCTGGATTAAAGCCTGGTTTGAATTGTCAATTTAAGGAATATGGCATATGCCATTGAAATCAAATATTCTTCAAGCCGGCCCGTATGCCCCTGAAAAACTAAGATTGAACCCAGAAGTTATGAAGTTATTTTCTAGAACAAACCGGTTTTCAAGCCTCTTTCACGTGGTTCCATGCTACTTCCTGGTAGCTTCAAACATGTTTTTCTTTCCATGTCTTTCCCCATCTAGGATGATAGTCCGCCATGACAACTACTCTTCAGATCATTTTTAGGGGCTTGAAACTACGTATATATATATACATTATATTTTTATATGTATATATCAGCCCCCAAAAGACAGAAAAGTTGAAACCCCGGAAATGATGAAGAGAAAACATCATTTTGGAAAATGCAAGTCCTGGAAAGATGTTTCGACGGCATCTTTTCAGTCCTTCCAGGTCTGTGCATTCGAGGATGTGCAGGACCTGTGAGGAATTCACCTATGAGAATTGACCAGCAACAAACTGGGTCCATAAGTTACAGGAAAATGTCTCTTGGCCAACAAAAAAATGCCTTGTCTTTGTTCAAACATGAACAAAATGGCGGATTTAGTTTATGTTTGAACTGAAGATGATTTATGGTCCTGGAACTTGTTTATTCCAATTGAACATGTCCAATTCGTCCTTAATGGGGAAAAGCTCCAGCGTAGGACGAGGCTGAACTGCGAAAGAAGTTCCCCTCGGAAGGCGTGCACTATGGAGACTCTGTGAAAGTAGGAGATCAGGTCATGGAAAAACAGCTCGAAAAACATGGATAGAGTGTTTATATGTTTTTAATGGTGTTTATCCGACATGGGAGGCTAGAGAGGCTTGAAATGGTTGAGAAAAATGGTGTATTTCTGATTTTGGAGGCTGCCATGTTTTTTTCTCATCGATTTTTTGCAGTTTTTTGCAGTTTTTTGCAGGTCGTTGTCGCATGTCCAACACTGGGATCCCACCTTTGAGTTCCAATCGGGTCATATATAAATGTCATGGCTCTAAAATCATCGTAAATCAGTTGTGGGCATACTTATACAGCCCATACATCCATACATTCATATATCCATACATCCATGCATACATACATCTATAGTCATCTATATACACTATGTGTACTGTATATATATATATACACATACATATACACGGACACATACACATACAAGTACAAGTACTCGTACACGCACAGAGATATGTATATATATATACCTATGTGTGTATACGCCCATGCACATACACCTTCACGTACACATACATTTACACAAAGACATACACAGACTCGTGCATGTGCATTTGCAGGTGCATGTACGCGCACACGTTCACAAACACGTACATGTACATGTACAAATATGTATCTATCTCGTTTTTTATATACACATTTACATGCGCACATGCGCACATTCACGTGCAAACACAGGTACACATACATATACACATACACAAAAAGCGACATTACTTTGCATTGCATTCGTATGTGTGATACCTCCCATCCTGGCCAATAGAAAGTTACTTCCTTTGCCAGTAAATGAGGGGGATAGCCGTGTATCTCCGCCTTGTCTGAAAACGATCAACAACGGACTTTGCATTTAAAAAAAAGTTGCTAATTTACCCTCTGGTAAATTAACATAGACCCTGAAAATAAGCAATTTTTAGTGGAAACAAGTCTTCCAACCCCTATCTGCCAGGGTCTATGTTAATTTACCGGAGGGTAATCATGGTTTATTAATATGTTTGTCTCATGGCTTTGTACTCAAGGTATTGCTGTGTTGACAGGCACTGCTGGCTACGGCTCGGAGTGCGCAGGGAGGAACACCAGTAACCATTTACTGGTTCATCATTCATTGTCTATCACCCTATTCAATGGCCATAACTGGGGGTTGAAATCCTCCAAGTGGAAAGTCCACAAAATCGCCTCCGGACCCCTCCCTCATAAGCTTTCAAAGGAAGATGAATTAGAATTAAGTTCGAATGAAATGATTGCTAATACAGGCCTCCTACCTCGACATGACTAGAATCCCTCTTTTGTATTCTTTTGTAGGGTTTGTCATACGATGCGACGGGTCAACTTCGGTCATTGGGGCATCATTTATGGTGATATACCCTCCGGCAATCAAACGTGACTGGCTGAAAAGTCCCTGATAAAGGGAGGTTTATAGCTGGGAAAATCCTCAAAGTAAATGGGGTATTTTCCAGCAAACCAGAGTGGATTACCAGAGGGTATTGGATTCCCTCACATTATAACAGTAACACGTATGTTCCAACTGTTCAGGCACCCCACTGTGACCCAATTCTTAGCAAATGTTCCGAGTATTTCGTAGCCAATGTTGAACCCCTAGCCATGGCCAAATGGGTCTGGCTCAAAAGTATCGATATGAATTCTCCCCTGAAATTAGTAAATTGGATGGTGTTTCATCCCAAGAATATCCCCAACAAAATGACCAAAAAAATGTGACTCTAAGCCCTTCTTGGTTCATCATTATATGACGTCACTATCCAGGATGAATTGGGGATGATCATAATCCACTTAATGTGGGTAAAACAATAATCAACCATCCGAAAATTTACCCATTTTTATAGGTGCTATATGATGCTATATTAGTACCATTCCCAGTCATGGGTGGTTTATGCCATTGTTTTACCCACATTATGAGAAATCCCCTTAGTTAGCCAGTTGTTTTTTGGGGACGACTAGAAGTACCAGGTACTTCTCCTCCTCCCGCTACAAGTTTCGCTATCTTCTGAGCAAAGATGCAACCCCCGTCCGGGCGCCCTTTTTGGTGAAGCCTCACTGGGTGAAGATATCATACCAAAAATGAGATATTATTTGCGTATGTATATAGTTTAATTACATAATATCACTTAATATTACATTATATTACATAATATTACATAATATTACGTAATATTACATAATATTACATAATACCACATATACAATGTCTATATATGTATATGCATATACATATGTTGATTTAGAGCTATACATGTTAATTATGTATGTATAGATATACACATACATACCGGGCCATTTAAAGTCTCTGACTCATTTTTTGGACGGTTGAGATTGCCACGTGTTTCACGAAAATGTCGCGTGTAGATGCCGCACGGCTTGAGCATCCAAACTGGTCCCAGGTGACCCAGATCTACAAATGGCCCTGGCCATGAACTCTGAAGGCTGAGGTTTCACGGTGGGTAACGCATCTGAAGGATATGAAAATTTGATCTGATAAAATTTGACAATTTGATCTCCGTTTCGCAAAAAGTCTTTGAGATAAATTAAATAATGCCGAAAAAATGCGAACCTATCCAGCTAGTGCACTCAAATGTTTCACAGTAGTGTTGAGCCATTCGATGAGACTCAACATGTGGTCATTCCCAATGTTACCACTCTTATTGGTGGAGGAAAAAAAGCTGGGCCTGGATTCCAGTGGGAATAAATGTGTCTTGAAGTAACAACCCAGACCCAATCACCATAGAGTTGGCTGTGACAACTGCGCAATCACAACTAGTTGTGGCCGGCGAAATTCTCACATTGCCATGGCGAATCGAGCACAGTAAACCACTGGTGAAGTCCATCTTTTTTCAGCGATGTTTCAAAGACACCTGCACTGGATGTACAAGACTTGCGCCGCAACTTGAACGAGCCTAGTAGACCAATGATGAATACATGTGAATTCCATGAGTATTCTCTATACATTCTCTATACACTCTCTATACATTTACAAACTCCAAGATGTTGATTTATTTTGGATCGGTTTGGTATGTGTTGATATGTTTTGATAGCGTCCAGATGTGGATGTTGCAGGGAAAAACTAAAGCCTCAAAAAGATTCTGAGTTTTGTGTTTCCAGGATCGTCGTTTTTATGGTGGGCGAAACATGGTGAAAGCCCTAGTTTCCAGGTGTTCAACTTTTTAGCATCCGTTTTCAGGGTTTTTATGGGTTTTCATGGGTCAGCTATATTATAATATATATTATATATATACCATATATATAGTATATCATATAGCTCATATGCATCTCTAGCTCTATCTCAGATGATGAAATGTCACAGGGTCGTTGAAGTGACCGCCGAATGTCCGCCGTGTTTGGTGTCCGTCTCATGGGCCTTGGACCTAGAGACCTTGTTCGTGCCTGGGCTGCCTGAGCTGCCTATCATTTGGGATATCTGCAACGGTGCTCAAACATGGCTGGAAAATTTACTATGAATCTAGATGATTTTCCCAGGGAAAAAGGGTATTTCCAGGGTATCCTGGTACGTCCGCAGATGGGGTTATGATGGGTCATAACTTACAAAAATACTGGTAGTAGCAGCCTAAAAATTGGTGAATCCTGGCCCAGCCCGAAGATCTCGAGAATCTCTGGTGCTGGCACCAACAGATTTCAGCTATGGGGGTCAAATTTGACGACCCGGGACCTCAGCGCCTGGATGAATTCTGGTGATTTCTTGTATCAAAGCATCATGTCAGCCATTGTCAACCCCTAAAAAGAGTGTTTCAAAACAAGAAGAACAAGCTGGTGCATCGATTTTCACGGGTCGTAACTTTCTCCCAACAAAAAAAACGAACGACCCTAACGACATATTTTTATTGCGTGGTTGAAACCATGTTGAAACCACCACTGGCTTGATCCACGTCCACGTCGCGATCCTAGGCTTTGCTGCCTTTCAGATACTTTGCATCCAGGTGGAGACGGCACCATGTTGGAGTTGGAGTTTTTTTTGGGTGGTGTCAAAATAGCAGGAAAAAAAGAGAAATGTATAGAAATGTATAGAAATGTATAGAATGTATATATAGACATGTATAGAAGACAATCGCAAGAGACATATAGGTTGATTATGGTTGATGTTGAAACATGTTCATGATTTCTGTGGTTGAATTTATTGGTGTTTTAGGAAGTTGCTGTTGGTGAGTATTCAAGATATTCAAGGGCCATGAGAAGAGACTTGATCTATGGAAGCACACTGCTTGGAACATCTTAGAACGAGGTTTCTCAACAAGTTGCCTCATAAGAAAGTGGTAACAGTACTAATACAGTACTAAAATGTTGGGGTTGGCACCCATATTTATCCATAACTATGATTATATATTTATGGGTAAATTGAGGGTCTAGGTATTGACGACTCATTCACTAGGATGAACCGCCAAGCATTTCTTTGAAATTCGGAGAATTCTGGCATATGTTGTGAAGTGCGAGCGGCGATTTTTAGAGCAAATATCGACAAAAAACATCTCAAAACATCTGGCTCTGAAATATTATTATGAATGAGGATATGGTTCTCCAAAAATCTGAAACTATGAGTGTATGAGTGATGTGTGCTCTGTGGTGCTATTAATATTTCGTATTTTAAAGTTCCGTCGTTCCATGATGATCTCGAAACTTCAGGTAGCCGCTTATGGAGGTGGACCAGGTGCAATGCACGGGGGGATGTTCAACGTGGTTAAGTACCCTCTGGTAAACATACAAAAAACTATGGAAAATCACCATTTTTAATGGGAAAATGCACTATAAATGGGTGGATTTTCCATAGTTTTTTGTATGTTTACCAGAGGGTACCATGTGGTAATCTAACATGGCTATGGAATCCAGCAGCATTTTGAAGTGGTAAATCATCTACTTTCATGGGCCATCGCCATAGCAAACTGTTAGATTACCGGAGTTTAATATGTGTTCCTAGTTGTTAGTAAACATTTAAGTTACTATGGTTAATTTAAGTTACCTAGTTTATTACCAAAATCCTTAGCATTACTATGGTTAATTTTGGTTAATTCTTAGCATGACAAGTAAATCAGCCATCTTATTGAAAATCTGGTAGCCTTTTTTGAGCCGTTGCAGCGACTGGTTGCTGCTGAAACATTGATGGAGAGTGAGATACTCCATTGATGGAACATGCGAATGGATGCGAATGGTATGATGACTCATGCTTAGTTCAATGGGAATTTCAGGGGTACTGTACCATATAAGGCCATATTTTGTGGGTACATTCCCTTACCCCTTACATAGGCCTTATATATGGTAGGTACCTCGAATTTAGGTTCCTGAAATTCCCATTGATTATTCATTTGCCAGTGGCTCAAACCACCAACCAGACGTGGGAGTTCCTGGCCGTCTGGATATTCGCAATCCCTTTTCCATTTCAGATAACCCAATATGACATATTCCTTTGGACCTGTTTGCAGTAGGTACCATAGCGGCCAGTTTCCGCAATGTCAGTGGGCACGGATCGTAGCATGACATTTGGTAAATTATCCGATATCTTATCTGTACCGAGTACCCATTTGGCATTCCAAGATGGCGATGAAACAGCCCATGAGGATCCACCACAAAGGTAGGAACTTCTGAAGTTTCGACCACGATATGATAGGCACAGGCATCCAGTTCCAGTGCCCATGCCCACTTTCTTAAAGACATCTCCAGATGCTGCAGAGGGGTTGAGGGTTTTTTTTCGATTCTTGAAGATCAAACCATGAGTTTTTCGCAGGCTTCTTGGGATCTTCGAAAAGTTAAAGTCACTCGTAATACAACTGGTTGGTGCTTAGGGATTCTCACTTCAGACTGAAATTCCTTTGAGCAGTATCCATTCCCGATCTCGGTACGCTGGTAGGTGTGCAGAGATATCCAGAACTACAATTTGAGGACAGGGTTTTCTGGGGTGTGTTTTTTCTGTTGGATGAAGGGAATGCTGGATGCAGGTTTCGAGCCCTTTTCTGAGTCTGTTTGGGGAAGAAGGTCCAAATTCATCAATATCTGCAACTGTTTTTCTCAAGAGGAACCGCTTGCAAGACTTTCAGGGGAAAAATTGTAGAATAAGACCAGAATCAAAGTTAGACGTATAGGTTGTGGGTCTACCGTAACCATTTCGCCAGAACTCAGCCGGGGAAGCGTTGCTTGCCACGTTAGGCGTTGGAAGGTGTGGACGTGGAAGTTCTCAACACGGAGCCTCCTGTGGGGGTTCCAAGAGCAGAAGTGGTGGGATATTTGGGCCATCCCATCCCCAAGAATCATCACCAGGTGTGGAAGCTTCGGAACTTCTTGGCGCACGAGGCTAGGCTTTGGAAATGATGGGCAAAACGGCAAAACCATCAAAAATTGTGTTGTTGAAATGGTTTGGGGAACGTTAAAATTACCATTTTCAGCACGCCCACATGTTTTACTTATCGTCTTTAGTTGCACTTTCAGAGCCTGGGCCAGGTTTTTGGACAACCAAAGATTGTTACTTTGTTACTTGATGATGCGTTTGCCTTTATGATCCTTTTTGGTTTGGCATACTTGGAGGGTCAAGGTATGTTTTTTGCCATGTGGAGCTAGGGCGAAGATAGCGGAAGTGAGACAATACCACTCATTACAGAATGAACACGGTCAAAATACCCACTATTGACACACCTGAAATATGCTGCCGGGGAAGCTTTTCGTAACCAGGATTGCGCTCAGCTGATGGATGAAGGTGCGGGTGCTGAACAACACGCCTGGTTACAGGAGAAGTTCCGTACTCGAAGATTTTCTTGCGCCAAGTTTGATATGATGCTATAGCCACCGTTTATTTATTCATTCTTTATTTTTTTGATGGCTAAACCATCATGTTCGACTATTGTTGATACTAAAACCATCTAAAACCATCATTGTTCATTGTTTGTTGATGCTTAAAGCATCATTTTTGATGATCCATCTTGAATTTCAGAGTGTAACAAACCAAAACGGGGGTCCTTCGAACAAGGATATGATGACTGAGGGCACAAAACCAGATCTGTTCTTCAAAGAACTCAGATGTGTATATATATATAATTATATATATATATAGATATTATATACACAGATACAGTATATATTTGGTGGCGCATCCCACGAACCGTAAGTAGGTTGTAACCCCAACTAGAAGTGGATGAGTATCATGACTACCCAATGATCATCCCCTATTTATCCCTGATTAGATTCGATTGGTCCTACTTATACCACTAATAAAACCAGGGATAAAACCTACTGACGATCCGTGGGATGAGTCACCAGGTAGCGTCATCCACACTGTCCAGGGAACCAGCCACCAAAAATCTGCCTTCAGCAAGCCCGCCCCCAAGGGAGTATGATGTGCACTCTAGGTGGAAGCCGGAGAGAGAAGCAGAAGAGAAAAGAAAAGAGAAAAGAGAAGAGGAGAAGAAGAAGAAAAGAAGAAGAAGAAGAAGAGACGAAGACAGCGCAGTAGATCAAAAGCAGCTTGAGTAGCAAGTGCGTGCTTGAACAACCTATGGACCGCATAGAAAATGAGTGCCGGTCGATCAGTTTAGTACCGTGTGCGTCCGGTGTAGTGTTTAGACAGTGTCATTAGCTACCGGCACTACCAATGTTGAGTACTTGGGGAAGAAGGAAGGAGTATGGAAGTAGGAGCAGGAGTAGGAGTAGGAGGAGTAGTAGTACTAGTACTAGTACTAGTACTGGCACTTAGACTTAGATTTGTATACTTGTACTTAGACTTAGACTTGTATAATTATACTTAGGGAGGGGGAGAGGGGGCGTTGCATTCAGACGAAGCAAGTACAAGCCAAGAACAGAACAGGAAGAACACCTTCCAATCAGACACGCCGGCAGGCCGGCGGATTACGTGTAATACTATATCTTTCTGTAATACGTTGTATCAGATGTTTGCTACATCTTCAATACTATAGATGTAACAATGGAATAGTGGAGTAATAATGGAATTCCCGCAACCTTTCTTCGCATTTGGGAAAAAAAACGGAGTTACACCAGGCCCCAACATCTCTAACGTAACAACTATGCGACATTATGCGACCAGGTCGGAAAGGCGTGCGCCCTGAAAAGATCTATTCAAAGAGCCGTGTGCCTTGACGAGAATCGTCCTGAGCTGATTTTGGGATCTGGATGTTGAATGATGTTGAGATACGTCGATAATAAAAATGTATCGTGCCAAGGTAGTGCCCTGAAGAATTAAAAACAGTTCAATTGCCAAAGGCTCTGAAGACCAAGCGGAAATAGATGTTCTATGTTGTTTCAAGAGTTTGGAAGAGAGACGCATCCGAGAGGCGCGTAAATTGATGCAAATGAAGCTAGCAGCTAGCCTAAGATCTTCGGGATCTTTGAAGAATTCTATGTCAGAGTCACCCTTTGACTCTTGAAAATCCCAACTGGGATGGTTTTTTCTCCAATTGACCGGTCACATGGTTGGCAAATGTTGGCAATCCCCAAAGGTGTGGCCAATAGAGGTTGATGCCAATAGTGGGGACAATCAGACCTAGACACGGCCACTTGATGCCAATTGAAATAGTGAGATGGTGTTGGCGTGCCGGGTGAGATGCACATGCCAGTCCAATAAACATCCGTGCAGTGACCGATCAAGCAAAAACTCCAGGTTCGTTATGGGCGTCAAAGCTGGTTTGCTGGAAAATGTTCCTTTGAGTTCGAGAATTTTCCCAGCAAGACCTAGAAACCTCCGTGGCTAGTGCCGCCATGTCCATCCCAGCTATGTTTGATGACACCAACTGGTAAGGATCAGCTTGGCGCACGTTTTTGTATTCCGAAATTCCCAAGAAACTCATTAATTTGAATGCGTTCCTCCTTGCGTCTCAGGGGGAGAAAAAGATCCACATCACTGTTCATCATATGTCCACGATGTTGCTTTTGAATATGGTCCCCGTTCTCCACTTTTGGTGGGTCCCATCACTTCGAAAAGAACGCAGCGTCAGCGTTGGTGATAAAATGTGGTGACTAAAGGTTGAGTCAACAACGAGGACGACTTAGCGATTGGATAGTTGGATGAATCGCAATCATCCAATGGATTCCATCATTGATAGTTTCAGACTGATTAGAATTGGATGGGAAATCCCTGGAGAAAACCCCACGAAAAAGGATGGAAAAGAAATCGATGGTGTCCAGTGATTTCCTATAGAAAAATTCTCCCTTGAACCTATCCATTGATGGAGAACTCCTTGGTTTTGTGGTCCAAAGCCTCATTTCGGTGTGTCTGATAATGGTGAAATTCACCCACAAAAAGAAGGCGGTGTTCCCGTAATGTTCAGACTTCAACCCATCCTTACATCAGATGTCAGATATTATGGCTGGTTGGTGGTTTGGAACACCATTTTTTCCCATATATTGGGAATGTCATCATCCCAACTGACTTTCATATTTTTCAGAGGGGTAGGTATACCACCAACCAGATGGGATCAAATCACATGATGAGCAAATGATGAGCAAATGACTAGCTGATCGCGTCTCCGAGGTGCTCTTTGATGAAGAGAAGACACGGCCCTTGGCGCTGGTGGCTCCGAGTCTGGCTGCAGGTCACGATTTTTTTGGTATCAGATGGTATCAGCTTGAGATGATATGGATGGTGGTGTACAGTGATTTTGATCGAATTTGATATCCATTTTGACATCCATTTGATGATAGACACCATAATTTGATCGATTTGGAAATTTTCCAAATTGCCATCTTATGGGGAAGATGACAAACCATTGGATTTTTGGTATCACCATTCAATACCTTCAATTTATCTCATTTTCAGTCCAGCTAATCATTGGCTACAGTAATCGAGGATCGTATCCGACTCCTCCACATGACAGTGTTGGGTTTCAATGGATTGGTTGCCAGGTGAATCACCCAGGGGATAGCAACGAAACATGGACAACCAATGAGTGACCTAAGGATATCGACATTTGGTGCATATCCCTACTTTTGAAAGTTCATGAAAGGTCCATGTGCGTTCTTAGTGTATTATATATATAATTAATATATATATATATTATGTATACATTATTATACATTGCGTTATATTCCATTACATTATATTATATTATATTATATTGTATTGTATTGTATTACATGATATTATATTGTATTATATTATATTATTTTATTTTGTATTACATGATATTTTATTATATTATATTATACTATATTATATATTATTGTATATGTATATACTATGTATATATTATGTGTATAATATGTGTATATTATCTGTATATTCTGTGTATATTGTGTATATATATATACACACTATGTGTGCAACAGTTTACGCAAGTACTTCATCAACACCCTGTGCTTGGGGGACAATGATCAGGAAGGCACAAGAAATTCACCGCCTCAGCAGATTTTCGTGGTTTTCATCCTGGTGTTTCTTGGTTGAAATCCAGTGTTTGTCGCCAAAAACCCTCCGGTTTTTGGAGTATTGCAACAGGTTGCGAACTCGAAACCATGGCCCAGCAATAGTTCAATGATATACCGTGCTTAAAAATTGTGATTTCTATATATAGCGAACTGTTAATTAACGAGAGGGTAGAGAAGATGCAGAAATGTCACTTCCATGTCAAGGTTGCCCAGCCGCACTCTGCAGCAGTAGCAGCAGCGACTCCGACGTATCCACACCTTCACTCCTGACCAATTGAATCCCACAGGTTCTGGCGTTCCTGTTGTTCGTGTTCTGCTGCAACGACATCTCACTGCCGAAAAGCCTTGTGATATGCTCGTTCTTCCTGAACGCTGGGCTGCTGGTCTTCTTGGAGACCTGACTTCGACTCCAACTGCGGCTGTCGACATGGCCCTCATTGTAGGACGCAGCCTGCTGAGCCCCGAGAATCAGGTTTTACAATGTTTTACATTGCTGAGAGCTCATCTCAAACGTGGCTTTGCCGAGATGACTATAAGACGTGCCAGATCGTCGCCAGATAGCATAGGGGTACCAAGCCTCCAAAAGATAAATTCAATTTCACCAAGGTTTCGGCTTTTCACCCTGTTGCCCTCCCTGTTGCCCTCCCACATGGAGAGTTGAGCCTACGACATCTTTTGCTTTGACTATCTTCGAAAAAATTCGAAAATCTCACTGGTTGATCTCCCTAAAATCGGAGAAATGCGCCGATTTTCTGCCATTCTGGTTGTTGCAGGTGCTTATGGTTTTCACGATGGCGACCTTCTTTGGACCTTGGGTGCCTTCAGTCCCCTGGCCGAAGGCGTACTGATGTACCATGATGTAGCTGTGCTACGTGCATGTTCCATGGTCGATGGATTATGGCTACCCATAAAAAGGGGGATGGGAATAATCGATCCATTGTCATTTAGATGAATTAATCCATTATGTTTGGATTCCCATTATGGAAGTGATCGGTAATGAAACAGGGCTGGGAAATCCCCGAAGGCACACTACATGAGTTACACATACCCATGATCCTGGGGGAAACCGCCGATGATTTGCAATGGGGCTTCATGGAGGTAGCTGCAGTTTTGAGATGGTTTTGAAATCATGTTTTTTGGTCCAAAGTAGATCAAAGTAGTCCCTTCCGAAAAAATGAAACACATGAAAACCTCCCCAAAAACTTCAGAAAACCATGGTTTTTTGTAGGGAATCCACACATACTTGGGACATCGTTGGACCAATGGGGGTGTAACTAATATGAATCCCATTGGTGCGGAGCCTAGGATGTTTCTGGCCAAAAAAAGATGATCAAGTCCCGTTGATGATCAAAATCCTGGAATTGATGGAAATCAAGAAATCTATTGGAATAGATATAAATTGATGTAAAGTGATCGAAATCGAGAAATCTATTGGAAAAGGCTCCAGTTTCGTGGTTTCGTGTTTCATTCTGGTCCATCCTAGGATGATCGATTGGGTCAGATTGACACTGGACCTTTGCGTCCGTCATAGCTTTCCGCAGGTAGGTCTTGGCCGAAATCTGGGTCTCACAGGAGCATGGGATAGCCCATGTTACTGGACCTTTTGAGGGAAAGTTTATGAGAATTGAATGGTGGTGATGGTGGTGAACCATAGGATTTGGCGGTTCCAAATGTTGACAGCCGAAAAAATTGTAGCCCCAAGATTTGTTGGGAGTGTTTGAAACATCCTAACGCTATACTAAAAATTTAGTATGTATCACAAGATATCACAAGAAGAGAAATCCTCGAATACTCTCTGGCCATCAAACATGTCCAGCTGAAAATTGTCACATTCACATTTTCTTTGATCATCCCATTCTGGTTGGTGGTTTCGAACATCTTTTATGTTCCATTTCATAAAAAAGGGATGTCATCCTTCCCATTGACTAGTTCAATTGACTCCAATGACGTCCTCTTGGGAAAGAGTTTGCTATGTTTATATCAGGGATATCCCAGTTTCAATGCCGTGGGGATTTCTCACCATTTACCCACCGTTTACCCACGACACCGGCATCTCTCGGCCGAGTTCTTGGTTTTCTGATGACCTCTGGGCTTCGGGAAGTCGTACGTGGCCTGGCCAAAAACTGGCGTGCGCCAGGAGGAGTGGCTGAGGTCAACACCCCAGGTGTATATATGATTATATATATATGTATTATAATTAAAAACAACTATTTTTGACTAACTGTATTTAATTGTGTGTAATTATATGTAATTATATGTAATTATATGTAATTATTTGTAATTATATGTAATTATATGTAATTATATGTAATTATATGTAATTATATGTAATTATATGTAATTATATGTAATTATATGTAATTATATATATATATGTTGATGATGATGATGATGATGATGATGATGATGATGATGATGATGATGACGAGGATGATGATGATGATGATGATGATGATGGTGCTGATGATGATGATGATGATGATGATGCTGATGCTGATGCTGATGCTGGTGATGATGCTGGTGATGATGGTGATGATGGTCATTTGAGAAGTTGTTAACTTCACCATGAGTGGATAGAAGTGATAAATTTTGAAGGAGTCAGTGGCCATCGGCTTCCCAAAGATAACACGAAGCACTGCAGGCCTTTTTAGGGGTAACTGGGTGTATTGTGATGGATATCTATATCTATCTATACATTCAAATATACATATAACATATACATCGTCATATAATATATAATTGAATATATATATATATAATAATAATATATAATATATAATATAATGATATATTTTTATATCCACAAATACAAACATGTCATGGAATCATAGCCCCCAGATTTCTTGTACCAGACACAGTTCCAAAATGTTAAGGGTCCAAAGAAAAAAATCTGTGGTCTGTGGATGGAAATGGTGCTCACTTGACGTTGACATAGACATGTGGGTCTGGCTCCCAGGCTGGTACGTCTCCGAGATCGCGTCGGCCAACGGCCGCGGGGGAGCCAGGCAGGGAACTGTTGTCCGTTTCGCCGTTTTTCGTGATGATTTACCGTTTGGTAAACATACCAAAAACTATGGAAAATCACCATTGTTCACGGGAAAATCCACTATAAATGGTGATTTTCCATAGTTTTTGGCATGTTTACCAGAGGGTATGTTTTTTCGGCAAGCTTGCTGGAGGAATATTTGACATATACACAGCATGTTTTCTTTTGGGCAAGGTATCTTTTTTGGGGCCAGAAATCCCATGCAGTGGACATGCCAAGAGTCGAGGTTCTTCCTGGTGCCATGATCCGTTTGGGATGAAGTTTCGACACCGGAAATGTTCCCAGAGTCCGTTTGCCCAAGGTGCTCAGGTTTGTTTGACTGGATGATTCCTGTTGGGTGATGTCGTTATTCATGATCATCATGGTGATGATCATGACGATGATCATCATCATCACCACCATGATCATCGCCATCACCATCATCATCCTCCTCCTCATCATCATCATCAGCAGCATCAACCTGTGCTGAGAGGTTTTCTGGTTTGAAGTGGCAACTGGGCCCTTTGTTGCCTGGCGAGATCGAAACTGAAGGCCGGGATCAGAGCCTGGTGGCTGGGAAGCAACCGGTGAGGAGTAGCTGTGAAACTGATCTGTTGGCTGTCCAATTCTGATACGCTTCAAAAGAACAAAACGCTTGGACTTTTTGGTGAGTCTTCTTTTTGGTTACACTTATTGCCTTGTTGTGCCGTATTTTGTTGGAGGATAATTATCGCAATCCACCATCCGTATGCGACGCTGCCATGGAGATTATCAACTCGCTTAAATGATGGTAGTTGTAGTAGTAGTTACCCTACAAGTATGGCAAGTCTATATGCATATAGATGTACAGAGCAGCATGCATCATATTTGTCCTTGTAGTATATATTAGCATATGCTCATATGTCTATACTTACATACATGCATACATACATACATGCATACATGCATACATGCATACACACGCATACACACACATATACACACACATACACACACATACACACACACATACACACACACATACACACACATACACACACATACACACACATACACACACACATACACATATACATTTACGTACACATACATATACATACATATACATAATCATACACAGTCTTACATAATCATACATAATCATACATAGTCATACATATTCATACATCATCATACATCATCATACATAATCATACACAATCATACATGATCATACACAATCATACAGGATCATACAGAATCATATATGATCATACATAGTCATTCATAATCATACATCATCATACATAATCATACATCATCATACATAATCATACATCATCATACATAATCATACATCATCATACATGATCATACATGATCATACATGATCATACATCATCATACATAATCATACATCATCATACATAATCATACATCATCATACATAATCATACATCATCATACATGATCATACATGATCATACATGATCATACATAATCATACATTATATCATTTATATATATAGTTATTATTATACGCATCATATTCATTCTCATAGCTAACTCTTACCCATTGTCTTCCCGTCTTCCCTCTCTTTTCGAGGCGCTCGCGGGCGCCTCCTTAGTCGAGTTCAAGCTCTCTGTGGTGTGACCAGGCGGTGTTTATTCCACTGGATTGATTTAAGGGAAATTTTAACCGGACACCCGGTGGTATTTCATGGGGGAAAACCATGGTTTCCGGTTAAGATGTTCCCTTCAACCAATCCATTATATAACTTGTGTAAACTAACATAGATTTGGAAAGTGGATGAAAATATCAACCATTTGGAGATTATTGACCTATTGAAATAGTGATTGTCCATAGCTAAAAAATGCGGTAATGTGAGCAACCCTGGCTGCCATAAACCTACCATGACTGGGGATGGTTGGAATCCATAAAGACGATGATTCCGAGATGGTTCATGGCATTAGGTTTATGATATTGGGTTGGGGATAACCACCATATATTACAGATGGTCTGTGAAATCATACCCTGATATATATTGATATATGGGTTTTGGATGGTTTTGGATGGTTTTGGTTGATATAAGTTTTTCATGGCTTTTCGGTTGGTCAAATTTTGAGCCATGAACAAAATACCTTGGTTGATTGCTTCATTAATAGGGACTTTTACCCAATTGATTGGGGATTATGATAAGCCATAGGAGGGAAACCTATCGACCAACTAGTATTTCATGAGATGGGATTCCCCATTTTTATTGGCTCATGACTGGGGACATCTGTCATGTGGGCAACCCTGGCTGCCATACACCTCTATGATGACTGGGGATGGTTGGAGTCGAAAAAAAAAAAAACGCTGATTCAGTGCATGGTTTGTGGCACTCAGTTTACCTCATGTCATGGGAGTTGGGACATGTGATACATGTGATACATGTGATGAATTCCAAAAAAATTGCCTTTCGACAGCAAAACTTGTGAACAGAAATGAAATCGGGGATTTCATAAATATGGAGGTAGAAGATCGGCCGTAGTGGGGACAAGGGGGTGTGCCTCCAATGGCCCTTTTTAGCGCGCACAAAGATGGATTTTCTCGTGGATTTCAGGGGTAGCCTAGGTTTGGACGAATCTGTTGTTAGAATCAGTATTGGAGATATACGTACATGTATAGTCATCCTGGAGGAGATAGAATCCGGTTTCGTAGGGTCTTTTATTTTGAAAAAAACCAAGGGTTTTGACCCCACGACTAAACTATGTCTTCGGACCTCAGATAGAATATGTCCAAATCTACTCCAGGACTCCAGGATGCTGAACATTATTTTTTCCTTTTCAAACCCTTCTAATTCTACCTCGTCTCAAAATATGTTTCCCCTTCACGGCTGCCTTCTCAAAAAGAATTTGGATGGTAAGATCTTGGATTTCTACTTTTCTCACGCCCTTTTCCTTTCACAGCTTTCTACTCAAAAACCTGCAATGATGAACTTTGGATGGTAAGATCGCGGATTCCTTCTTTTCTCATCCCATTTTCCTTTCAAAGTTTCCTTCTCAGACAGCTGCAAGAATGAACTTTTTGTGGACCCAAATACACCAGCATAACAACTTGTTGTGGACATTCCAAAAGCCCATGTGATCCGGAACCAAATCACAAGCTAAATGACCGCTTTTGTGATCATTCTAGAGGGTCTGTTTTTTTTCCAATCATCGACCCGGATTTTTGAGCCGTTTTGGGATTCTATCTAGGGACCTTTTCTTTTGAAATTCCAGAGATTCTATCTACTTTAGGATGACTATACATACATGTATATATATACAGATACAAGTATAAATACAAATATAGATACAAATATAGATCTAGATAAATATAGGTTAGATTAGATTTTAGTGATAGATAGGAATGAAGATATGTTTGCGGTTTTTTTGGTGGTCGTCCTAGTGATGTCACATCAGGAGGTCAGGTTGCCAACGCATAGACCAGGGCAGGTGCATCCCATAGCAATAGTATGGTTTTTAAGACCGGAAGATATAAAACCATGGTTTTCTAAACATGCTTTGTACATTGTTTTTATAAAGATTACAAAGCATTGTCTCTAAACAATGATTGAGGGCCGTAAGATTGCGGTATATAGCAATAGTGGATCGTGTCGATTGATCTTGAATTATTCAGAGACGATACTGACCCCAATTTGGGAAGTGCGTTAATTCAATGGATTGGATTAAAGGAAAATCACAGGAAGCCATGGTTTTTCCCACAAAATGGTGGGGGTGCCTGTAATTTTTCCCTTAAACAAATCCATTGATTTATATCCCTTGGCCCTCCCTCAATGCTCTGCCCAATTTATATCCCTTGGCCCTCCCTCAACCATGGAATTTGACGATTTTACGCATCCATTCTTGGGCTAATTTTTCGATCATCACCCGCATGGATCATGTGAAAAGTGTGGTGTTTCAAGGCCTCGTGTAGACCACAGCTGGACTCGCCATTTCCAGTTCCAGCCACTCCCTGCAGGCAGTATTTGGAACCTCCCTTTCTGACGCTCTACAGGCAGAACTTGTTTCTATCCAAACACTTTGACGGTATCTACAATGATTGAGATCGGTTCGGACGGTTGGGTCTTATTATGTGCCCACCAACCAATATAAACATATATATATATATTCATTAATTTATTCATCTATTTATTTGTGTATTTATTCATTTGTTTGTTTATATATATATAGAGTTGAGTCTCAAAAATCGTGGAGTTGGTGTTGCACGGGGCACATGCATCCCAGAAAGGACTTCAAGGGCAGATGACATGGTTCAGTTGATTCACCACCATTCACCCAACGCAGAGGACTCTGTGAGATTTTCTGCGTTTAATATATCAGTTTATCATAGTTTATCATTCATCCATCATCTGGGTGGTTTCAATTCCTGCTTTTTTTTTGGGCCGTTTTGGTCCTACAGGATGGGCCCCCCAGTTATAAGTTGGTTCATAACCCCCATGAAAAGTATAGTTATCTAGTTCGTTCTATCTACCATAAACATCATAAACGATAGAATTCAGCCACAGCCATATCTCAACTGAACGCTATCGCTCGTTTCCGGGGGCCCCATCCTGTACCTGGGATGGTCCAAATTGATGGGGCCGAAGTGGGAGGCAAGGCGATGGGCAGGGTCAACACGTTGACTCCAAGGTCGGAGCGTTGGAGATGGTGGGTCAAACGACTGGTGAGATACCAACTGTTGTGCTTTAATATCGTAACATGTGGTAGAAATATGGTAAAAATATGGTTGACATATGGTAAAAATATGCTAAAATAGTGTAACATGTGGTAAAAAAGATTGTAAATATATGGTAAAACATTGTAAAATGTGTTAAAATATGGTGAACATATGGCAACAATATAGTAAACATATGGTAAACATATGCTAAAATATTGTAAAATGGTGTAAAAAATATGGTAAAGCAATGTATATAACATATTTTAAAATATGGTAAAACATTGTAAAAATATCGTAAAATAATGTAAAACATCGTAAAATATGGTAAAATATCGTAAAATAATGTAAAATATGGAATGTGGAAATATGCACAGCTATCAGCACAGATATGTAATGATATGTATAGATTTTTTGGCAGGTATCTAAGATGCACCGTGTTATGGTGGGCTGAATGGTTCAAATCATGTTAAATCAGACAGACAAAGGCATTCGTTGGGAAATGGATCTGAATATATTCCCAAAACTGATATTTCATAGGTTTTTGATGGTTTTTGATCCATCCCGTCCATCCCGATGTAGCATTTGGGAAGCCACAATGGTCGCTGGTTGGGGAATGGTTGGGGAATGGTTGGGGTGGGGAATGGTTTGCAAGCGGCTATGACGGCTGTGAAGCATCATTCAACGATATGGAGATCTTTTGGCCCATCCTTTCCACAAGTGGCCAGTTGAGACCCGAGAGAATAGGCAACAGGCAGTTGCATAGCAAATACGTTTCTACTGCTCAAGTACATTTCTACCGCGTGCGCTTCGCTTTTCAGAGAGTTCATTAAGTTCGTTACTCGTAAAAAATGCCTACAGTCAAAGCTACTTCCAACAAATCAGAGTTTGTTCACTTCTCAAGTCGTGTACGTCACTTCTCAAATACTTTCCTTGCCTGCCTCTGAAACTCAGAGGCTGGCGCGGGTTCAGACCTCTTTGAACCAACCACAGCCGCAAGAACAATGGACCTCTACCAGAGATAGCTACAGATACGGTTACAACTTTACGTGGCTTGTGCTGGGAGTTGATTAGCTGGGTCCCTTCCGTGTAAGGAGCTGCTTGGTTCATCAACTGGGACACCCATATCTGGGTACGATTCATGTCGGCTTGTTAGAATCCACAGCTGTTGCCTACACCACAGCTGTTTCACGGAGTAATGGTATAGAAGTGTTTGGTAGGTCAATGGATTATTCTGTTACCACAAACGAATAATAATGAAGTTTAAACTGACATCCCACTCAAGAACGACTTAAAAGTTACCTGCTTTCCAGCCAGTTTTCTTATAGACCCTACATCGATGATTTGAGGGTGGGCAAACCTCCACGACGGTGTTTGACTACGGTCCACGTCTGGTGGGTCTTGCACATCGAACTGATATGCTACGTCAGGGGATAAGCCACATATGACCAGGGGTATAATGGTGCATGACAAGTATCATATTATATGATTAACATTGATTAACTATATAATAACGACTGGCTAATAATCATATTATAGCCCATATTATACATAACTATACATAACTGGGGTGTAACCAGTCATGCCCTTCGCCAGTCATGATGTCCGGGATGAAACCCGAAGGTGAAGAGAGTAGAGCTCAGAGCCTTCCACTGCGCAACAACAGATCATAAAAGTCTAAATCAAAACAGTGAAAAACTAAAGATGCAGAGGTAAGATGAGGTAAGTAGTCCAAGTTTTCAAAATCATCAAACGCCAGAAAAATGGATAGGTAAGTTAAACATACTTTGCCACTGCCAATGTCAGAATCTTGACGTCAGGAACTTCCCAACGATAGCTGGAGTGCGAAGGATTTCAAAGCCTTTGAGGACGGCGAACTGGGATTTGTCCTGTAATTCATGGGATAGAGATGGATAGAGTGGGGCTAAGTCTTGGATATAATTATGATATAATTATAACATATTATAACATATTACAACATCTTATAACATCCTATGACAACATCATAGAATAATATCTAACCAATAATTGGATGATATTGGATGATGGATTTCTCTGGATAGATTCGAATGACCTAGTGACGTCGCGAAGTCACTGGAATCATCCCCAAATGGCCTTGAGTTTCAGCTATGTATTCAGGTTGGTGAATTGTTACATTTCATCCAGATTTATTAGGGATGCTACCCTCTCGTAAATTAACATAACTATGGAAAATCACCATTTTTCATCGGAAAACTCACTATTTCTATGGCCATGTTCAATAGCTTTTTGTAAACGTTTACTAGGGATGCTATGTGGATTTACAGCGATATCATTGGGATATCATGGGATAACAATGGGTGTACGGTGTACCCTCCGATCATTTCACAGCAAACTCTTAAATTACCAGACGATGTATCTTGGTAGTAGTATTGTTACATGTTCATTGTTGATCTACGTTTTCTTTCTGGGTAAACCTGTTCTGTTTGTTGATGTTCATTTAAATAAATAAATATATATGTATATATACGTATTTTACACTGAGTGGTCGACTGGTGATCTGTTGAACAGTTGATGTGCAAACCATGCATCCCTCCACCTCCGTATTTGTCAGGAACACGTGTATATGTGTGTGTGTGTATCATTATGCTATATATTTATATATCTTGTGTGGTTAGCTCAAGATATTTGTGCTTCTGCATGTGAATATTTGCACAGAGTATGGAAAACCTCGAAAGCCTCGGAAAGCGGACAGGCCAACGGAAAGCAGAGAATGGTGCAATGCCTTTGCTATTTGAACTCAGTGGCCTGTCTGGCCTGTCAGCTGTGTTGAGATGTCTACAGATGTACATTATGTACCCTCTAGTAAATTAACATAGACCCTGAAAATCACCAATTTATAGTGGAAACTACTCTTCCAACCCCTATCTGGCAGGGTCTATGTTAGTTTACTGGAGGGTATCACATATCTTATATTTATATACACAGTGTATATAATTATATATATACCTGTCCATAATCATGGGATGAAAATATGGATTTTCCAAAGGATTCACATTTTTGTGATTATGTTTTGACATTGTCATATTCTATCTATTCCAGGATGGCTACATATATATATATATACATAGATGCCATGTCATATGACAAAATATCATATCATATTGTATGGTAGTACATTAGGTTATGTTCTGTCATATTCAATTAGACTATGTCATTGCATATCATGTCATAGTATTAATTCATATTATGATAGCTCATGGATATTTATGTGTGTCAGAAATTATTTCACCAAGCCATACTATATTATTGTGTGTGTGTTTCGATGTTGCGATATTGTTTCGTGCTGCTCGCTTGTGTTGCAGTTTATCTCGTGATGCATTACAACGGATTGTATTAAATTATGTTCTATGTTTATTTAGCATTGGGTAGTATTTGACATCATGTTTCCTCATGGTTTCTCATGATTTCTCTTATCAGATGATACTATATCATTTCAAATGATATATGCGACGTGCGACTTGCATTCATGTCATATGCACTTACATATTTATATATATATATATGCACATGTACATACTGGTCAATTTTCCTGTGCATGTTTACAAAAATCTTCCATCGGTATCGTTGATATTGTTGCCTTGATGGGGCGCCACTCAGGTAGATCTTCAGCATGGTGGTGCCACGGTCTTCCATCATGAGGTTCAGTGTTGGAGGAATTTTCGAACGTCGAACTGGGAAAATGTTGGAGGATGTTTAAGAAAGTAGCCACCATATATAGGTTGTCGTGCTTGTCGTTCATAGGCTAAATGGCCCTCGAATGATTGGCTCTTTGTTTCCTTTCAGTTAGGTAAAGTGTTGGGTTTTGGTCAGATGTGGGCCGGACACTCTGCAGTTTTCGGGGGTGTTCAAATCAACAACAAAGGATGCAGTACTCAAGGTTTTTAAGCACCATTGATCGAACCTGGGGCACTAGAGGAACCACACAATTGATCATGTTTTTGTGTATTTACTGGTAGCCAATAGATACATGGTTGGTAAGCCCTTTCAACGGCGGCGTTTTTCATAGATTTAGACACTAACATCCATGACGACTGAAAGATGTTATTGCCAAACAGATCACTATCCCTTTTCGAGGAATTGAAAATCAATGCTTGGGCAATTCAGAAAATTGGCCCATCAAACATCGCAGCAGATATAAACAAAATCAGTGAGAGAAGATATTATTACTGGGCCCCCAAAGTATCGCAGCCAAACAGAAACAAATTCTTGGGGAACGGCCCATTCACTGCCATACAAGGCGTGACCTCGGCAACCTTTCATGCGTGAGGTACTTCTAAATCAGGTGGTTGAAGATGGCCATGATATGGTGCTCAAGTTTGACATCCACAAGTCATCATTGACAGTTGCATGATTTTTGGGCACGCGATTTGCACAGAGGAGTCTGTGTGTGTGAGATTTGATCCCCAAGGAACAAAGCGATTGGATGTGATGGTTGTTTTTTTTTTCGGATGAGAATAGCAGTTCAAAGAACAAACCACGAACAAAGCTGCTTCAATGTTTCACCTATCCATATCCATGTGGCCTATGCTAGCTATTGTGCGGGGAGTTGCAGAGGATGCTGATCTTCTGGTGTGTGTGTGTGTGTCACTTTCGGCAAATTCATATGTTTTTAATTCGTGCCATGTATATGATTATGTACTTTATATGTATGTGTTAACTGACCTAATATATTATCCTGTATTATGTATGTGTATTATGTACTGTATTATATATTATGCCATGTATATGTATCCTAATCTCTATCCCAACTGACCTGACTCATGGATATTTCACCGGTAAGATATTGCTACAGACCAACAGACCAACAGCCGAAAAAAGTCGCCTTGACGCCATGAAACCTTGAAAACTCCGTGAATCTGCGAGGCAGGGGATCTGCCACCAGTGGGATTTTTCGGGTCATTTCGGACCGCCCATGTTTGGTGTTTTTACAGAATCACCGTGCTGGATGTTGGAAACTCCAAGGGCTGGTGGTTTCAGATACCCTCTGGTAAACATACAAAAAACTATGGAAAATCACCATTTTTAATGGGTAAATCCACTATAAATGGCCATTTTCAATAGCGAACTCTAACAAATTACCAGAGGGTATGAATTGTTGCACCTATCTGGGATGATTGGAACCCTTTTTTTTGGATGGTTGGACTACCAGAGGGTAACCAGAAGTCATGACACATGATTTTTGCTGCTGATGCTGCTGAAAAACCCCTGCCTCTATATTATATAGACCTATGCAATGTAAGTCAACATAATATGCAATCGTATATGTATAGATATACATCATGGCTAATGCATGTTGATTGTTAATCACTGTCAATATCCTACGGAAAATCAACCTTCCCTCGTTGTATGTTCTTTTCTAACGGAAACTCATGGGTCAGTGGCCACCATCACCACAGGTTGGCATGTCAAGTCGTCGGCAAGAGGAGACGCCCATGGGGGATGGTCATCCTTCTATAGGGATTAGGTTTGATAGATGGTTAATAAACCATTATAGATGGTCAATAAACCCTTATAATGGTTTATTAACTAAACTATAACGGTTTATTAACCAACTATAATGGTTTATTAACCATCTATAATAGTTGGCAATTTATTTAGATGGTTTATTATCAGATGGTCAATAAACCCTTATTATCTACTATTCATATCCCATAAAAATTGCCAACTGATACTCCACATCATATGTGGGAAACCCTGGCTGCCATAAACCATCCCAAAAAACATTGCTGGGTGGAAGTGAAACCATCCCAAGTAATGGTAGGTTCATGGCAGCCAGGGTTGCCCACATGAGTAATTATTAATCATAAGGATTCCCATCCGTGATGCTGTCGCACTGATTGGGATTTCACATAATGTCAACCCTGCACTAATAAATCTCAAACGGCTGTTTAATTGTGGGGGTACCAATTTTCAGTATCGTACTGTGGATGGAAGAAATCCTGCACCAGTTGGCCACCGTTAGGTAACTATGAAACATTGTAAATTTCATGGGGTTGCTAAACATGGATAAACCATATACCAACTGGTGCAGGAGTTCTTCCACCCACGGTATTATCATATATTATCACTATTCGGGTGTGGGTCAATACCTATAGATACATTTCTAGTGGGATGAACATCCATTTACCAGCTATTTTGGGGTTCACTAGGTACCAGGGTTTTGACCCATCCCCATTTAGAGGGCACCCCTTACACACCATGGTTGATTAATCCACAGTTGGCAGCCATCAGGATTGCCCCGGTGGCGGGACGATCATGGAATGGTGAGGTTGATTTTCCAAAGCAAACCGTTAAATTTGCAGGTGAAATATATATATATAGATATAGATATAGATATGTATATATATATAGATATAGATATGTATATATAGATAGGTGATATGTGTGTGTCTGGTGAATCTTCCTGCTTCCCAAGGTTACGCCAATCTTTCCAAGCAAAGAAAACCCGTTTCCGCAAAACCAAGCTGGGTTCTAGCCCAATTTCTATGTTGAACCAAGTGTGGCTTAACCACCAAGCAATCCATATGTCATAAGGCTAGCATAAAATCCTAGATGTTGACACAGTTTGCCGCCAAGCCAAAATAGGGAGATCACCAATCAGAATAGTAGGGTGAGTAGTCGCCGAGGTGACATGTTATTCTGTAGGGGTAGATGTACCCAATAAGTCCATGGACGTTTCAGCATTTCAACAAGAAGGCCTTGAAACAAAGAAACTTGTTTGGTATTCTTTTGTATCTTGATTTAGTGGTGATTTCATGGTGATTTTTCATGTGGATTTCATGGTGATCGATTTCCCCCAAGTGGGATCCAGACCCATGATTTGGATCGCAGGCTTAGCTCCCACCTTTTGTCCCATCAGGACCTGTCCCAGAATCGTTTTCTACAAGTCCTCCGGGTGTCCTGAAAAGTCCGGAAGAGTTGTGATTGAAAGTTCTGGATTTTACATCGATCCAAAAAGATGTTTTGGGGGAAAGTAAGAATGAATCGAAACTCAGGATTGCAGCCATCAGCCATTGCAACCTTGGATCTTAGACTTTGCACAATAATGTATTTTGACGTCTTATCATCTGTTTTTTGGGCCACCTCTGGGATATAGTGTACTCGTTGAGCAGTGGTTGCTAAACCCTTGTTGTTTGATGATTGTATGAGATTAGGTGGGAATCCCGTTCTTAGGCAGTTTCTTTTAGGGGAATGCTTTGAACACTGCTCAGTTATTCACATAATTTCACAATGATTCAAATAAATATATGAGTTGCTGGTTTTTTTGATGGTGCGCTCTTTCGGGCATCATGTTGCACAGATTTCAGTTTATAGCTCACACAGAACTCAAACATTGCAATTTAATGCAATGTACGCCAAGAATAGCGTGTTTGAAGGCTTTGGTTTAGCTTGAATATG
>CAMXCT020001891.1:279675-369675 GCA_947184155.2 Cladocopium goreaui | reverse complement strand
AGCGCAGTATGGCTATCTTCAATTCAATAGATTGAATAACACATATTGTACAGTATATTGACTAGCCAGATATTGTACTAGGACAGTGACATAGTATGTTCTAGTCCTAGTGCGTGAATATGTTGATAGCGCAGAGATATTTGATTTTGGCTGTAGACATTTGATGATATTCAAGGCCTTGAAGCTTTTGGACTTGTGATATGGCTGAGATCATTGAAGAAATCATAGGAACTGAGTAAACCTTGGGTAGCTACAGTATGTAGCTTAGATTCAGCCAGAAACAGGGGAACATAAACACAGCAGCTAGAAAGCTATGTTCATATCTGCGATTAGCCACTGTAAAACAAAATGCTTAGCTTTTTGTGCCTGCGATGTATGCATGGCAAAAGCTTCCAAACAAACCAGTCCAGTACATATTCAAAAACAGGGTACCGACATAAACGAACTAAAATAACTAAAATGTGATAAAGCATACAAGTGAGGATAGAGCAATAACTCGCCATGTTGACATATACTTGCACTCAATGCTGGCGCAAGGTACAAGGGCCAACATGTTTCTGCTAAGTTCATCCCTCCTGCTCTCTGTTTTAGTCCCTTCATCCCCGTCCTCATGCTTGTCCTCCCATTATCCTCATGTTCATCATCCTCATCATTGTATATCATATTGGTTGACTCCTCCTAGTCGTCGTCGTGGTGATAATCATCATCTGACCCATGATTGAAGATGAAATAATGTATCATCTCTGTCATCACGTCGTTCTCGTCGCCGTCCTCTTCATCCTCCTCCTCCTCCTCCTCGTCCTCGTCCTCCTCCTCCTCCTCTTTCTTCTCCTCCTCGTCCTCGTCATAATCTTCATCATCTTCTTCATCTTCATCATCTTTATCATTGATCATTGTTCTCATATTATCTCTATCTCTTTGTCTATCATCAACACATGTCCAAGCAAATCAGCAACGTGGGCATTGAGATCTGAGGCCAGTCCAATGCCAGGATGTTTCATGAACCACCTGGGCCAGGCGCCGTGATATCCAACGGGTAGAGAACCGGCTTACTTTTGAACCATTTTGATGAGGTACATTAATCATAGATAATTAGTATGTTTATGTATGTCTCAAGTTATCGATGTAAGCAATGAGCTTTTCTACCTGTTTTCATCAAAAGTGTGTACACTTAAATAATGTCGATAGTGTGCAGCAAAAAAAAAGTACAGGTGGTTCAGGGTGTTCTAACAGCATTTCTTTGCTGTTTGTGTCTACTTCAGAAAAAAGCCTCGCTTTTGTTCCATCCGTCCGTTGGGCTTGCTACAGGGGGTCGAGATCAAGGAGAACAGCGTTGCAACCCAGCTGGGTTTCCAGGAGCATCGGCTTTGCGAGGCGCAACTGCGCGGCGCTTAAGCGGCGCTGGGGCTTAAACCATCCTGGATGTACCTACCATGTCTGGTTGGTGGTTTGGAACATTTGGATACATTTGGATGATTTTCCCCAATAGTTGGGATGATGATCATATGATCCAATCTGATTTGACTATATAATATTTTTCAGAGGGGTAGGTCAACCACCAACCAGATGTGTGTGTGTAATTTTAAATCATCCCAAATGGGGGTATACCCAATAAGAATCCTCTGGTGGGGATGGTTCATGATGGTTCAATATATGTTACTGGTGTATCAACTGAATACGGTAGTAAAGCATCAACTGGCAGACAATATGGGGACAGGTCAATAGCTCTATTGCTACCATCTGAATGAGGAGGCGAACATACATAAACACTGACTATTTTGGTGTGAACCGCAGGTATCAGGGTTTTGGCTATGGTTTTGATCCATAGCCCATAGCAATCATTGATTTGGGGGATATCACCAAGGAATGGCCAAAGTGATTTACTAAACGCTGGCCACGTGAAAATCTACAGGTACTCATGTCATCAAGATGGGGATGCACAGCAATACGCAGAGAGTGGACTCCATATGGAGGGCATTCGAGAAACATGGACATTCATGATGTTCAAGGCATGAAAGGGTTAGATGATGTTAGATGAATGCAATTGATGGCGATATTTATCCAGAACATGATGAGTCAATGAGAGAAAGGTGGAAGAACTTTCAATTCGGAAATAGCCCCGAAGATGTGGGTTGGTGTGGTGAACAGCGTTGACTTCTTGTGGCATTCCACCGTCTGCTGTGTACAGACTCAATCCTGATGTGTGCCTGGGAAAAATCTGTTCTGGACCTTACAAAAATGATCCATTTTGGCTCTCAGGTTGAACATGAACCCACAGTGGTACCGAAATCTGAGAACCCAAAGTTGGCAGATCTAGTTGGGAGCATCAGTACAGGATGCAGATTCTCTACTGATTTATATGGATTTCTTTGGCTACAGTGATACTTACTGGACCAGCTGAGTGACGCGACACGGATTTCTTTCCGGCCTTCTTTGCGCGTCCGCTTCATCGGTTTCAGCAAGCTGCAATGTGAAGCCATGAAATTTGCGAAACAAAGGGGAACATGATGATCAACCCTTGAACAATTTGGAAGTCAAAAAAGAGAGAAAGCTAACTACTAATCCAGATCAATCCTGCCAAGTGGCGCAAACTCTTGCTGTTTTTGCGTTCAGGTGCTTCAGAAAGACTCCATGTATGACCTGAGTCGGAACGCCCCAGGGGTTTGGGCCTTGTGTCGCAATAACAAGTCATAGAAAAGTGGGAAACCTGAAATATGAATTAAACATAGGTAAACATCATTTATACCCTGGAAACGCCACTGTTATGTTTAATAATGTTTAATAATGTTTAATATATTTTCTGGGGGTGCTATCCTCTTACTGAACTGGCCAACTTCGCCGGGAGATCCAGGCAATACCTTCAAAGTCCTGGTCATTGACAAGCCTTTGATCGGCAGGCCTTGGCCGCGTTGGGATTGGAAGACACAGTGAGAGGCCACAAGAGATGCGTAAAAGCTTCCACGTTGGTCCATGACTTCATAAGGTAGTCATGTCACATGATACACATATGATCACATATGTCACATATGACTACATATGTATATTAGTCAATATATATATATATAATTATATAATATATATATATAACATATGATCATGTGTATATTATTAATATTAGTATATTTAATGTTATTTGCATGGAACTCGTTGGTACCCCCAGGTTCAAGCCTTTGTCCGCAGCTGTGGGGAGCCTCGGGGCTGAGTGGCGGAAGAGCCATGGCATCCCATGTAGATGTGGAAAACCCATGGGTTTCCGTCGGAAAATGATATACATGGTGGGTTTTCCACATCTATGTTAGTCAATATTTCTATAGCAACTCCACGTTTTTTGATCGAAAAAGGTTCAATTTATCACAAGTTTTGGTGGGATTGGATTTGGTGGGACGGAATTTTGATTTTCTATCTTTTTTACGGTTGCTATGCTGAATGTTTATCACCATTCTATTTTACTATTTTCATTTATTGTCCATGTTTCGTGAATGGTGATATATGGAATAATCGGAGACCATGTAATAAAATGGAGATAGCATGGGTATAAATAAGTCGGCAGAAAAGGGAAAAGATTGGGAAAGTATGGGAAGGTGATCAGTGATGTAATGGGGCTATACACGGATATACAATTATACAGTTATTCAGTTTTAATCAGGGTATAGTTGGATAGTAATAGAATATCTAACCAACAACATGAAGGTGATGACTCAAAATGAGATAATTGACCCCCAAATCATTGCAATTTTGATAAAATGATGATACCGAATGATAGCCAGGATTTTTGGGGTCCATATTTCCAGAAACACCCATATCAATGATGAATTCCTGGAATTGCACCACTGATGGCATCGCAAATCCCTGCATTTTTCCAAAGTGGATGGTCGATTCCTAGAACTTAGCCATTTTTTGTCGGTCCTTTGGCATCCTTTTTGACCTATCCCCTGATGGACCTAGCTGAGCTTGCTGATACTTTCCTGGGGTTATAAGTACCAGCAGCTACCTGTATTCTCACTGGGCTGACATTTGATTTGGGGGGTTCACCAGTTCAGCCGAAATGATGCTGAATTTTGTGGAACGTGAAAATCTTCATGAGTCTACTGTCAATTCCTAAGTTGTCCTGATACCCTCTGGTAAACTGTTACATTACTATGGAAAATCACCATGTTTAATGGGAAATGTCACTATTTCTATGGCCATGTTCAATAGTTATGTAAATAGTGAATTTTCCCATTAAACATGGAAAATTTGGCCATTTACTAGTCATGTTCTATTGATTCAATAGTTATGTAAACGTTTACCAGAGGCTAAGTGGTGTTCTTTTTTTTTAAAGGGCTGCCCCAAAGTCGACCAGAAAAAACGGAAACTTCCCCATTTTGGAGAGGACAAAAATCAGGTGTATATGACCATTTGTCGAAAATAGTTGTTTAGAAGTTTAGTATTGGTTGTTGATAATTCATCTGGGTCTACTGTTTTTTCCTCTTCATATTATGATATATATCTGGCTGGTGGTTTCAAACATGTTCTATTTTTCCATAATAAAAAAGGGATAATCCTTCCCATTGACGAACTCATATTTTCCAGATGGTTAAAACCACCGACCAGATATACACATAATAATATGAATATTATTACTACTAATACATAACTAATGATATATGCGCATTTTTGTTCACAGTTCTATACTATACTATACTAATACTATACGATGCGATGCGATACTATACTATACTATACTATACATATATATATATATAGAGATGTATACAACGGAAACCTCCATGGCTGCCGAGTTTCTTACCTCATCTTCCCAAAAAAAACTGATGCACCTTGAGAAGACCTGGAAGAGGTGTCGTTCCACCAGGCATTGAACAAATATGGGGGTTTCCATAAATGGTGGTGGCCCCAAATGGATGGTTTATATAGGAAAATCCATCTAGAAATGGATGATTTGGGGGTACCTCCATTTTGGGAAACTTCCATATAAATAATTATGTATATATATATATATAAATCTGGGTAATTATCACGACCTCACTGTTCTCCCGCACTGGAATAATGGTTGATAAGGGGTAAGTGTCCCAAAATAGCCAAAAAAAAATCAGGTCAGTGAAATAGTGCAATTTACCCAGATAAGTATGTTTGTGAAAAGAAGTTCTCATTCTCACGGAGGATATGTGAGATATTTTCCAACCGATTGACGCACATTGTGTTTTTCTTACATATTATATACCCATATATACCCCTAAGGGGGCGATTATTTGACCCCTGAATTGGAGGGCACCTAGAAGATCTAGAAAATCATGAGGATATTCTAGCCGATTCTTGCCGCAACCATGTTTGATTCTCAGAGGATACGTCCCACTTTTCCACTTCCTTTTCCTGAAATTCAGTGGTTTTCCGTGTTTTTTTTTCCTTCCCTGCTTCTGATGCTGCTTCCCTGCCATATTTACCCTCTGGTAATTTAACATAGCTATTGAAAATGGCCCAGTCGAAATACTTGATTTTCCCATGAAAAATTGCCATGTCTGCCCATGTTCAATAGTTATGTAATAGTTTACCAGAGGGTATCCACATATATATGGTACAGGATGGCCCCCCCAGTTAAAAATTGGTTTATAAATCATTCTAATCCCCATTAACTATAGTTATATCTACCATAAACCATAGAATTCAGCCACTTATAAACCAATTTAGCTATCGAACGGGGGCCCCATCCTGTACATAAGTTATATATTGTCATATGTTTTGGGTGAAATCACAAGGTGCCTGAGCCTGGGAGCGCGGGCAACTTGGTCCGGACCCCCTGGCTATGCTCGAAAAAACAACCCATGCTGGGATGCCCATGGATAATTCGCCCATGGATGGGGAAAATTCCATGGTTTTTCAGGAGAAAATCAATGGATTGGTTTAAGTTTGTTGGGGAAAATCTTAACAACCATGGATTTTCCCATGTTTTGATCATGGGGTCTCCTGTATTTTTTCCCGAAAAAAACAATCCATTGAGAAAATGATGATGAACGAGCGAAAAAAATGCCGTAAGATCATCCATGTTTTCCACGTTTCTGGCACGGCAATTTCTCTGGTACGGCAGGTACCGCAGCCTCGCAGTGCCGTCATCCATGCGGAGTAGACCGAAAGTAAGATGGGGATTGATCAAACCTATATGCTGGGTCAACCTTTGTTAGATACTAGCTAGATCTAGCTAGTACTATCTGTTGCTATCAATAGTAAAATGTAGATTCACCAGCTAAAGAATCTGGTTGGTGGTTTGGAACAGTTTTTATTTTTCCACATATTGGGAATAATCATCCCAACTGACGAACTCATATTTTTCAGAGGGGTTGAAACATGTAGGTATACCACCAATTTAGGAATAGTCTTTTTGGCAAGTGTCTAAGATTCACCATGTATCTGCCATGGTCAAAGTTTGGGATTACCCATCTTGGATGGTCATCCAATGTCATCCCATAGGCCCATAGGGCTTTGTTGGCGATTCTCGTTCTCTTTTATGGATGATCATTAAAAAAAACATAACTCAATAGAAACCATCCATATACCATGTCTTGACCCTGCCCTAGAACATCCCCTTGGAAGCTGGATGTTGGCGGACCAGGGTTAGAACCTATGGCCAGATCTTTTTTTCCAGCTGCAGTGGTCAGGCTGCTGCATATGCAGAACTACGGCTAAATTCATCATACCTTACCCAGTCCGGGGTGATTTTCAGATTATATACCCTCTGGTAAACTAACATAGCTATTGAAAATGGCCATTTATAGTGGATTTACCCATTAAACATGGTGATTTTCCATAGTTATGTAACAGTTTACCAGAGGGTAAATGTGGGTCAATTTTCAGATCTGTGGATCAAAAAATCCGAGGTAGCTTCACCCTGCTTTTCCAATGAAAAAAATGTGGCTGTTATGGCATTTCATCCCCAAAAATTCATTTCCAAAGGCAGAGGTTTTGATCATGTTTCATCCATTGCCATTTCTTTTCTCAGCTCCACTCCTGTTTTTTTCAGACCTAGTGATTTACCTTCCGGTAAACTAACATAGCTATTGAAAATGGTGATTTATGCTTACCTAAGTATCAAACATGGAAATTTCCCATAGCTATATTAGCTTACTGAAGGGTAATCACTTCAATTAGACCATTTTGGTGTTGAAACCCATGGTGACTTGGGGACAACTTGGGGCTCCCATTTCAGGAAACCTCCAAATCACTTCAATGTCCTGTTTTGTTGCTGAATTTCTCCATTTTTTGAAACAGCCCAGGACGATTTGCTTTTGCATTCTCCAAGCATCCAAGGAGAATCTTTCGATGAGGCCTGGGATTCATTTTTTTTCGGGAAGGGAAAGTCCCAATTTTGGGGGTTGGAAAATCGGGAATTTTATGGACAATATCTGAAAAAAATGAAAATATAGACGGAAAAAAATTAGGAACATTAATTGTCATACCAAAAATTATGGAACATATATGAAAAGTATTTGCCCCTTAATGTCGTGGCTGTTGAAAATCGGTAGAACACACCCTTTTTTTGACACTGCCATGTGGAGATTGGTTTAGATGTGTTTGGCATGCCATATATCGTGTATATCGTAAATATGTGTATGTGGATAGATATGCTATACTCGTATACAACTGGACACATCACTTGTAGCTGTACAAGCATCGGGTTCATTTGGGGTACTGTACCGTAATTTTGAGCAGTCGCTACGGCAATTCTACCTGATGGACATCCATAGATTGGATGTGCATCACATAGATCTATGGGGAGACCATGTTATTTGCCGGTGAACATATGAGAGCTGGTCCCCCACGCCCCACAGTGGCTGGATCCACAGCACAGGAGGAGCCTTGACCATCCCCTTTCATAAACGGGTAGAAAAGTACATCATAGAAGTACAAAACAAGATTTTGAAGATGGTTTCGATGGCATAATCATAGTTTTCACGGCTTTGCCAGACTAGCTTTACGTTGGGTGTTGGTATGTGCAGGACTATATATATATATATAGGGTACCCTATGGTGCCCTAAAATCCACTGGTTCGTCGTCATTTTCCCCTGGCCAGAAATGTTTCTTGACCTTGTAAGTTCTTTTGGAGCCTCTGATGGTCTGCGGTTCCTATTGGACACAAATTGGTGTGAACTGGAACATAAAACATCATAAAACCAAGGTTTTTCACCCGAGTTATGAATGGTAGAATCCCATTGATGTACTTGTCCTCATATACATGATAGTTTGGAATGGGGTCGATCATCCCAGACCTGGTCATCTGAAGTCCCAAAAATCTCACTGGTGCGGAATGGAATGGGATGATTGCATACGACACGTAGATATTGTTCATACTTATGTCACAATCAGATTCCCAATATTTTTTTCACACACACCATTCTCAATTTTTGGTGATAATTCACCATCAATAGTGGGATGATTGTGCCATAAATCATGGGATGATCTGCTCATTCCGTCCCTACAAAGGCGGAAACCCGAAACATGTCCAGGTGGATCGGTTTCGCAAGACCTTCGTACAGGTGAGGCAGATGGAATGGTTTTTCTTTGAAGGTCAAGGAAAACAGGGGAAAAACATGGAAAAGGTTGATGGTTTTCTATGATTTTCTATGATTTTCTGTGGTTTTCTTGGTGATTCAGCCAGATCTATGACCAAATGATCCAGCTTCGAACATGGGTTTCATTCAATTTGGAGCTCTGGATCATCACTCAGGCGCTTCATTGGGTCCCGACTTTTTGGGTCAAGCAACTGGTTAGATTCGGTTAGATTCGGTTAGATTCGGTTATATACTACATGATAATATGATACTACCCTCTTGGTACTACTTTGTTACGTTAATTCTTATGGCAAAATTTAAGAGAAAATTCGAGAGCTCAAAATTTTGATCCATTGTTGGATCTCTCATTGTTGGATCTGTTGAATTTTTTGGGTATCTAAGATTCACCATGAGAACCAACACTTCTTCCGTTTGGTGCAATTCTGTAGGTTCCTGGATGTGAGAATCGCACCGCCGAAAGGACAGGCGTAGATTTGGGGGGGTTCCATAGTCATGGGGCTACCCCAAAAGCTGGATGTTTTTAAGGGGAAATCCCATCTATAAATGGATGATGATTAGGGGTTCACCATGGTACACCCATTTATGGAAACCCCCATTTGGCCTGGAACATCCTTGAGTTTACCACAGTAGCTGACATTCGGGTGAAAGAATTCTCATGCGACTGGTCGTTTGCCTCCGAACTTGGTTGTGGTTCGGACCCCAATTTAATCAATTGATAAGCTGGTAGCGAAAAACTCAGGCTACTGAACCCTCAAAATATCTACCACATCAAATTGGAAGCCAAGAAAGAAGCTCTGGGAAATCGATGCTTTTAAGACCTTTCGATGAAGGGTATCTTCTTCAGAAGGATTCCTTCTCACAGTATTTTCGGTGGCGTTTCGGGTCTTCACAAGCCACAAATGGATGTCTCTAAAAACAGGGTATACCCCAAAATAGCAATTTTAGTAGGGAACATGTGGGAAAGACATGTTTTAAAGCACTGGATCGAATCGGGTGCGTACTTGTTTTCCGACAAACCCACATGGCAGTCATTTTGAGCATCAAGTTGTTTGGCAACTTCCAGGCTGGAAATGACTGTTCTTTTCTATGTGGGAAGGGATTAAATCATTTGGTGCAATAATGGCAGGGTTTACAGTCCAGCAGTTGTTCCCAAAGTGTGAAGGATTTGTCTCATCCATTCCCATACTGCGGATGGTTGTTTGAAATCACCACTTGGAAGATGAGCAAAATCAGTCGAAATGTCATGGAAAAACCAAAAACCATCCCATATGATTTGCATTGATTTAGCGTGTTTCCAATCGTTTCATGGGAAATTCCTGTCCACATCTGTCCACCAGCCGGAGGATTCGCGAAATTGTGACTGAAGCTGTGGACAAGCTCAGCAGGTTCGATCTTCGATCCAGGGTCGCATGGTTGTGGAGCCTCAGGGTATCTTAACCCTCGACCTGTCATGTGGGTAAAACAATGCCATAAACTACCCATGCCTGGGAATTCTGAAAATACCACCATATACCACCTATTTATGGTGATTTGGGGGATGGTTGATTATTGTGTTAGCCACATTATTGGTAAAAGTATCTAAAGATATCAAAGACAAACCATCTGATGGTTAGGAGCGATCCGGAACTATGGCTATCCATATTCCATGATATTCCAATATGATGATTCACCCTTATTCCTATATGATGATTCACTCTTAACTCAGGAGCCAGTTGGAGCTACGAGTTTCCCAACCAGATGATAGCACATTTCCATACATTTCCCAGCATTTCCCCATGGTTTTATCAGGTTTTTCTGGGTATGATTTTCATAATTCACTAACCTGAAATAAGATAAGTAAGGCTATTCTTAGGGGATGATTCCCCTTATGATTCACCCAGATGTTTGTAAATTGTTCGAAAAAATCAGAGAAAAAATCTCTATGGCCATCTCTAGGGAGCCCGATTTTAATGAGAGATGGGAAAGTTCACCTTGGGCTCAATTTTGGGTTGGGTTGTTGGTGTACAAATACATACATGTGTGTATAAATATATATATATATATATACATACATGTGTGTGTACATATACATACAATCATACGTGTATATACGTATATATATAATGTATAGCTCTTTATATACACACACTGCATATATATTACCCCCTATTTTTACGTATTATATTATACAATAATCATATAATACAAGACAAGACGATATCATTTAACAAAATATAAGACATCGTGTAATGGGCCCCGTAGCTCCTGATGAAATCCAACTTCCAAGTGCCGTGATGTTTCAAGAGGAATTGGCTACAGAATTCTTCAAATGTGTCTGAAAATGAGGTATGTATACACCAACAATGGCTATTTTAATAGGGGAAACAATGATGAGAAAAACCAATGGATTTTAGGGATTCCCTATTTTCAGACACACCCAAATGGCTGGAAATGTTCTTCCAAAGATGTCATGATTTGATTTTCCTTAGCTCATGCTTTCCGGTTGTGCAACGATTCTTGCTCTTTGGAGGATTTCTATGGCCTTCCCCTGATCTTTGGGAAACCAACGATCTGTGCTAACTAGCAAAAATGAATGAACCCAAAGATGTCAATTCTAGTTTCAGGCTTGAATGACCCTATGGAAATCCAATGAACATACTGTGGAAACCCTATAAATCATGGTATAAAGCACGTATCAACTGGTGCAGGATTTCTTCCATCCCCAGTATGGCCGATGGCCCATCTGGCCAGGCAACATAAAGTGACTTCTGCCTCTCAAGTGGCGCAGCTGGAATTCAAAGTCGGAGAGCTCGGGATGTGGAACATTGGTGACATTCGGTTTCAGATCCAGAAAGTCATCAACTTTGGGTGAATCAATCCAGGCTTTCAAGATGTTTCAAGATGTTCCAAGATTTGATTCTGTTTGGGCCTTCTGTTTTGATACCATTGGACGAAGTGGCAAGCCTCCACCGGAAAAAGGTTGTCGACCCCATTGAAGGTGCAATGCTGCAGACTTTGACATTTCACTGGTGTGAGTTTAAGATAGGTTCACTTCATATTCTCTAGAATTTGGTGACTTTTTTTTGTAATGTCCCCATTGGTAAATCCACAATTTGGAGGGAATATACTGGGAATCGTTTCTATTTTTCATGGTCCCCTTATATAATCCCAGAAATGGTTCAAGGGGAAAAACAACAGGAAAACCCTCCATATTTCATGGCAACAACCATACTTGGTGGCTCATCCCACGAATCGTAAGTGGGTTATATCCCAGTTCTGTTCGTGGGATAAGTAGGGTCAATCCGCTTATAACTGGGATATCACCTCACCCACTTACGATTCGTGGGATGGGGCACCAAGTAGAGAAAAGTATGGTTCAGCAACATTAGTACATTACTAACATTACGCACAGACCCCGTGGTTTGCCTCCCTGTCGTCGAACATGAGAAGAGAAATTGCAGAAAAAACTGCGTATACGCAGTGTTTTCTGCTGTCGGATTCAGAGTTTTCAGGGTTTTATAGGGTTTTAGGGTTTAGGGTTTTAGGGTTTAGGGTTCGTCGTCTCGTAAATGCCAAAACACTGGCCCTGCGCAGGTTTTTGAGCATGTCGAAGGAGAATATTTGAACTCCATTCTAACCTTGGGGGCAAACCATAGGGTCTTGCCGTAACATTAGGTTTACATGGTTTACCCACAAAACCATGGTTTAGTAACATTAGTAACCTTGGCAAACCCTCCATATTTCATGGTAACAACCATAGTTTCCTGTGGATTTTCTAATTTTCCCTTAGCAAATCGAAGTTCCACAGATCCTCCAGATTTTTCGAGCGACCCAGGTGAGTCGGCAAGCATACACTGCGCCTCTCGGTGTTTGGGTCTTTTTGATAACTGGCCCATGGTGGGGTGAGTCACTGGCGCCCAATATAACATAGCTATAATAATATAAAATATACATATATATATATATATATACACAGTGTATGTGTATATATATATATGTATACATATATACACATTATACGTTTACATATTTTATATACTTGTATGTTATATATATATACATGTATATTTTAGGTGTATCTATTACATATTCTATTAGATATAGTATGATAGTTGCAAACACCATAGAACTAGGTACTGTAGGCGCTTCTTCCAATTTGTTCATCCCCAGCAGCCTCCAGCTAACCTTCAAGCAACTCAGCAAGTGATACGGTGGATGGGCCAGCGAAATCACCAGTTGAAAACAGTGCTAAACATCCCATGATTTATAGGGTTTCAACCATACAAGGTGGTGCAGGATTCCGCAACCATCCACAGTATATCTATATAGCATGTGACGTAAGCGAGGTGTGTAAGTGGGATGTGATATTTTTAAAAAAAAATATGCAGGAAAGATGCTTAAGTGATTTGTTTGTACGCAATGTCTGGTTCGAATAGATATGAAAGGTATATGTGCATGCATATGTAAGTGAGATCTGTGAGTGCGATCTGTGATCGAAGCATTATTTGATGTGAGTAGGATCAGTACATGAAATACGTGAGACGAGATATGTAAAAGTTCACTGCTATGTTGGTCGTAAGTTTTCATGATGTGTGAAATTGTGAAGTTTCTTGACAACTGGGTCCGAAAAAACAACGAAGCTTTCTGAGTCGTCAACTTCCATTGAGAACGCTTTCGATGGATCGGCGGCCGGGTTGATTCATCCAAAAGATCAGGGGTATTTTTTGCAGGATGTCAACGAATTATAGGTTTCTTTGGTCAACCAGATTTGGGTTTATCATGCTTTATCTGAATAAAAAATGGGGAACTCCCCTTAAAAATTTGATGGTAAATCATCATTTTCTGAAAATGGCAATCGGATTTCGTCCATGACAAAACCCATGGGATCGGTTCATGAACCGGTTCATTTCTGAGTGGTTCGACTTGACATTCAGCATATTCAGCCTAGGCTCTACTCCTTCATTTTCCCTCATCTTCAAAGTTTGCTAACAGAGAAGGAGGATGGCCCGATGGCTCCCCTGAGACCCCTGAGATCTGGATCCGATGGGTCATAGTTTCAAGAGGGGAAAAAAACATCAAGGTGGCGTTGAAGTATCTGGATGATTTGGAGATTTGTTTGGGATATATGGCTATGATACATTTGGATAATGATAATAAGTTAATATGGGATTTCAAACAAATCTTCAGATAATGATTTGGAGATGTTTGGGATGGTCAAAGTTGAAGATACATTCGACCGAAAGTAGCGTTGGCGATGTTTTATGATTCTTGGACGCAGAAATCCAGCGCCAGGCACGTTCCAAGAAGTCATGACCCAACTGCAGTTTGGTGTTTTTCAACCTTGGTGTCATAGATACAGGTAGATACGATGGTCCAGTTCTAGATGTTCAAACTGTCACGCCAACATTGATAATATGAAACTTATTGTATAGCACTATATAGTGTTTATAGATATTATATATATATAGTAATATATATATATAATATATATATATGTAGATTATAGCTCATGATATACACATACAATCATATATGGAGGTTTCCTAAAATGGTGCTATCCCTCATAAAAATCCATTTTTGGGCGGGATGTTCCATGAACCATCCGGTCCATCGAACTTGGGGTACCCCCACGCCTGAGGCAACCCCCATATATCGACCTCACTATAATCATAGTAAGGATTCGGCGAATCATCCCCACGATAGCTTTATTTCTGGTTAGTGAATCATTGTAATTTACCCATGTATATATATATACACACACATATAATACATAATACATATATATATATATATGCATTTACATATATATATTATTATATATGTAATTACCTGGTGACTGGTGGTCTTGAAAGTTTCAATGTCTCCCAATTGCAGCTGGCCAGGACCAGCTGCAAAGATCAGTGAGGAGGGGCCCGAGGGGCCGCGTTGGTGGACATGACCCTGAAAATCATTGAAAATCTCCAGGAGTACAGAAAAAACTACCCTCTGGTTATGTCAAAATAGCTATTGAAAATGGCCATAGAAATAGTGAGTTTTCCCATTGAAAATGGTGATTTCCCATAGTTACGTTAGTTTACCAGAGGGTATGATCAGAAAAGTCTGGTTAGAAAAGTATATGGTGTTTTTTGTATCATGAGACTAACATTAGGTTTACATGGCTTACCCACAATCCACCATGGTAAAGGTAACATGAGGTGCTGCCATTGCAGCCTTGCAGCAGGGGTGCTGGAGAAGTGCGCTTTAAGGGATGTCGGCCGAATGGCTGACGAGAGTTGTGTCCAAGCCTTGAAAGTGTAAGATGAAAAGCACGGTAAAAACCCTAAACACCCTACCCTCTGGTAATTTGTTACAGTTCTCTATTGAAAATGGCCCATTTATATTGGATTTACCCATTGAAAATGGTGATTTTCCACAGTTATGTTAGTTTACCAGAGGGTAAATGAAACCCTACATAAACCCTAAACAATCCCAAAAGAGTTGGTGGCATGATAAACCTCTGGGCAGCCCGGGGGTGACATTGGCAACATTAGTAACGTGTGGTTTGGTAGCATTAGCAGCGGGTTCTCTCCTGTCATATCTGTAAACAACTAACATAGATGCGGAACAACCAACCATGTGTAGACTATCTTTAAAGCAAAAAACGTATGGTCAACCACTACAGTTTAGTTTAGAATTAACAAAATCAAAACTGAAATGGATTTTTCACGTACTTAGGATCAACATGAATAAACTCATAGTTTGGTAAAATCCATGTACCTAGACTGAACCATGGCTACAAGATAGTTGCTTAAAACAAATGGTTCTTCAGTTTGAAAGAAAGCCCTTGGTGGATTGCTTTTTGTTTGGAGCTAGAGGAGCATGTTCTCCAGTGGCCTGTCCATGGTTTTTTATCAAAGCACCAGGTTTTGATACGTTTTGTCATTATAACCTGGTGCTTAGATCATGTTAGATCATATAACATGTTAGATCATCGTATATATAGTTAATGGTTGGTTTATTAATGACAACATATAACAACCATTCATTCGTGTTAGATCATGTTAGATCATGTTAGTTCTCCCTTTTCATTCTTTCTCCATGCTCAGAAACCAGCATTCTGAGCTTGCGATTCTCAGCAGGTCCTATGCGTCCCCAGATGACCTGTTGAAGGTTGAACGGTGGGAAGCCGCAAAAAAGATGGAAAAGTGAAAAACCTGGAAATATCCATGGGGAAAATACTTGAAGGTTGCTAACTTTTTATGGAAAAAGTGAGTATGGAAATATCCTTGGGAAATACTGTATGGATGTATGGAATAATTGGGGAGAATGGGCATAGAATGGGGATAAAGTCTGAAGAATGGGGGAAAGATTGGAACGTATTGGAATGTGATAAGTGAATGGGGATTCAATGAAGGTATACATCTAAGAAATATGATGTAGACGGGTGTGTCTGCAAATGGTGCATAGTATGGAAACCCTAGCGGGAAAATGATGGAATGGGGCACCCAATTTTAAATCAAACCCAAGTATCTTCTGAAGCATGTGATTAGGATGGGGAACCCCATTCTTGCCACATATTCATGGCGGTTCAAAGGGCTTCAACCAACCCCCAATTTTGGTTGTTGGTGATGAATGAGCCATGTTTTATCTTTATGCAGAGTTTTCATGATGTTGATATCTACAAGTACCGTTATTGTGAAGGGTCACTTTGCGGTACCATGGCCATTTCATTACGTGCTCATTGGCTTTGTTTTTGGAAGTTGCCACCCAGGGTATCTCACTCTATGAATGTTTCGCTTGATCAATATGAATAAATTATATATATATATAGAATTATATATACATAGTTGTATATATAATACAATACAATATATATAATATAATATAGTATATATATATATATTAAAATATATATGATATAATATATATATATATAATAATATATATATATAATATGATATATAATATAATATAATATAATATATTTAATATAATACAATATATATAATATATAATATAGACAATACAATATATATATATAATAATATAATATAATATAATATATAATATAATATAATATATCATATAATATAATATATAATATAATATAATATAATACAATAAAATAATATAATATATAGTATAATATAATATAATATAATATATAATATGATATAATATATTATAATATATATATTATAATATAATATAATATAATATAGTATAATATAATATAATATATATTAAAATATTATATATAATATTTATAATATAATATAATATATATAATATCATATATAATATACAAATATATATATATATATAATACATATATATAATATTTATAATATAATATATATAATATCATATATAATATACAATATATTTTTAATAGAGTGGACTATGGTAAACGGCGTTGTGGTCGTCCCAAGCAAAACTGGCTGTGGAAGTAATTACTTGGAATCTGTAGAACATGATTTCCGAATCTAGAATGTAGCCTTAAACCGAGAATTTTAATGTTTCTCCGTGGTTCCTTGGCTACGTCAACGCCTTGCTTCTTTTGAAGATGCTTCATTGCAAGGTATGGCTGGGAAAAAAAAATAGATATATTTGATGTATAATATATTATATATCTAAAATATTTATTATATTTATAATATATTATATTATACATACACAGTCCCCTTCATGCATGAAAATTTTGATTGTAGGTTGCTGGGCATGGGGAACTCAAAAGACCTGTTTGGTAGGCAACAGGTTGGCGGATTTTGTATTTTGGATACTATGGCGGCAGGTACCCTCTGGTCAACGTTTACACAACTATGGAAAATCTCCATTTTTTATGGGTAAATCCACTATAAATGGCCATGTTCAATAGTTTTTTGTATGTTTACCATGTCGGGTACATGTTCCATCAATGGATTGGTTGAAGGGAAAAATCTTCAACCGGAAAGCCCCATGATCTCGGAAAAGCCATGGCTTCCATAGCTAAATAACATTAAATAACTAGAGGGGAATGTGGGAAGCCCAATAAAGCTACCATTTGGGGATAGTTTATACCACCCATTTATGGTGATTTACAAATGACGTGGGTATTGTTTATTCTTGGGTCCACATTAATAGTTAAATCTCTTGCCATCTCTTGCAGGTGGTTCCAGCTCAAGGTTGGGTAAGATTGGCCAGATGTCCGGAATTTTCAAAAAGGCTTTCCGATTTCCTGAATCCCTAGAGAAAAAAAAGGTGAACTACAAAAGCGAATGTCAAATGGTTTTGTCACCATTAAAAATAGAAAGTCATGTTTTAACCAAGTTAACCACAAAAGAAAGGCAAGAAAACATGTTTTAAAACAACAATTAAAACTATGTTTTTGTCCATAAGTTTAACCAACAAAAGTTTGGACCTGAAAAGCGACGCCACTGCGCCAGGCGGTTCCTGGGGGTGAACGACTCTGTTTCGTAGCGGGGAGCACTCAGCTTGCAGAGTCGTGGTTGGAAGGATGTCTTTCGCGAAAATGTTCCAATTCTCGGTGTGCTTGGGGGTCCAGTTCCACTTAGATATCTAACCATGTATACTTATCACAAATGGAGAAATGCTTAAGATTCCGCAAACAAACGTTGTTTCATTTTGTCTGGTTGAAGGGGTATCTAAGGTTGGCTGTGGTGAAATATCCTGTTTAGTTTGCCCCATGTTTGCTGCTGGGCTGAAGGCTGGTTAGGCCTCCTGAAGGTTCATGGTTCATGGTCAGCTTTTGACCGACTCACAATTTTGGCGTTTGATGTTATAGAACGGAATCCCGAATGATCTTGTATTTTTTGGTCAGTCTCAGTCCGTTTTCTTTTTTTTTCCCCCACAAAACTTACCAGCCAGCAGTAGAGATTTTCCCACCCAAGGCGACTCCAGTTCCGATCTCAGGATGTCACAGAGTCAGCGGCAGAATTGGAATTGCTGGAAGGCAAGATTGCGCCCGGTGTCCAAGGCAAGTTGGAGTGCGTCGATGATAAGTTGGAGTGGTGTTTAAAAAAGTATGTCTTAAGTCTCATCTCCATGTTTACACAATATGATGTAGTACACAGATCATACTGTATATCATCTATAATATCTATAAGTATATAAGTATATAGGTATATAGGTATATAAGTATACAAGTATATAGGTATATAGGTACATAAGTATATAAGTATACAAGTATTTTTAAAATATATATATATAATTATATAAGTTTATAAGCATATAAGTGTATAAATATATAAAGATATAGGTATATAAGTATAAGTATATAAGTATATAAGTGTATAAGTATATATAAGTATATATAAGTATATATAAGTATATATAAGTATATATAAGTATATATAAGTATATATAAGTATATATAAATATATATAAGTATATATAAGTATATATAAGTATATATAAGTATATATAAGTATATATAAGTATATATAAGTATATATAAGTATATATATATACAGTAAGTATAAGTATATATATATAAGTATATATAAGTATATATATAAGTATATATAAGTATATATATATAAGTATATATAAGTATATATAAGTACATATAATTATATATAAGTATATATAAGTATATATAAGTATATATAAGTATATATAAGTATATATAAGTATATATATACAGTAAGTATATATAAGTATATGAATATATATAAGTATATATAAGTATATAAATAAGTATATAGAAGTATATATAAGTATATATAAGTATATATATAAGTATATATATAAGTATATATAAGTATATATATAAGTATATATAAGTATATATATAAGTATATATAAGTATATATAAGTATATATAAGTATATATAAGTATATATATAAGTATATATAAGTATATATATAAGTATATATAAGTATATATATAAGTATATATAAGTATATATATAAGTATATATAAGTATATATATAAGTATATATAAGTATATATATAAGTATATATAAGTATATATATAAGTATATATAAGTATATATAAGTATATATAAGTATATATAAGTATATATAAGTATATATAAGTATATATGAGTATATATAAGTATATATAAGTATATATATAAGTATATATAAGCATATATAAGTATACATAAGTATATATAAGTATGTACAAGTATATATAAGTATATATAAGTATATATAAGTATATATAAGTATATATAAGTATATACAAGTATAAATAGGTATATATATATAGGTATATATAAGTATATATAAGTATATATAAGTATATATAAGTTTTTATAAGTATATATAAGTATATATAAGTATACAAGTATATATATATACATATAAGTATATGGGAATGTAAGTATATATAAAAGTATAAGAGTATATTTGGGTATATAAGAGTATATGAAAGTATATAAGAGTATATAAGAGTGTATAAGAGTATATCAGAGTATATCAGAGTATACCAGAGTATACAAGAGTATAAAAGAGCACATAAGTATATAGGTTGTAAATAATAAATATGTATATCATATAAGAAGAGTATAAGAAGTTTATAATGAGTATATAATGAGTATATAATTATAGAGGGATATACAAGTGTATAAGTAATCTTATAAGTACATAAGTAATTGTATAAGTACATAAGTAATTAGATAATTATATAAGAAATAAGTATATAAGTATAAAAGTATGTATATATATAAGTATATATGTGTTTTTTATATACAGATGAATGTATATGTTCAATCTGTCTATCTCTATGGCTGGTGATGTTTTCTTTTTAAAGATCCTATGGGAAGTTCCCAGAATCCTGGGTTGCTGAGGCCCCACGAAAAGATCGAGTGCGTGGATAAGGCACGGATCAAGCGCGGCCGGTGGCCTTGCCCGGCTGGGATGCGCCATGGTCGATAGTTTCTGGGTAAATTCTAGTGACCTCACAGCAACCTCACTGGCATGATATACTGAGTCAGCCTTAGGTCAGTGAAATCTGAAATAACCCAGATAGTTGGATTGAATCATTGCCATCGGGATTTTTTTGGGGGATGGTCATCAATCACCATGTTCATAGGGATTTACGGGCACATATGGTTCATAGTTTGCGCATGGTTTCTTAAGCTAACATGTCCTATGAACTGGTGTGGGGTACTCAATAGCAGAGGTTACATGCCATTTACAAATGACCAACGTTGCCAGATAAGTTTACCAAGGGATGCCCACAATGGCACTGTAGGTGGTTCATAATCATGGTTGGTTCACCCCCTTATGAATATTTATATTGTACAATTATGTACGCACATACATACAGTCTACATCCCCAGTCACGTCACTAACTGGAATGCAGATGAATAGGTTTAAGGGTGATAAAGTCAAATCCCCATCGCTTGGTGGTACTTACATAATTAGATGGTATAGGGGATACTTACTGGCTAAATGGGGAAGAGAAGTATCCAATATGAGGAATCAAGGTACGTGATACCCTCTCGTAAACAAACCTGGCAATACAAACTGAGTATAACACGGTTTTCCGGTGTTCATTGCCATGTTTCATTGCCAGAGGGTATACTGTAATGGGCCTGCTTGGCGCAGTTTCAAGCTATTTTTTCTATTGTTGCATGTTGTTTACATCGTGAAATCAAAAGTACGCGGCCGGTCAACCAGCAGCGAAGATGATTCGTCCCATGACCGAAGTGAAATGGTGTTGACTCAATTGCCATGGAAATCTCAGGTGGCCCGTAAAAACTTCTCCATGTTTCCATGGCCATAGATTCTATGTCTATCAGTATATATATATACGTATATATATATATATGTATATATATATATATATGTATGTATATATATATATATACGTGTATATATATATATACATATATATATATATATATCCGCCAGGTCTGAAAAAAAAACCTCTGGGTGGTTCTTTTCATGTTTATTGATATGTTTCTGACCAGATATTCAAGGATTATCCTGACTAATGTATACTAATGTGGTAAAGCCAGTAGTCCATCCTCCCTAAATGGTAGGATATTTCACGATTGAAGTTTATCGGTTTATCACACCATTTGGGATGCAATATATATAAATATACAGTATATATACTATAATCATATATCACCATCATCCCCAAATATATGATAATACTCTTCGGTAATCAAACATGGGAATTGGAAATCCTCTATAAATGGATCATCGATCTAAAGGGGTGGTTTTCAATTGCCATGTTTGATTACTAGCAGGTAAAAAAAATCAACTACGTTCTCCAAAGATAAACCTCCATTCTAGATAAATTGTCCCAGCTATAAAGCTCCATGTTTCAATGTCAATTGCCATGTTTCATGACCTGAAGGTAAACCATGAAATTTCTTGGGTTCCTGGCTTTCCTGTAGTGTTTCCTGTAGTGGTTCCCTTCCATTTCGAAGATCTTGGTCAGGCGCATGCCTTGTTGCAGAAATCCATTGCCTCGCTGGCACCAGAGAGGCGTGGTGCTTCGGCAAAGCCATGAATTTCTGTGAAGTGGTACCCTCTGGTAAACTAACGTAGCTAAGGAAAAAAACTTGTTTGATAGGTAAATCAACTAGAAATTGCCATGTAGCTATGTAACAAATTATCAGAGGGTAAATATGTTATAAATTTAAGCTTATCAACTGATAAATAGAATACATAGCTCAATTTATGGAAATCTTCATCGGGAAAGGGATGAGAACATTCATACCTTGGGCACCATGGTTCCATGGCGCCCAGTTCCTGGCTACTGTACCGGTGATTTCGAGTGGAATGTTTCTTCAAAAGCAGTGGATTGTGTTTTTTTTGTGGTCTCCACATGCAACGAGACAACCCCAGAAATCCCCAGAAATCCCCAGAATCACTGCTAAATGATGTGTCAAATCAGGATCATCGTAAGATCGCAAGGTCTCTGCTGTGGTGGATGCAGCGTATGTCAACTCTATTTGGTGGTTTCCACCGATTTCGTATAAAGTCACGCCATATGTCACGAAAAAAAGGTTGGAAAATGGTTGACATGCCATATGGCAACATATGACAACGCTATATATGCTATATTTCGTTGGCATTTCAACCAGTTTCCAACTGATTTTCATCGTAACCTGGGGCAGCAAGTTGTTCCAGGTTCAATCTCCCTCGAAGGCCACTGTTGAACGGTGCCCCACTTCTCAATGGAGTATCACCATCCAATCAAAGGTCGCAGCGGTGAGGATTTTGCCCAGAAAATACGCCGGGTCACGTCGGTTCGTTCAGGTCAAGCACACCGATGGAGATTACTGGTGATGATGTTGCTTGGTTTTGTTGATGGACTGTCACAGCTGTAGCTGATGAAAGTACATAGAATATATATATATATATATATGCATTATATATGCATAGAGAGAAAGGGAGAGACATGAACATAAAAACCTAAAACCCTAAACCAAAAATAGATGGAAACATGAACATAACTGAACATAAAATGTGTATATTGATAGGCTCAAGGCTGGAGGTTCCCCAAAGCCTCCAGCCTTGAGTCTTTCTCAGTTTCATGAGGATGCTTTTTGACCAGATCTCTTCAAAACTATTCTGCATTAATTAGATGGATGATGTTTGAGGATGTCAAAACTAGTTCCATTCTCATTCCATCTATTTGAGGATGTTCATTCTGCATTAATTAGATGGATGTTTGCCTTATTAAGCGTTTGCTTGGACATTGTTGTCGACAAGAACATTCAAGCTGCCAGCCTGCTCACACATTTCTGCCAAGGTGACAGGTGTGTGAAATATTGTGCATTGTCTTGGTAAAATGTGTTTTGTCAGTTAGTTTTACGATGTATGAAAATATTGCAAATGTGCTTTAAATGTCAGCCAGGAACGACGCAAAACAACATATTCGCCATAAACTACGGGTTTGCTTTGCTGACGCATTTGCAAGTTTACCCACGTTGTAGCTAAATGCACACACAACAAGTACGGTGCAGAATCTGGATCCTCGCTTTGAGAATCACCATGATCGGCATGTCCTGCCCCTTTGGCTGGCCGTTTCACACACCGTCGGCCGGGTGTGGGGCACATGCTGGGGTGCCTTTGCATTCGGTGCGAGGTTTTTTTTTTCACCCTTCAGGCCAACACATCCTGTCAGGATGTATGACAGCAAGACGATGCGCTAAGGTGCTTGCTGGGGGTGTTCCAGGTTCTGGCCAGCGTGCTGTCAGGGGAGGCTATCTGCCGCACGCAATTTATGAACGATTGAAATGTCTCGGAATCAGCGTGGCGAAAGTTTCTGAGGTTCTTTCCTTGTTTATCCTCGTGGTTTACAGGACTGCTGAGCCAGCGTGTGGTCATCCTCCCTCATTTGGAGGTTTCCCAAATGATGGTCATCCAAGTCATTCGACCATTTTAGTATTGAAACAGATTGAAACCAATGGTGACTTGGGGATTCCTCATTTTCAGAAAGTCCCAAATTACCATATTCACAGATATTCATGGATGGCTTTCCCACAGTCTCAACGCATCGATAAGTGTTAGCATGGGATACAAAATGGTATATAAATGAATAAATGATTATAAATGTATATAAAATTCAGTGGCTATAGGAAATGAAGGGCCTATAGGGATGGGCGCTGATTGACATCAATCTTTGGTTGGAATTGACTGACTGACGACTCAAAGCCAGAATGACTGAGCTCAGTCAATCCCTGAGGCTTGGATGGCCGGTCCCATGATATGTTGGTGTTTTTTCACCATGGCACGTGGTTGAAAAACTCTGCATCTTTCCGGAGGGTGTTCCGGAGGGGCCAAATGGAAAATTCATGAAAATTCCAAGTTTCAATGGATGGATCCAGTAATATCTGGTGCAAAATACCTTTCATTGAACCAATTGAACGAGCGCCGGTGATTGGCAGTGTGTTTTTGTTCGCCCATCAAAACATCTGAAATCAACGTGCCCCTGTCGCAAGGAGTCAAGTCAAGAACTTTCTCGCCCATGTGTGTCACATGGAAATGTACCTCCAAGGCCCTAGCAGGCGTGGAAGTCCAAAGGATTCCTAGTTTGACGCTTTGCAATGGGAAAAATGACGATAAACCATACGCAGGAATACGGGGAAACCCATTTTTTGAGGCAACCCCTTTTGGCGATTGTGACTGGGACCCATAAGTACGTATTGTTGACTCTCTTCCATTGGGATCAAAAAACATTACCTCAGCTATACCAAGCCTTCGTAGACCTGCAAGTGCTGTTTTGAAAATGTTGGATTTCTTGTGGGAGAGATCCCTTCCAACCAGGAATTGGACATGTTTTTTCCTTTTTCTGCAATATCAAACAGCCATCAGCCCCTTTTTCCAAGCCTGGCGCAACCTTGGTTTTTACTGATGGAGTGTTGAATCGCCTGCTGATGGCTACCTACGGACGCTTAGAGACCAAAAAGGGATCAAGATATTGTATATCAAAATGCCACGTTGGTAAAATATGTTTTTTGGATTTCAATGTTGGATGGTATTGGATCATTTTGGTGATCTGTTTTGGTTGTGCTTTTGCGGGCGATGTGCTTGTGAAGAACTCTTTGTCACCTCCCAGGCCTGATTTGGCTTGGGGAACTTTACCCCGTGGTGAAGATGTTTGCATGTATGAACATATCTTGGCGTTTTCAGAATGAGTTTTTCATTTTGGGAGGGCAATGGAAATTGAAGGCTTTTCATGTTTTTTCTCAGTTTTCATAACGGAATCAAAATTAAGGCATGGGTTTGTCCGAAAGTACAATGATAATATATATATATACATACAGTGTTTATATATATATATGTATATCATATATATATATATGGCGGGTAGCTTCCATAGCACGCCTTGCAGGTCCGGAGGAGGTGCCCGCTTTGAAGAGGCCGGCTACGCCGTCTCCGCCTTGCAGGCGCCCTACATTGGTTTTGGGGGGGCTATCAGAATATAGATTTACACTAATATGTATGGATATATGGATCTAGATATAGATAATCGTCCACATAACTAATATATATATATATATATACTAGTACATATATATATAGATAGATAGAGATATAGATATAGATATAGATATATTTATACATAAATGTATAGACATATGTATGTATGTATGTAATGTTATGTTATGTTATGTTATGTTTTGTTTTGTTATGTTATGTTATGTTATGTAATGTATGTATGTATGTATACATATATATAATTATGAAGCGATTTCGATGCACCACAGCGTGATACCGCACTAACATGTTATATTAAGTTCAGGGTCTCATGGCCCTGAAGAATCCTGAAGCCAACTGAGGAGCATTCATGGCCGAGTTTGGTTCGAAAGGTTGGTCATCCAGATTTGGGATATCCAATTTTGAAATAGCCATAGCTATTGGGGTGAATTGTGGTGTCCAAATCTGCTGGGACTGGCACTGCGCACAAAAAATTGCAGGGCATCTCACCTCATTCAGCTGAGGGATCTCTACCAAGCGATTCAGTTTGTTCACCCATTATTCACTCCAAGTCACAGCGTGTTCAGGCAGGTCTTCAATTCTTCATGGAAGAAGAGAGGCTGGGTCATGGTGATCAACCAGAGACGTGGATCTAGGAGCCCTCTTTCTACGTGCATGCATACATACGCACATAGGTAAGAGTAATGTTTATGTTTTGATACCTATCACAAATATAATCAAATATACATAATTATATATATACATATGTGTATATATACATTACGCATTACACATACATAAATTCCAGTGTCACATTGAGCGACTTCATACCCTTGGCCACATGCGTTTCTTCCCGTTCATGTCAAGAAGTGAATTATCTGCGAATCCCGGGGATTTTCCGTGTGAACGCTGAGTGAACGCCGCCCAGATGAAGTGATGATGGTAGTTTGAGTAGGAGGTTGGGGCCATGTTCAACCAATCAAATATGGACGGAGGTTCCTGATATTCACTAGAGTCACTAAATGTGTGTTTCATATTTTTTTTGGCGAGCAAGCCTTTGGGGTTGTGAGCGCTCAGGATTAGAAACAGTGGGATTGTCTGAAAATTAGCTACCTCTAAATCTAATCAAATCTATTGCTTAATCATCCTGTTCCCCCTAAAAGATGACCACTTGATGGTATACCGCTATACCCAATTTTCAGACAGGCCCCGTTGTTTTGGAGGATACAGTGATCAGTCAATAGCCCAAGGAGCACACCTCTTAGACAATGAGGGTACCATTTCCCAATATCCAAAAGATCCAAAAGGATCCAAGATCTTTGCATTTCGTTTAGCAAACCCATGCGTGGTCAACTGCATCAACCACCTTTATCATGTTCATCCCTCATTTCGGAGATTTTTTGGCTTCCAGCCAGCCGGCACTGCGACGCAAACTTCATAGATCCACAAAAAAAAAGCCTGGTTTCGAAGCGCTGACGTAACAAGAGGAAGGGGATACCCTCTGGTTATTTAACATAGCCATGGAAAATCACCATTTTTAATAGATAAACCATCTATAAATGGGGCATTTTCCATGGCTATGTTAAATAAGCAGAGGGTATTCTTCCCTTACCAAGCAAGTACCAAAAAAAACAATCCAGATCAATCCAGCAATGTCGCAAGTTGATAAATAAGATTAAATAAGGCAATCTCGTAGTTCACCTTCGGATACTCAATCTTCAATTCCGTAGCAGTTAATTTTCTAATTACACCCTATTGGCGCCGTGGCCTAAGCATGGCTCATTTTCCCATATCTAAAAGGTCGTCAATCCATTCATACGGATTGAGCCTATGGATTCCCATGATGGGATGGATGACCATGCCTGAATGATATGATGTTAGATCCCAAGTAGATCCCAATTATCTAGAAAATTATACTGGTATCATTGAAATCATTGAAATCATGAATCATAACTGGTATCCCAATGATCTCCCCATGTTTTAGTTAAGTTTTATACCCTCCCAGTTAACACCCTGCAGGCCAGTGGCCCCCACTGGACCCAGTGTAGCTTGGCAGCCAGACCCTTTGTGCAGGTCATAGTTGTTGTGCAAAAAGTATGATATAACAGGTATTTTTACATATGTACATTATATGTGTATATCTATGTGTATATCTACGTGTATATCTATGTGTATATCTACGTGTATATCTATGTGTATATCTACGTGTATATCTATGTGTATATCTATGTGTATATCTATGTGTATATCTATGTCTATATGTCTACATGCATATACATCTACACATACATTCACCATCATACACCATTGCGTATCAGTTTCCTTTTTGTTTGTCTCTCCATCACAACTTGTGCAACCACCCTGGCTCGCGATGCCTTGGGTTTGTCTGGTTTTTCCTGTCAAAATTGCCATTTTGGGGTTTACCAACCATTTTCAGACCACCCAATGGCAAGAAGAGTATTCTCCAGATGTACATGAGCCATAATTTGGTCTACCCTCATGACCAAGGTTCACAACTGCGATAAATTACCAGATGGTGGTAGAAGGTTTACGCACTTTTGAGTGACCCATCATTACGTGAGATATGGATCAACAGTATTCATCACAAGTGGGCAAGAAACCTATGCAGCAAGAACGTGTTGAAAGGTTATATACATGCACTGATCTCCCGAAACAACATGTGCAATGTAGCAATCTCTATGTATGCACAGATACAATATACACATATATGGGTATGGATCAATACCTATTAATACCATTTTTAGTGGGATGAACATCCATTTACCAGCTATTTTGATGTTCACCATGGGTATAAGGTTTTGACACACTGCCATATATATATATGTACATATATGTACATCTGTATTCATTCATTTTGTATTCATTGATCTAGCAGGGAAAATACGGTGTGTTTGGGCTTGGGGCCACATCGAGCCATGAGGTCTTCTCTTGTCTCGGCTCCCAAGGCAGATGGGCGAGTTCTGACTCCGAATCACATGAATGGAGAAAAAGATGAATTCTTGGTATTTTATGGATTATTTATGGATTGTTTATGGATTTTTATGGATTGTTTATGGATTGTTTCTTGGTATTTTGAGGCTCCCAGGCTCTAGGTAGTTGGATTTCAAATTGAAGGGTTGAACAGAGATACTTTCAGATCTCACTTTGTCACACTGGGTGGCAGCATGCCTTGTGATGCTGCAGCCTTGGGTCAATTCTTGTTGGCGTCGTTGCAATCGGCCCATTACTTTGCTCATGGTCTCTACATTGGTGCCCAATTGTACGACATCTTGCCCAAAATACTAAGAGGCAAGCTTCTGGTACTCGTAAACACTGCATAGTTTGGGAAAAATCGACATAGAAATAGGCAAGGCAACACTCACAGCTGCCCTTAAACTCACTGAATCTAGACCCATCTCGCAGGTCCGGAGGAGGCGGCCCGTGGGACTGGCGGACAGGGAACAGCGGTGATGCGGTGATGGGGACGTTGCTACTGATGTTGGGAATGTTGGGAAGCTGATATGGGGGGTTCCATAAATGGGGGTACCCAAAAGTGAATGGTTTATAATGGAAAATAATGGAAAATCCTATTGAGTTGGATGATTTAGGGATATCCTCATTTATGGAAACCTCCATATCAGTGATATCCCATGAAGAACATGAAGTATAAATATAGATGTGTAACTCTATGTTTCCTCAAGAATCCAGGGATAATTCATTCATTATTGAATGACATTTAATGTATAATGAGTATAATGCATGGAAAACCGCGATGATGATGATGATGATGATGATGCTGATGCTGATGCTGCTGCTGCTGGTGGTGGCGGCGGCGGCGGCGGTGGTCGTTCTTGTTTGTCCTCGTCTTTGGCATGTTTTTTTGTGTTTGTGTTTGGTTTTTTATTTCTTATCGTAAGCTGGTGTTCTTGCTTCTTTCCTGTTGGTCGTTTATTCATGGTTTTTGATGTTTTCTCCTTTTCTTGTGTTCCCTTATTTTCAATTGCGCTGCTGGTGGTAGTTTGATGAAGTGGCAGTTGAGGGTGTCCATAGAGCAGTTTCATTTTTTTGGTGTGCCATTCATCCGAAAACTGCTCCACACCAAGAACGCTGGGCATATGGGTAGGAAATGGGCTTAAATGATCTTTAATGTACATACCGGTCCAACTACGAACTGATGTATGAAGATCATCCAAGTAGCATTGAATCTGGGTAAATTATAACGACCTCACTACGACCTCACTGGAAATCATGGTTAGTAAGGGGAACCATCCCCAAGATAGCCTTATTTCAGATTAGTGAATTATTATAATTTGCCCAGATTGAATTTGGTTATATTTGGTTGATGGGCCGTTGAAAATCATCCTGACAATCCCCGGCTGAACTGCTGCCGTTGGCAACGTTGGACCTGGATATGGGACTCATGGGACACATTTGACACCACGAATTCCAGTGACCCTCTGGTAACTTCACATAGCTATAGCTATTGAAAATCACCATTATCAATAGGTGAAGCATAATAAAACATCTACAAATGGCTCATTTTCCATAGCTATGTTATAAAATATCCTACAAAATGCCGAAAATCGGCTAGAAAATCCAACTATGAACTACTACTGTCCATAAACATACCTCCAAAATTAGCCAAAGATAATAATCCAACTATTTGCTGTAATATCAACTATAAATATCCCTGACATCCCTCCTCTCCAAACACAGCAAGGGACGTGTTTCGTCCTCTCAGGCATCCCACCTCCAGGTACAGAGCCGCGAAGTCGGGTCTGAAAATGGGGGAAAATGAATGAAAATCCATTGGTAATCAGTAATCCATTGGAAGTGGGAGTAGCCATGGGTAGCCCATGGGGGTAGCCGTTTTTTTCAGACAAACCCATGTCATAGTTATATATTTCATGGCTGCAACTGAAGAAACTTCATCTTTTGAGCCTTTTTCACTACTCATGAGCCAAGGTCAGTCAAGTTCATCGACAAGTTTGGAGATCAATTATATATATATATATCGCATTGTTTGCAGGATATTAAAAACTGTGCCATCGCATGGGAAAACATGCATCGACCAGACTGATTTCATGTCAAAACCAGGGTCAGTTTTGGTCATGTTTGAGCAACCATGCTTTTCACGCCATGTTTGTGTACCCAGCAAAAAGAAACATATAATTGGAGACTCAACCCCAATGATCTTCGAAATATCAAAAAAAAAATTGGATTTTGGCATCTGCCATTTCAGTCATTGCCGAACCGCGGTCCCGCTTGGTCAGGGTTTGGTGCGCTCTGCTCGAGCTCAGGAGCGAGACTCGGAGTTGGCAAAAATGGCGATAGAAGCGAGTTGGTGATGGGGCTAAAAACGTCCTCTAGAATCTGGGGTAAACATGGTTAATTGATGTTAATTGGATGTAACCCATGTTGAATTGAAATTGGAAGAGAATAATAAGTATTTTTGGGCATCATGGGAGTACAACCAACAATATGACATATGGAGTCATGTGGATGTGCCTCGAAATTTTCGGGATGTGCCTCCATTTTTTGGCCATGTTCATCCGGTGGCCATTTTTTCTTCCAAACCATTGGAGCTTGGGGGTGAAAAACATGTTGAGAAAACCTCGAATTTACCCGGCCTGGTAAACTGACAGTTTGCTATTGAAAATGGTGATTTTCCATAGCAAAATGTCAGTTTACCCTCTGGTTATCTAACATAGCCATGGAAAGATCCACCATTTTTAATAGGCAAACCATCTATAAATGGGCCATTTTCCATGGCTATGTTAAATCACCAGAGGGTACCAGATGGTATTATGTCTATCATCTTCCAATGAAATTGATGGTCATTGCCCTGTGCGAATCATGGCAGTGGAATTTTCAAGCAGCTTGTAGACAACATTCCAAAACGCAAATGCCTTGGGGGCTAGAATCCCACAGTTTCAAACAGACACATATCATCACATATCATCCATTTATATCCATTTATATCATGATATATGATGATATACCACAGTTTCAATGGTATATCACATTTATGATGAATCATCACATATCATCACACATCATTTCAGAGTTTGCTACAGGATAAACATCCCTCCCTACGATAGTCGACGGTTGAGTCCCTATGCGGCTGTGGCGGTTTCGACATTCTTCGTGGAGTTCAATATCAGCCAGTATGCATCAAGATAAGTATCCAAGCACTATCCTTCAAAGCTTGATTTATTTGATTTGCACATTTCAACCATCTTCGCAAATCTCAATAGAACAGTACTGTAATGTACTGTACATTTTTTCTCCTGCAACGTGACGCGCTATTCTGTGTGACCGGAGCTTCCCTGCAATGGAATGGTTCCGCCGTGCCCCTCAAACCTGGTGAACGTTAGATTCGTTAGGGGTAAGCCAAGCCGATTGGCAGATGTCTGGAAAATTGTTGCCAGAAATGTTATCTAAATTCTAGAGAATACCAAGCAAAATTGTGTTGTTTCTTTGGTTTGTTTCTTTGGTCGTAAGTCGAAGATTGGCCTGCCAGGCAGCCCGTTGACGACGCGCCCAGACTGCGGGAATACAAAGAGAGCACCAGGGGCAGTGTGGAACGTTGGTCACGTGTTTGGATTTCATGGGAATGTCACCAGCAAAAGTGAAGATGTTTAATCCCAAAAACATGAATCGTTCGCAAACAAACATGGGATATTTCACGGGATGCCCTGAAGCGGCTAGTAATACATGACAGATTCTCAGTCGGGTTCTGGCATGGTAAACCGGCTAACCTGGTTAGCACCTGGGCTCCTTAGAGGAAACTCCAGATGAATTTGGACAGATTTGATGCGGCATCACCATCAACGATGGGTATGCTGAGGGATTTCACATCAAACCTGACTTTAGATTATAAGTGAATAAAATATAACCATAGGTATACCATACTATACCCCGGTTATGGGTTATAAACTACGAAGTGGGATGCACATCCAAGATGACCTTCGCCCGTTCTGTATTCTTTCCAGCCTGCAGCGAGAAGATCCCTTAGCAGTCATCGTCTAGGTCAGAGGATTGTCGATGGCTTTATGCATGGACGCTTATTGGACTATCTAAATTGTATATATATACACACATACGTATGTATGTATATATATACACGTATGTATGTATGTTATGTAATGTAATGTAATGTAATGTAATGTAATATATGTATGTATATACGTACGTATATACATATATGGCATATAATTGGTTATGAGTAGGGTTGTATCCGCTTCCGACTTGAAATAGGACAGGTGAACGCCAAGTCAGCGCCTACTTGACTGACAACAGGGGCCCCATTTCAGTGGGATTTGCCTGCGGGTCTGGTGGAGCCATTGGAAACTGCGATGGCTTCCCATGATGCAGGTACGACAAGGATGGGTCAGGTGAAGCCAGGTGCCAATGAATTTTTGCAGATCGCCAGTTTTTTGACCTGGGACGGTCATGTAGAACTGCACTGGACTGTTTCAAAGGGCACATGATGGTTAAATCCTTCAAGCCTCAAGCTACTTATTGATGCGGTAAGCCAATCATAAACCCCAATCATTTGTACACATACAAGTAGTACCCGGGCAATCGGCAGCGGAAGTTTCAGACCCTATGGGGATTATATGTGAAAAACGCAGCAGACCAGATGTTCAACTTAGTTGAGACACAACAGTTGGCGACGAAAAACATCTCAGCAGTGCTTAGTGAATTTTGCCACTCAAATATGTTCCCTAAGCATCACTAAGCAATTTTCAAGGAAAAAAGGTCTGAATTTGCACGCAACAAACTAGTCTCAACTAGTGTTGAGGATTTAAAACATCAAACAACATCAAACAACAAAAATGATGATAGGTTGATTGATGGATTTTTTTTTGATCAAAAAAAGTGGGTCAGCTGTTGACACCAGGTGAGAGCTGAGCAAGCTGAGCGCCAAAGGCTGAAGGACCTGATGTCTGTGGTGGTACCATCACCATCGCCAAGTCACCATGGCACCATGGGCTTTGCATAGTCATGGGGGCTACCCCCAGCTCGCTGGATGGTTTATTTCCATGGGAAAATACCATTTGAAAGTGGAGGATTTGGTCACCATGGTTGGGAACCAATAGTAAAATGCTCGAATGACTTGGAGAATTTGGGGTACCACTTTAGGCAACCTCCACATGGAGCAGCTGATTTTGATTCGAGTACGTTTTAGACCGTACCTTCGGTATCCAACCTATGCAATGCCACACTGGAAGGTATCAGTGCTTGGATTTCGGAGGCGTAGGGGACTCTGCATCCAACATATCCAAAACTTTTGAATTGTCAATAGTTTGGACGATTAAAACAGGCAACAACGCCCAAGTTAGAATTTAGCTAACACCAGAACTGCCATTCTCATCAGCCAAAATGATTCACCTATTGGAGTGCAGATGAGTCATTGGGGTTTGCAGCGAGGTAAGCCTGGGTGAATGGGCACGTGATGGCACGTGATTTTCTGGACCATTTCCATAATTTTCAACTGAAAAATGGGGGGGTTCATAGTCATAGGGGTACCCCCAAATGGATTGTTTATTTCATGGAAAATATCATTAAAATGGAGGATTTGGGGGCTGTTTCAGGAAACTTCCATATATCCAACATTTGATGAATTGTGAGCGTTCAGATCATGACCAGTTGATTATATCTTAGAATATCTATTTATACATGTGTATATATATATATATATTATATGTGTGTATGTATATATATATATATTGGTCCTAGCCACATGTCTCACCCTTCACCGCTCACAGGACCCGGTGGAATGGGGCCGGAGGCGGCAGCAAAGCATCAAAGAAGCAGAGGCCCCTCGCGGGGCACCCAGGGGTCCCCATCATAGATCGGTCCGTTTTTGGGAAAAAAAGGCGATAAATCCAAGAAGAATGAGAGATCATTGGGGAAATTAGGGGATAATCTATGGTTTAATCTATGTTTTCCATTGTTTAATTACCTAAATATTCCCCATTCATAGGATATGTTTAGGAAAATATGGATAATGATGGAATACACTGGATGACTAGGGGATATTAGGGGATAACTAGAATTGACAGACCCATCCCTGGGCTGAAAAAGGCATTGGGTATACCCCTGTAGAGATGACAGACCCCCAAGAGTTGGGTCTGAAAATTAGGACGAAATTAGGACATTTACCATTTACCAACCCCTGTTTAAAATGCATATGTTCTAAAAGCAAAAGCACTAGTTGCTACTACCCTCTGGTAATTTAACATAGCTATTGAAAATCACCATGTTTAATGGGAAAATCCACTATAAATGGCCATTTTCAATAGCTTTTTGTATGTTTACCAGAGGGTAGTTCAATTGACTCCAATGCGGTTTCCTCATCGATTCGACACCGGCTCAATCCAGGAAGAAGACATCTAGGTCCCCAGGTTCGTCCAAAAATTTTTGGTTGTCCAAAATGGCAGTTCTTAAAATCTGATAAGTCATTGGATTTTAATACCATTTGTTGGACAATCCCACTATGACTAATGACAGTGGAACTTGAACTTGTACGCAACACAATCTAATATCGTGTACATGCCCCTATCTTTGGCATGTTTACACGCAAAATTTTGTATGTTATCTCCCTATGTGTCAATAGTAGCCCCATCTATTTCCCGGTATTTTCCATGATATCAAATAGATGGAACATGGAAAATACTGGGAAATACTGGGAAATCGTTGAGCCATAGATAAACACAGCTTCCCATAAATTGAGCCATGAAAAAGAAGCAAAGTGTTGATGGGTTGACATCCCAGTCCTCGGAGCAGTGATTTCTGCAAAGAAGAAGAGCTAAGTGTTTAAGTTGAGGTTCCAAAAATGAATGACATGTAATATGAATATGTTTGATTATATGTTTAGATACATATGTATCCATGTAGGTATCCTTATAATATATATAGATATATATACACAGTCATGTTTGACGGATATATCACTACCGTGCTACAAGCTACCTAGAACTGCAGCTGAGCAGTAGCCTCATTGAGTGAAGGTACAGCGATCCTTTAACACACCTTCCGCGAGTACCGGTGGTGCCACATATCCAACACAACATAACTATATAATGTCTTTGTGTATGTGTATCCGTATATTTTGTATAACTTATGTATATTGTATGTATATATATATATACATATATATATATATATACATATATATTATACAAATATATGTGTGATGCACATATAATACAGTGTATATATACATATGTGCATACATAGTATGTAATCTATCTATACATTGAGTTTGGAACAATTTTCCCGGGGACCATCCGATCATCCCGTCCCAATCTGGACGCTCGACAGGTGCTTCGTGCCGAAGGGCGTTTCGGTCACCTCACCACAGAGCACACGTTTCGTCCCGCGCGGGGGCCCGGTGCGGATGCTGCGGTTGCTGCGGATGGTGCAGGCCCCACGAATCGGATCCGTGGTTTATAATCCATATGTAACCCATTTTCCCATAGACAAGTAGGGACAGTCCATAAAAAATTGAATGGGTTTTGACCTATTACGTGGGATGCACAGTTTCTAGGCGCAATGAGTGGAAATCAAGCTTGGTTGCCTGGGAAATCCAAATCCAACCTTTCTTGTGTTGGCGATGTTTATATGCAGTTGCTGCCTCTTGCAAAAAGCACACAGGTATTTCTACGAAGGCACAGTATCCAGCGTCGAACAAGCTTTGATATGTTCAATGGCTTTGTCTTACAATAGATAACTGGTTGGTGGTTTGGAACTTTTTTTCCCCAAATATATTGGGGATAATCATCCCAACTGACCAATATTTTTCAGATGGGTTGAAACCACCAACCCGATAAATATGATACCCCAAAGCCCAGTCTGGTCGATCATCATCCCATTTTTGGACTACCCTCTGGTAAACTAACGTAACCATGGAAAATCACCATGTTTAATGGGAAATTTCACTATTTCTATGGCCATTTTCAATAGCTATGTTAAATTACCAGAGGGTAAGCCCAAATATCAGCGAGCAAGTCTTGCTATGTGATCCGTAAAATATCCTTGTAACATGTTGGCGTTGTCTCCATCATTGTAACATGTTGGCTGAATCCCAATGTTTTGCTCGAAGCCACCTCATATCAAGCGAGTTACGTATCCACAAAATATTATGGAGATATCCATGATATTCCTGTCACTTCTCCATAAACTGTTGTTGTTTTTTCATATGCTCAATTCCATCTATACCGCAGCAAACTATCAAAGTACCGGCGGCCAGTTTAGTAACGAGAGGAGCCAGGTGTAGTTCTTCTCAGTTCAAAACCAGTCATGGATTATTGTCCATCATTAACCATGGTTAATCATTATTGGCCATTATTAGCCATTATTAATCACTATTAACCCAGTCATAAACCAGTTCAAGGATCATATAGACAGTGGGGATATTCCAATTTTGTAGTAAGTACATCTCACTATTTTTTTCACCGAAAAGTCCCGAGGCAGTGCCACGCGGCAATCGCGGCAACCGCGGCAACCGATGCGACCGGTCGCCAGGTGCGGGGATTGGTGAAGTGCTATATCGATTTTTAGGTCTGCATAGATACCCTTTGGTAAACCAACATAGCTATAGAAAATTGTCTGTTTATAGTTGATTTACCTATTGAAAATAGTGATGTTCCATAGTCATGTTAGGTTACTAGCCCTAGAAGTCTAAGGTACGTATTTTTAAGGTCTTAGCCATGTCCGTAGAAGTGGCCATAAAAGGTACGTGTACTTTTAAGGTCTTAGGCACCTAAAAGTACGATGGGAACAGCTCCGATAATGCTCCGTTTAAGGTCTTAGGCACCTAAAAGTACGATGGGGAATGCCTACCTAAAAGGGCCCTGGAACCCATCCAAACGCCAACATGTGCTGTGATGATGTGGTGGATTATGCTGCTTCCGGCGCACAAAATGAACCTATAGAGAAACTGCAGCATGTTATGAATTTTGAAATCGTAAGTTTTCGTGAGTTGGACCCATAAGGTACGAGTATAGACCCATGAGGTACGCTAAGACGGGTGAGTTTTAGTGAGTAGGACCCAATAAGGTACAAGTAAAGACCCATGAGGTACGCTAAGACCCGTAAGGTACGAAGAAAATCGTGAGTTTTCCTGAGTTTTCGTGAGTAGGACCCATAAGGATCATAAGGTACGAGTAAAGACCCACGAGGTACGCTAAGACCCGTAAGGTACAAAGAAAATCGTGAGTTTTCGTGAGTTTTCGTGCGTAGGACCCATAAGGTACGAGTAAAGACCCACGAGGTACGCTAAGACCCGTAAGGTACGAAGAAAATCGTGAGTTTTCGTGAGTTTTCGTGAGTAGGAACCATAAGGTATACGAGTAAAGACCCATGAGATACGCTAAGTAGGCTAAGACCCGTAAGGTACGAAGAAAATCGTGAGTTTTCGTGAGTTTTCGTGAGTATAAGGTACGAGTAAAGACCCACGAGGCACGCTAAGACCCGTAAGGTATAAAGAATATCGTGAGTAATCGTGAGCGTTTTTTTCAGTGCATCTGAATTTGATCTTTCAGCAAAGTGATTGACCAAAACGCTCCTGGATTTTTCCTGGTCCAATGGTTGAATTCGCAAGCCAGGGATCCTAACAGTGAGCCTGAGATTTGTTCAAATACAAGAAATTGAGTGGTGCTCCCTGATATTGCTCATGTCATCTATGCGAACCTTATATATATATATAATAGCCCTCGGCCGTAGAACACCCGGCATTTCTACAACTTCCTCGGCCGTAGAAACCCTCGACATTTCCATAATCCCTTTTAGTACCACTCTGTAGGTGGCCCTTCCTTTTAAAGTCCCAGGACTTTCAGGGTAGTGTAAAGTGATGCAAACTGGTCCAATGCAAGGTAATGTATATAATGTTTGCAACGTACGTAGTGTATGTAACGCAATCAAAGGAAACATGATGTCAATGAAACAGAACGGGACATAACTTCACGTCTTCACGTGATACGCAATGCCATGCGATGCAATGTATTGCAAGGCAATGTAATGTGTTGCAATGCAATGTAATGTCAGGCCATGCAAAGTTATATGTGTAACGTAAGGTACTGACATGTCATGCAAAGCAATACAATGTCATGTGATGTCATGTAATACGCTGTACTTTGATCTTATGCAATGTGGCGGAATGCAAATGTCATGTAAACCTCATTTACATGTCATGTAAATGTAATGTCATGTAAATAAAATGTAAATGCAATGTAAGGCAAGGCAATAGCCTTCCAGTGATCATGGCGGCGAGGAAAGGTGTTATTTCCCAGAAGTGTTTTCTGTGTTTCTTGGGCGAATTTCAAAAGCCGCAATGAGATGTAAACAACGTCTATGCAGCTGCTGAGTCATAATCCCATGCATTTTGGTTGATTTTGTGGTGGTGTAGCAGTGGCTTTTACCGAACTGCCTATATATTTCGACACCCAGTTGACAGATGTTCATACAAATAGTTTTAGCTCCTTCTAGGATGATTGTAGATGTACAAAGATATGTTGTATATGTGATAGCCAGTCATCTACCGCCAGGTGGCCTTTCTCCCCGGCCAAACGTGACTTGGAAACTGAGTTTTGGGGTTAAGATTTACTTAGGAAGGGACCCGGAGATTTTGATGATTTGTTGAATGATTTTGGCCAGTTTAGATCCCTCATCACGACGGAAGCCGCCATAAGAATACGAGATATGATGTATCGTTCCATCATTTTCCAACCATCAAGAAAGATCGGGAAAAAAAAAACATATGAAGATCATAGAAGGCATACTTTTTGTTCAAACAGGCATCATTCATCATTCTTCATTTAGTCAGCTTTGAAGCAAGAGTGGCCTAAAACATCATAAAACCGCATGTTTTGATAGTTCGCCTGCGTTTTAAGGGGGTCTTGCCGGCTGGAAAGAAAGTGTCATGGTCACCTCGGTCACCGGTATCATTGGCGTAAATACGCCACAAAACCTGAATAAGGCCTTCACATGTGTTTTGCTCCCCTACTTCTCTGGGGGAGCATTGAGGGAAGTTTCGCCAGGATAAGACTTCATGCGAGCCCATGTGTTGTGGATGCTCATTTCTAGTTCAGTCGATTTTGAGTCAATTCTCATGAGAAATTCCCAGATGATGCATTGTGGGTCAGTCATAATACATGAAAATCAGCATGGAAACCAGCTGCTGTTTGGTGTTTTTTTCCTGCAGCTTTTGGACGTTGATAAAAGCAAAAAGTACAGAGAAAGCATCCCAAAATCACCTAAGATTTCAGGTCGCTGAGTTAGTGAGTTGCTGTAATGCGGAATTGATATTGATAGCATTTGATATCGGGCTGTTTTTCCCGCCAAGGTGAGCTGCTCCATTGTTCGTGGTTTGCCGGTGTCGGAGCCACTGGTCTGGCGGCAGTTGCCCTCAGCGAGTGGGGATCCTCTGAAGAGGATCTTGAGTGATCTGATGGGAGGAATTCGCCAGAAGCAGAAGGAATTGTGGATTGCTGTACCAAAAACATCCAAAAACAAGGCATGTACCGAAAAAAACATGGATTTCACAGGGATTTCAGAACCAAAGACGGTGTTTGGACCCTGAATTGATGGGTGAACCGTTGGTTAACCACCATGGGGAGAGACTGAAGGGAGCTGCGGCTGAATTGTTGGTGTCCTAAGTCATGGCGGTACCCCTGTTCATCATCCTTTTTTGGTGGATTTACCATCATAAACCATCCATTTTGATAGCAAACCCCCAATTATTTAGGAGAATGGATGGAGCTGCTACAGATTTGGTGATCTGCTACACTTATATCGGAAGGTCAGTTACATGACATTGGATGTTGAACGCCATAAATTGGTGGTCCACAAGGTCGTACCATGTCATACCGATATCACCGTAGAAAAAATCCAAATAAACAAACAAACAAATGAATAGTATTATTTCAAAAATTTGTATAATCTTATATATCTATACTTGTTATATAAGTATACTATGTATATATACATACATACACAGCTATATACATATATATATAATGTTATATACATATATGTGTATATAGTCATATATATGTATATAGTGATATTTATATATCCCATGATAGCCCCATATCCCATGGTTTTTCTACCCGGCATTAGGCCTTGCTGCAAAGGCCATGTCTCTCCTTGAGGCGCCGAAATCCGAAAGCCCTGGATGTTGGAAGTTGGTCAAATCCAATCCTAGATGATATGGTAAAACATAGGAAAACCATAGGAAAATGGAGGTTTAGCCTCCGGTAATTTAACATAGCTATTGAAAATTGCCATAGAAATAGTTGATTTACACATGAAGAATGGTGATTTACCATAGTTATGTAAACGTTTACCAGAGGGTAGATCCATGTTTTTCGAAGTTATTATAGGATCTTATTTTGAATCCTAGATTGATAAAGTATGATGAAATGATGTTCTTCTATATCTTTTGGAAGCTTACTAGATATTTTTCACGATCCATAGTAATGATAGGAATCCCTAGATTCCGAACAGCTGATGGGTTGACCAAGTTGTCCAAAATTCATATGAATGTTGCTCATATGTTGTTCATCTGGGGCGTCAAAACCTATGAAATTATATGAAATTGCCATATTTTGAGGAGTCAGATTCTCAGATTTTGAGGAATAAGAATCCATTAACCACCTACCCTCTGGTAAACGTTTACATAACTGTGGAAAATCAACTATTTCAATGACCATTTTCAATCCATTAACCACCTATGACTTTGGATACCATCCGGAGGAAACCCCAGATTTTGACCCTCTGGGGCACCTCTGAAGGTGCCTCCCCAGCCCGACCAGCCGTCTCTCGAGGTGTGGGTGATTTGAAAAGTCCTTGGTGTCTTCAGGATGACTGCTATTTAACCTATTATATATATAGTGTATATATATATAGTGTATATATATATGTATAGTATATATATAGTCTATTATATACATATATATACATGTGTATATATATATATACATATGTGTATATATATACATATGTGTATATATAGTATATATATATTGTATGTATATATATATATACATACTATATATATATAGTATATACTGCATATATATATATATACAACGTGGGGCCCCCAAGCGATAGCAAAGTTATACAAAGTTGGTGCAAATAATTATGATTCTAGAGTGTATGGTAGATATATAGTATTCATGGGTGTCATCAGCCAACTTATCAGTAAGGAGTAAGGGGCCCGACCTTGTAGTTATTTCATGGAAATGTCATCATCAGGGTGGTTACCTATCCAGAATATGTGGATGTAGTTGATAAACGCTGGTTGATTGATTGTAGATCATTAAAAAAAAGTGAAAAAAGTAACCTACCCTTTTCAAGATATTTCACAGAGATAATCATCGTACAACTGGGAATCCCGTTGCTTCAACCTTGGTGAGACGGAGGGAAATCCTGACACTCTGGATTTGATGAATGTTTCACTGGGAGCCTTGACTGGTTCCGTCTAACAATTGCTGTAGGACTTGTTTTTTGTTACCTTCGAAAAATCATTGATGGAAGAATATCTAGGCTAATTGATTGTGTTCGCCGAAGATGGTGGATGGAATTCATATGGGTCAAGTCATTTTCTTGCAGGAAATGGGATGGTTCGCAGAACTGACCAGCCAGTCAGTTTGTGAGCTCTAGATCCATCTCCATTTCTTTGTTTTACTAAGTGATAACGTATCACATATATTTTAAAGTACGGATCAAAAAAAATGATCAGCCAGTTTCAAACCGATGATGTTCATGATATTTGGGCATCAAAAACCACCTTTTACAGAACCCTCCTGTTTTTGGCACTCGAAAAGATTGGGGCTGCATTTGTGGGATGATTTCTGATGACCCAAACGCCCTGCAGGTTGGCCCGATGCAATGGCTACTTGTCTTCGGAGCTTGAGAAAAGAGAAGAGTTCTTAGCATGTGAAACCATGTGTTTTTTTCATGTTAACATCGTTAAAAATCGTTAAACCATATGTTAGAAGAATGTTGTTTTTACGTGCAAAGAAAGTTTTTGAAAAAGTCTGGGTATGGTTGAAATGGATGATGAGTCCATCAGCCGACAGAGAAACATCTTGGGGCAACAAACAGCACTGGCGTCTCTTTCGAGCTATCTCCAGTTTGTCGTATCATGGATCCCAACACCGAGATATGCATATATATAGTATGTAATTGTATGTATACTCATGTGTGTGTGCATATGTACAGATATACTTATATATGTATATATATACATATACATATAAATGTAAACTTACATACTGTACATTCATACATACATACATACCTACCTACCTACCTACATACATACATAATATACAGACATACAGACATACAGACATACAGACATACAGACATACAGACATACATCCATACATGCATACATGCATACATGCATGCATACGTGCATACGTGCATACGTGCATACGTGCATACATATGTTACATATGTTACATATGTTACATATGTTACATATGTTACATATGTTACATATGTTACTTATGTTACATATGTTACATATGTTACATATGTTACATATGTTACATGTGTTACATGTGTTACATATGTTACATATGTTACATATGTTACATATGTTACATATGTTACATACACCTGTTACATACATATGTTACATACATATGTTACATACATATGTTACATACATATGTTACATACATACATGCATGCATACATACATACATGCATGCATGCATACATGCATACATACATACATGCATGCATGCATACATGCATACATACATGCATGCATGCATACATGCATACATGCATACATGCATGCATACATACATATTTATGTATATATCAACATATATATAGCATTCACAATGGATCCCAATTCAGGGATCCTTTTCGCGCTCGACTCTTCAGGCATCCAGAACATGTGCCAGAACTCGAGCCCATGGAGGTGGCTGTGGCCCAGGCGGCTTCGCGTTGCTAGGCCCATCAAAAGATGTTTTTTAATGTATTAATGATGCTATAATTATCAATATATAAAATATACATATTAATATATTATAGACATGTTTTTTCCATTTATGTATATATATCCACAAAGAAAAACCACTGGAGAATATGTGTCGTAACTGTCAAGTCATGCTAGTTTGTCATCCCTGGTCACTGGTCGAGGATCACCCGAGGAAGCACATAGAGGAGCAGGTCTGGAGCACGGTTAGAACCAGCGAATTCGGTGGCATCGTTGGCCTTTACAATGACTGTTTAGGGCCACATGTTTTGTGAGGTTGTGTGGCCAGTTTGGCAGAATATTTGGACAGCGAAGTTTTTATGTTGAAACCATAGACAGGACCCTAGGCAAAACGTTTACATAGATGTCAAGCACCCATGGTTTTAGGATCGGAAAATTATCTACAAATGATGGTTTTTGCACATCTATGCTAGTTTACAGGAGGGTATATTACAATATATTAGACACATATGTGCAACACATTGTACACCTCAGAAAGCTTGCATGTAATTCGAAGAATGCTTTTGTCGGCAATCAAAACATGGTTTCAAGTTTAGTTGTGTTTCCATGTGAGATTCCGCCCACATGATGCATGATGATAGAATACTTTCAAATGTCCTCAAGTTATTTTTGTACATAAATACTTCCAGAAAATGTGATGTCTAGAACGTAATTGAACAGCAAGTATGAACAACACATTGTTGTAACAATGATCTTTTTTTTAATGTGTTCACTTTCCGGAAATTGCGCTAAAAAAAAAGATCTATTTGTACAACAGGTGATCGTGACAAGTTTCAGCAATCTCCAGGAAGATCAAGAGATGACAAGCGGCGCAGATGCTCCGTCGCCAAGGCGTTTCGGCCTTGGGCCTGGTGAGAGATGGTCACTAAAAATCAGTGGGAAAGATGATGATAAAGCCATGGTAATTTAGCAGTTTGCTATGGACAATGATGGAAATTCACTGATTTTTGAGTTTTCGAAAAATCATTGAACTAAATGGGCATGTTCCATAGCCATGTGAAATTATTGGAGGCTACACTATTTTCAGACAAAGCCATAAGTTGTTGTGATGCTGATACGTTCCATCTTGGGTGCCCTTGAACAAGGCACAGTTTTGGCAAATCTGCCAAAGTCTACAGAACGTGCTTGTGGGTCGAATAGGATCCAAACAAGATCTTGCACAGGAGTTTTCGGGGTTTCTTGGTTCGTCGTTTCCTAGCCGTCCCATTTTTGGGCACACTATTTTGTTCCATACCAAATGTCTACATGTTGATACTAGTTCACATCCTGGTTTTCAGGGGACTATGAATCTATTGCGTCCTCAGTCCTGAGCTTTTCCCTGGAGAAACCTACGTTCACCCGGGTGAAGCGTGACTGAAAACGACTAAAGCAATTTATGTTTTTTTGAAGCAGTTGAAACACGGAAGTTTGGTTAAACTCCAAAGTTGTGGTTAAAGAATGTTACAGCTTAAAAAAACATTAAAGAACAGCAACTGTTGGCAAAATCATCCCATATCATCCCCAATACGTGGATGGACAGCGGGATGTACAGCACATGTTTCATGGTTACGTCATCTTAAGTCTTAATCCGACATCCACTGATTTCCTCCACTCGGCCCTTGGGATTGCAGGCTCCCAGCGCGCTTCTCCTGGAATGAGTGGGTTGGGGGCCACGGTGTTGGGCGGTAAAAAACCACTCATGGCGTTTTTTGTTTGTTGAAACTGGAAAATCGACTTCAGCACCTGATAGCCTAAGGCCAGACAAAAATCCACGAAACAATAATTAGGGGGGCGCCGAAAACTTTGGCAGGCTCCTGAAGCGGAGGATCTCTTCTCTCCAGTTGAGTCGTCGTTTTGCTCAGTGCTTGGTGAAGAATGTATGGGGATGTCATATGAGCCATGAGCAAAATTACCTGGTTGATTGGTTAATCAGCAGTTATACTAGCTGATTTATTGGAATCACATGATATCATGGGTCGTTTTTCTCTGAATGGTGTATGTCCCAGAAATGCTGGGATCACAGAAAATTCTTGTCATGGGATGCAAGAAACCGTCAGACTTTATCGTTTGCTGAGTCCCTGATTTCACTGCAAGACCATTCTGATGATAAAAATCACGCAAAATCGAAGTCTGGCTTGCTATGATCTCCATTTTGCTGAAGTCTCCAAGTCAAGCCGAAGCAAATCCGCATGTTTTTTCTGGATTTTCTCAGCTGTGAAGTGCTCAAAAAAGTTGGGCGCATCCGCGGCTTCTCCTCGAGGTGGGAACAGGATGGACGTGGCTCCGATGATCCGATGAGTCGCGAAATGAGCATCGTTGATATGCTGTCCCTCATGGATACCCTCTGGTAATTTAACGTAACTATGGAAAATCACCATTTATAGTGATTTTGTCCATGAAAAATGGTGATTTTCCATAGTTATGTTAGTTTACCAGAGGGTATTCATGGATATACCATCCGGAGATATCATAGTTCAGAGTATGTGAAATGCCGTATCACTTTCATAGCATGATCTCACATGATTTTCTCTCATACGTTTCTACTTTTCTCAGTCTTTTTTTTTAAGTCCAAGATATCCTGTGTATTTCTGTGCACCATCAGATATCCATTATATCCTCCTGGACTTACCACAGGATATCCTGGACTTATATCAATTATATCAACTTTACATATCCATTATATCAATACCCTCTGGTAATTTAACATAGCTATTGAAAATGACCATTTATAGTGGATTTTCCCATTAAAAATTGTGATTTTCCATAGTTATGTTAGTTTACCAGAGGGTAACTAAACAGCCTCGACCCCCAGGTTTTGAAGTCTGACTTGTAGGCCCAAGAAGATGTCCAACAGATTTTGCTGGAGTTTTTTCAAGGCCAGTCTTGAAACATGCCATTTTACCCAAGTGACCCACCTGAAAAAAACTATATCAATTATATCAACTTTACATATCCATTATATCAATATCAAAAATGTAACATACCCTGCCTGCCATACAAAAGATATGGAAAACCCACCATTTGTGGATCATTTTTCTAGGGATTTTTGTTGTGGATTTTCCACATTTAAGTGCTGGTTTTTTGCGAAAAAAAGGTCCCATTTTGCTCGATAAAATGAACGACAATGCTATTATGCTGGATGTTCGATCAGTGCTAAAATATCGAAAAATCCCATGGATGTCCCATTAAATCTGCCAAGAAATGCTGCGAAACATTCGGCAAAATCTCAGTCAGGTGATGGTAGATCACTTTGATCCCAATCTGCTGCGTTTCGATTTGCTGCGAAGGGTCGCACAAAGTCAGGTGCCACGGGGGAACATGTGGATTTTGATGGGGGCTTGAGCCATAAATCATTTTGATTTCGGCTAACCTCACTGTTGGGTTCATTGTAAATGGCAGGATCAGCATGATGTACGGTAGCCAAACAATGATGAGCAAATAACTGACAACTGACTAACTACAGAGTACATATGTGTATAAATATAAATATATCTATATATTCAAATATGGAACGTTTGACCGACAAATAGGGAGATATCAATTGATGGAAGACATTCTAAGCAACAAGACTCCGGAAATAGGGGAAGAATAGCTTATAAGAATATTCCATGGACATTCAATGGCCATTTGTGTTTGTCAAGACCACCATTAGGTTACTCTATAAATCCCATGAGAAAAGCCGTTGTTTTTCCCATTTTTACCCTGCCCATTTTATGGTGGGCCGTCCCGGAACCCAAGGGCCAAAGCAAAGGATGAAATGCCCCAAGTTGATAGCGTTCAGTTGAAATATGGCTGTGGCGAAAAAACTATGGTTTTTATAGTAGATGTAACCATGATATGACCACTATAACCATGATATGATATAACTATGATATAACCAACTTATAACTACCAACAAAAACTATGGTTTTCATGTTTTTTACCAACAAACATAACTGGGGGGGCTCCTGTATCATGTCCTGTATAACTGGGCGCCATGGCCGAGAATGGCGTGCAAGCTCACATTCCGAGATGTTTCATGAAGTTTTTGGATAGCATGCTGTTCAGGCTTCCCGGTCAGAGGTGAGTAAACAATTACAAAGAATGTGCAAGAGATTGGAAATGAAAACGTATCTCATGAAAAATAATCGAGTTTGAAAGACATCCATGGCATGCGGCATGAGGAATAATGCACTTTACAAAAGGAGTGCTGGATGTCTTGCAGGAGTTCCATTGCTTAAAGGAAGTAGTGTGCCATTCTAAGAAAGGTTATCTATATATATATACATGTTTGGAAAAGATCTTCGGTAAATCGGAACTTCTGCTGGAGACAAACAGGGCTCTTCACATAAAGGCATTCTACATGTTTAGAGAGGAATGGTTTGCTGTACTTTGTGAAGAGAATATTGCCGCTTTGGCAGAAGCATTGTCCCTTGAGAAAAATGTCTCTTTCAAGGAGTGCTACACTGTTGGCAAGGGATTCGGCACCCTGCATCTTGCAACAATATAAATGATATGATATTATATTATATTTGTATTTTGCATGAAGGCGGCTTACGGAGAAAGTGTGAGAAGGAACCCGTACAAGCCGTCTCTTGCAAAGAAAACTACAGTTATCTAACAAAATACTGCATGGTTTGAAAAGGGTTATAGTATCTTTGACACGACAAGTTCTCCATAATGCCTTATTGACAAGAAGACAGTTCATTTCACAACACGGGAGTGATGCATCCTATTGTCTAGTTTTACAATGACATTTCTCACAGACTCTATTACCTTAAGGTCATTAACACTTAGGTTTACAGGGAATAGCATTTGTTGAATGTAACATGTTTCGGTTAAAGATGCCGTTTGCTTCTTAACATTAGTTTACATGTGTTTAAGGTACTGTACTTTTTTGAGGACACCAAGCATCTTGGGAAGGCATTGTGCGTATGTGCAGTGAACTTTGGAAGGCGACGGTTCTTCATGGTTTTCAGGGAATGCTACATCTTTTGAATACTTAAAAAAGTAACACTGCATCATAGAAAACTGGCACTGCTTGTTGGGAGTGCGGTGCCTCCTGGAGTATTTCAAAAAAAAAATGGTGGAGTCAGAAGTCTGGAGCGGGAGTTGTTCGTATTTGCTGCTCAGCCCCTGTTCTGCCTGAGATAGTCTCGATTCTTCCCCGTCGTCGGCAGTAAAGGTGAATAGGGGGTGAACACTAAAAGTATTGCATGATTCTGGTGTTGACTGGTGGTGACTGGTGGATTTGGGAACCAACACTAAATCTAATTCTGAGGTCATATTTTTCCTTAAACCAATCCATTGACTTTAGCCCATGAAACGATGAGTTCAAACCCAAAGCAAGGCACAAAGACAGACACGTCCGAGTTGGTTCTCGCGCTGCGCAGAAGAACTGCAGCTCTGGTTCCTTGGTGCCCAGAGCTGGCGGCTTGGTAGGGTTAGTTCACCCGGTAGATGGGAAGAATTTCTAGGAATCGGGGACTTGCTGACCAGTTTTTTGATGATTGATATAGGGATAATATGGGATAATTTATGGGATAATTAGATATGAATCGGATATCTAACCAAGAATATGATGTAGATGGTTGTGTCTGAAAATGGGTATACCCCCCAAGATGGTCAGTTTTGGAGGAAAAAATTGGGAAGAAATCGCCACAATGGCCCAGTGGATTTAGAGCTTCAATGGGATCATGGCCAAAGTCAATGGATGGTGAAAACCACCTGGCATGGTCTAGCTAAACTTTGGAGGGGTGATCTTGATACGGTGACCTTGTGCCATAATCCTGCTATATATATATACATGCATTTATATATATATGCACATGTGTGTGTGTGCTCACCGTAGTGCTGGATCCACAATAATAGACCATCCATTATCAGATGAACGTTCTGGGGCTATTCGAAATCATCCCGAATTCGGGCATTCACAGCAATAAGCCACAGATGATGTTTTATTGTGCGTCCCACGTGAATAGGGATAGAATGTGGATAGCGTAGGATACCAGTAGTCCCGGCCGAAACATTGAAATTCTGTAAGAAATAAACGGCCCATAGACATTGACATGTCGGTTAGATGCCGAAGCAATGAAATGTTGAGGTTGTGAGGTACATCAACGAATAAGCAAATGGCTGTTGAGATGCCAATGGAATGACATGAAAGAATAAATGCACGATTGACATGAATGAATGAAATGACATGGCATGAAATGAAATGTAACAGAACGGAACGAATGAACGAACGAACGAATGAGTCAATCAATCAACCAATTAAGCAATGTGCCAATGAATCAATGAGTGGTTTTAGAGATGAACTAACCAAAAAAGCCATTAATGAAGGATTCAATGAATGCAGCGAGAGCATGAATCAATGAATGACTTGAATCAGCGAATGAATCAATGAAGGAGTGAACCAATGAAAGAACGAACGCATGAGCGAACGAATGAATGGGTGAGATGCTTCTTTGTTGAGCTACTTCTTCTCTGAGCTGCTTCCTATCTGGGTTAACTCTTCTCTTTCCCGCTTCTGCTTTGAATTGCCTCCCTCTCTCAGCCACCTCTTCTGTAGCTTCTGCGACCCAATTCACCACACTGGACTACCTTTCGCACAGCTGTTACAATCCCAACCTCCAGCTGCAAGGCCGCATAGCAGGAGCATCTAAAGACATGTTTGATGAATCGAGCTCTCGCTACAGTCTCGCGCACTTTTTTCCGACAAGATCATGGGCATCAAGGAATCAACCGCTCACGAATCAGGATGTTGATAGCCTGAGCGTTTTAACACAGCTTCACAGTTGCGCCCCAGCCATGGGCTCAACACCAATTGAGTTGAGCTTCTCAGCTGTCGTCCTGACTTCATGGCTTGTGATGCTGAATGGCTACGTTGTCTTCATGGCTCGTCAATCTGCACAAGCACTGCAAAGTTTTACCAGTTTTGAGGACGTGGTCGCAAAGGACCTCATCCAGAGAACAGCAGCATCCAACAGAGGACAGTGGTGCCTCCTTTGCTGGTTGTGTGCCGTTTTCGGGAGAAGGCCTGGCACAGTGGCTTTCCAGCCGAAGTGGTCGAAGGCATGACGGAGACTGCTGATGAGAACCAGCATGGTGACGCTATGCAGATGCTGGAGGACATTACAGATCTCACTAGCGACGATGAACCACCAACGTTGAGCACTGGAGGACCCCGACGAAATTGGAATGATCGATATACGAGGGCAGTAGCAACTGAATCCCCCCATGGGTTTGCAGCTACGCACTTGTCGAATTGCAGTGGTCTTGGTGTATACGTATGCACGCGGCGGATGCCACGCAACCTGGATGAGCATGAAGGTCTTGCTGTGTCACAAATGCCACCATGTGAAGCACTTCAAGTTCCAACTGGGCCCGAGGTCAGTGACGGAGTCAGTGCAGAAGCCGTTGTGAACTTTGAAGGGCCTGAACGAACCCAATTTTGCCAGGAACCATGGGATGGGTCTCAAATAGACCCAAGCCAGAACTTGGTTGAAGAGTTGCTGAGTTCACCTACCGAATGCTACTCCATCGGAGCGCCAGCGCACTGTGGATTCTGTTTCCAATGATGGTGAACTGACTGAGGATGAAAATTCTCCAATGTATGGTTTGAGTTTGGAGTCCAGACAGACGCCGGTTCAATCTCATGGCGTCGCTCATGGACACTTGAGTTCGAGAAGGCCGAGCCCTGCATTGGCCTGACTTAGGGAGGCTGCCATGGTTCAAGCGATGACTCCATGAACACGATGTTTTGATGATGATGGTGACGGTGATGATGATGAGGATGACGATGACGATGGCGACGGCGATGGCAATGACGACGGCAATGATGATGATGATGATGATGATGAGGATGATGAGGATGATGAGAATGATGAGGATGAGGATGAAGAGGAGGAGGAGGAGGAGAATGAGAATGAGAATGAGGAAGAGTTCTGAGAGGAATCTGAGTGCGCCAGCACCAAAGAAACTGGTCAGGCTGCAGCAACAATGTTGACGTTTGGCCATAGTGGAAGTTTACACGAAGCCTGACTTCGCAGAGTATAAGGGGTCACTGTGATATTTAGCAAGATGCTAATGTCAAGGCAGGGCGTAAGATGTTCAAGTACGCTTCTGCATTCATGTCAGTTTGATGTCCAGTCATGCTGCATGTGCAATGACAGCACAAATCGAGAAGAGCCACGCAGCTTGTATCTTCAAGCGCTTTTGGTTCCAGAAAAGTGTTACATCTGTATTTATAGATCTATATTTATAGATATATATTTAGAGAGAGAGAGAGAGACTTACATGCATACATGTTGACATTTGTATATACCTATATGCATATACATGTTTGTGTGTGTACGTGGCAGTGACCAAATATAAGAATAAAACGTTAGTGCAAAATTCGACCAAATAACATCCCACAGCAGTATTGCAGGATTTGGCCCTGGTCTCAGGTTTCAGGACACTTCACTTGGCGGCTATCTGTGTGGCACGCCTTCCCCTGAGTCTGGACATGATGGAGCAGACAGTGTAGGCGCACGTTACATCCTGCCTGCGAATTGAAATTTCTCGATGTATACATATATAGAATATACAGTTTAGATCAGTTTTGTGTCCTTTTTGTAAAGAAAAATTTGGCCGTAGTTGAATGATATATGATGTCAATTGACTGTAGATTTTGTTGTTCTATTTCTGTATATATATATATAAATAGCTATCTGTATGTGTAAATGTTTACACACATTTTAATATATGCAAATATTTTGTTGTATATATATATACATGCCTATCTCTGCAGATGTGTACACTGATTTTTGATATTTGGAACATATCAAATCGTGTAAGAAGGTTTATGTACATTTCATTTTATGCAGCACGATTCTTTGGAACCATACAGGTATCATACTCTATATATACATATATGTTTTTACATTTACTTCATATGTATGTTATATCGTTGCATCTCATTATATGTTTTTTTAATGATATATTTTTGTAGCTGTATATTACATGTTCGTGTTTGTACATTTGTGTTCCTCGTATATATGCATATTTATTTCCTTCTATATTTGCATCAGGTGTTTTTCAATACCATAGTTGTTTTCCTGTATACATACATGTGTACATATATATATATTGTACATACATATTTTTGAGGATATATATATATATATTTATATATCATGTGTATGTGCATATATCTCAAAAATGTGTTACAATTATGTTTATAGCAAATGTAAGCTGCATATGCAGTTGGAACCTGTCGCATGTATATATTACACGCGTAACTTATTACATGCGTTTTTTCCCGAATGCGTAGCAAGGGTTCCCGTTTCACTCTGGGGGTCTGGGGGCTGAGGGTGTGTTCGCTCGACGTTGCGTTTGTGGTCGCAACCGTTCGCAACCGTCCGCAACCGTTCGCAACCGTTCGCAACCGTTCGCAACCGTCCGCGCGATCCCCGTATGGCCGTGCCTATGGGAAGTTTTACAGAGGTGGTCCTTTTTGGAGGTTTCAGACGTGTCGTTGCTTCGTTTCGCGTGGCAGGCGTGGCACTTCGTGACATTCAGACGTGTTGTGCAACGTGTTGAAAATCGTTTCGCGTGGCAGGCGCAATACTTTTGCGACGTTTTCAGAAGATGTGTTGCAGTTTTCGTGGCAGGCGCAGCACTTTGGACGTGTCCATCGTCATTTTTCGTGGCAGGCGCAGCACTTTAGACGTGTCCTTTTGCGTGTTTTTTGTAAATCGCATTGGCAGGGCTGCGTCAAGTGGTGACAAGGTGCAAATTCCGTGGCAGGCGTGGCATTTTCTCACATGTGTTGAAAATTGACGGAAGCCTCGCACGAAACATCGATTTTGATGTTACAAATTTTCAGGTTCTAAGGAAAACTCGTAGGAAAACGTCGATTTTGGAGCTGCAAAGTATGAAAATTGGAGGAAGTCTCGCACGAAATGGTCGTTTTGGTGCTCCCACCTGTCTCGTCTCGAGTCTCTGGTTTTCCTGTGGCCTCGCCGTGTCTATGGGGGAAGCTGCAAAACTTGTCCTTTTGTCATGTTGCCAACTGTGAAAATTGGAGGAAGTTTCGTACGAAATGCTGGTTTTTCTGCATTCACGTGTCTTGTGTCGAGTCGCTGGTTTTCCTGTGGCGTCGCCGTGTCTATGGGGGAAGCTGGAAAACCTCTCCGATTCGAATGTGTCCAAGCAGGTTGTCATGTCGTTTTGCGTGGCAGGCGTGGCACTTTGTGACATTCCAAGCTGTTTGATAACGTGCTGAAAATGACAAAATTGGAGGAAGTCTCGCACGAAATGCTCGTTTTTCTGCATCCATCCGTCTCGTCTCGAGTCTCTGGTTTTTCCTGAGGCGTCGCCGTGTCTATGGGGGAAGCCGCAAAATCTATCCTTTTCGAAGGTTTCCAAGCAGGTTGTCATGTCGTTTTGCGTGGCAGGCGTGGCACTTTCCTCACTCCACACTCCACACTTTACACTCCTCACTTTACACTCCACACTCCACACTCTGCACTTTCCACTCCAGACTCCACACTCTACACTTTACGCTCCACACTCCACACTTTACACTCCTCACTCCACACTTTACACTCCACACTCCACACTTTACACTCCTCACTCCACACCCCATGCTTTACACTCCTCACTCCGCACTTTACACTCCACACTTCACACTCCACACTTTCCACTCAACACTCCACACTCCACATTTTACACTCCACACTCCACACTTTACACTCCTCACTCCACACTTTACACTCCACACTCCACACTTTACACTCCTCACACACTTTACACTCCTCACTCCACACTTTACACTCCACACTTTACACTCCACACTCTACACACCACACTCTACACTTTCCACTCCAGACTCCACACTCTACACTTTACGCTCCACACTCCACACTTTACACTCCTCACTCCACACTCCACACTTTACACTCCACACCACTCCACACTTTACACTCCTCACTCCACACTTTACACTCCTCACTCACACTCCACACTTTCCACTCCACACTCCACACTTTACACTCCACACTCCACACTTTACACTCCTCACTCCACACTTTACACTCCACACTTTACACTCCACACTCTACACTTTACACTCCACACTTTCCACTCCACACTCCACACTCTACACTTTACAGTCTACACTATACACTCTGCACTCCACACTTTACACTTTACACTCCACGATTTCCACTTTACACTCCTCACTTTACACTCCACACTCCACACTTTACACTCCTCACTCCACACTTTACACTCCACACTCCACACTTTACACTCCTCACTCCGCACTTTACACTCCACACTTTACACTCCACATTTTACACTCCACACTCCACACTCTACACACCACACTCTACACTTTCCATACTCCTCACTCCTCACTCCACACTTTACACTCCTCACTTTACACTCCTCACTTTACACTCCACACTCCACACTTTACACTTTACACTCCTCACTCCACACTCCACACTCTACACTCCGCACTCTACACTTTACACTCCATACTCCACACTCTACACTTTACACTCCACACTTTGCACTTTACATTCCTCACTCCACACTCTACACTCCACACTCCACACTCTACACTCCACACTCTACACTTTACACTCCATACTCCACACTGTACAATTTACACTCCGCATTCTACACTTTACACACTCTACACTCCCCACTCCACACTTTACACTCCACACTCCTTACTTCACACTCCCTACTCCACACTCTACACTCCACACTCTACACTTTACACTCCATACTCCACACTCTACAATTTACACTCCGCATTCTACACTTTACACACTCTACACTCCCCACTCCACACTTTACACTCCACACTCCTTGCTTCACACTCCCTACTCCACACTCTACACTCCACACTCCACATTTTACACTTCATGCTCCACACTCTACAATTTACACTCCGCATTCTACACTTTACACACTCTACACTCCCCACTCCACACTTTACACTCCACACTCCTACTTCACACTCCACACTCCACACTCTACACTCTACACTTTCCACTCCACACTGCAGACTGGTAACAAGGGAAACATGTACAAGACTGTTCAAATAAACTATTGCAGAAAGGTATTGTGCGTCACTGCATAACCATGTGTTTTGACATCTGTACCATTAACATACGTGTGAGCATTCGGGTTCGTGGGCTTCATCTTGTTTTAGTTATTTAAAGTTTCCATGTGTTTATCATACATCTGTATATACATACATATATAGTTTATACAAATATATGTGTATATGTTTTTTCGAATTCATACACGTAAGAGAGAGAGAGCATATATACAATTTCAATGTCATACCATATGTTGATGTTATACATTTTTCGTATATAGATATACATCACAGCAATGACCTCAGAATGACCAAACCCCAAAAATGATACTAAAGGGATCCATCCAAAAATACGTTCGATCAGGGTGGTGGATCAAACTCAAATTTTTGCAGTGTATCACAGTGGCAATTGCTGGTACGGATTTGTCGAACATGAGACATACCTGTAAAATTGCCAGTCACGGGGAACGTGATGACCAACCATTTATTACTTTCATGTGTTCCCCATGGTGCAGTTCCCTTCATCCAAATAGTTTACATAACCACTGAGGGAATTGGATCTCTCAAGCCTCTTGATCCCAAAACCGAAAATTGCAAACATGTTTTAAGAAACAAACATCCCAATACCCCTGAAACAATCCATGCGTTTTGGTTCAACAAATTACACACATCTTGGGCAAGGTATATGGCCAACTGGTCACCTGTTTGCCACTGGGTGTACACATAGAGAGTCATCATCCCCAGAATGGCGAACCTGTACCGTTTTTGATTGTGGTGAGGGTTGTTTTATATATGATATGAAAGAGTTTATTCATTGTTTTCTCATCAGCAAAAAATGGTCCATCGCTTTTACCCTTGAACATCATTGCCGCAGGCACATCCAGTACCGGGGCATCAGGTGCACCCAGTGGGCCAGAAGAATCTGCTGACAGCACAGGTTGGACAATGGGGGGTGTTTGCTGGTACCTTTTGGTAATTTAACATATCTATGGACGCCATGGCCCGTTCTAGATGGTTTCCCTATTTCAACTGGTGATGTTCAATAGCAAACTGTTGAATTAGCGGAGGATAATATTACAAAGATGTTTGCAATTGTTTTTTCGCTATGCAAACTGTTCTCTTCAACTGTTGCTACATAGGCATAGACTTTGGATATACACACTCGCACATGTAATATATTTTCGTGAGGGTTTGTTTGAAAGTGAAACCAATTTACCCCTGCAGTATTCCTGTTTCAATTGCACTCATGCAGACATGTAGTTGTGATGCAGTTGATGTGCAACACGCACAAATCTGAAGTGTACATTCCAGACGCTTTTGGGTCAAGGAAAAGTTTCATGGTAGCGGAGCTGTGATCGGCCTACCTTTGGGTGCCGTGAGCTCCAAAACGGGACTGGACCCTAATCCCGAGATAAGGGGCCAGGAACCAAGCCCCAAGAGGTTAGGACTGGGCACAGCCATAGCGTTTGGTGCCTCTTTCTGCACTCTGGCCTAAGGGCTCCATTTGCAATTGCTTACAATTGGTGATTTGAGATTTCAGTGCGATTGGTTTTCATTCAGCCTGGACATCTTTGCACACTGTATTCTGGACCTGCAACCTTCTGGCATTGAACAATTTTGCTGGTGGTGGTTTGACAAGTTTACAGATTTGTTTGTGCGTGTTTGCACGGTTGGTTTCAAGCTTGATTTGCAGTTTTTGGAGCAACAATGGCTCAACAGATGACAGAGGCTCAGATGATGGTGCAGTCAGTGCAGCAGGCAGCACAGGCTGCCGCTGAGGCCGCAAAGGCCTTGAGGGAAATTGGCGTGCCGCAGCGCCAAAGTGGCTTTGCAGAGGCCAACAAGACAGTTCAGTGTCCTCGTGAGTTTGGCAGTGTGGTGTCATCTGAGGATCAGAATGGATGGGCTGACTTCTCCTTTTCATTTCGTCAGTGGCTTTGCTTTGCAGATTCCAATTACACTTCTGATCTGGCCCATGTTGAAGAGCATTGCGATACTGTTGTGACTTTTAAAGAGACACCAGAAGGCAATGACACCAAGGCCAGGTCGTGCAAGTTGTATGCAATTCTTGCGGGCATACTCAGAAATCGACCATTGCGCCTCCTCAGACAGATTCCTTCCAACAACGGTTTGGAGACTTGGAGGCAGCTTCACAATCTGTTCACGCCCAAGACAAAAGCCAGGAGCATGGCGCTGTTGAGTGCCATAATGAGCTTCCCTGCATTTAAGAGCGACAGAACCCTTTTGGAGCAGGTGCAGACCCTTGAACGTTTGGGTGATGAATATCAGAAGACTTCAGGCAACAACATTGCCGACGACATCTTGCTCACTACGCTCATCAGAGCTTTGCCACGTGCAGTCCAGCAGCACATACAACTTGGTATGACAAACTCGACTACGTACCAAGAAGTCAAAGACAAAGTTGTGGCTTATGAGAGGGTTTCCTCTACCTGGACGCGTGAGAAGATTCTGGTTGAGTGTGGAGCCACTCCACTTGGTGCCGTGACTTCGTATGCCAGTCCTGGAGATTCTGGTGCAAGCCCCATGGAAGTCAACTTGGTTCAGAAGGGAAAAGGTAAGAAAGGAAAAGGTGCAGACAAGGGCAAAGGTAAGAGCAAATCCTTTGGCAATGGCAAAGGCAAAGGTCAGAAAGGTCAGGATTCTGGAAAGGGCAAGTACAGTTCAAAGAGCCAATACAAAGGACAGTCGAAAGGCAATGGAAGCAACAATTCGCAACAGCAGAAGAAGTTGGACGTCAATACATGCGCATACTGTGGAAAGAGCGGTCACTGGCAGAAAGACTGTTTGAAGAAGAAAGCAGATCAGAATCAAGTACGTGTTGTTGGTGAGGGCTCAGACACTGCTCACTCAACTTCAGCTGCCAGCGTTAGCACAGGATCAGGTTCTCAAGCAGTGCGCATTTTGACAGGACATCCAATGAGCTGTCAGGTGAGTCATTTTGAAGATTTGACGGTGCACTCAAACCCAGCTTCTCCTTGCAGCAGTGTTCATGTTTTGCGCGTTTTGAGTGAATGCACTTGCCATGACATGACAACCACAGATGATGACGGATGTTGGACCCTTAGCCCTTCAGGTGCACTCCATTCGTGCAGTCAATGCAGTTGAAACGTTTGAAACTCATGTGACTGAGTGTGACATCATTCTGGATTCTGGAGCAGACACCAGTGCTTTGCCTTTGAAGTTCAGCTACATAGGTGATGAAGGACCCAAGCCTGATGTGAATTACGTTGATGCCCAGGGAGCCACACTTGACGTGAAGTCCACTAGGTTGGCAAATGTTCAGTTTGGAGATGTGATTTTCAAAGAGAAGTTCATAGTGTCAGACATCACATGTCCTCTTCTTTCTTTGGGCAATGTTCTTCGTGCTGGTTGGAACATAGTTCACATTGATGGCAATCCTCATTTGGTGAAGGATGATATGAAAATCGAAGTGCTGTTCAAGAACAATTCATTGTGTGCTCATGGCCGCATCTCACTTTTGACACAGCAAGATGAAGCACCACAAGTTCATGTTGTCAGAGCTGTGCAGCTTGGGATGCCACTTCGAACTCTTGCAGCAGGTTGGAACCGTATCAGCCCTCATCTTTTTGCCATCAAAACCACCAGACCCAAGCACGTCGACACCACGCTTTGTCCAAGTGATGAAATGATGTGGCTTCGAACCACCCTGGTTTACAGAGATGGCATAGGCTGGGAAGTGGATGAATACTGTGAGTCAGTTTCAGATTTGCAGTCCAATTTGGAAGAAGACTTTGTGTATCCAGAGCAGGTGGTCGAGGTCATCACATTGGCTCATAAGCATGCGATGCAAGATGAATTCTTGGGTTTCTTTTTCAACGACAGACCTGCAGACAGCCAAGGTGATGCAAAGGATGATGATGCAGTTTCAAATTCATACAGCGCTGGAACAGTTGCTGAGGATCCAGTTTTTGAGGGGACTCCTGTTGATGCTGCCGAGGGTGAAGCGCTTGATGAGGACCGCATTGTTCAGTACACTGATGATGCTGAAACAGTTGTGGTTGATGGCGTTTCCATGACACTCAATTGCACCCTCAAGACACTCAGAGCTGGATGTGCATCCCTTGGATTGTCTGGCAGAGGGAGCAAGGTGAAGTGCATCAAGCGCATGGTTGAGCACGTTAAGGCGCAGACTTTGTTGGCGGCTCATGGCGCTGAAGTCAAACTGAAGAATGAAACAGAGAGAGTTCCCATGATGCAGTCCAGACCAAATGAGCCCACTTCACAAGAGACTGAGAATCATATGCTCACTCATGAGCCCTACAAAGCCTGGTGCCCACTTTGCGTGCAATACAGAGCCAAGCAAGACCCTCATCCACCACGACCACATGAGAGCTCAGGACATTCAGTCATTTCTTTTGATTTTGGTTACTGCAGCAGAATGGCAGATGAATCAGACAAGCTCACATGCCTGTTCATTCATGACAGATCTACAAAGATGATGTCAGCAATCCCCACTGCGCAGAAAGGTGGCAAGTCCTTGCAATATCTGACCACAGAGGTCATGCGTTTCATTTTGCAGACGCAACATGCTGAGTTTGCAATTCGAACTGACCGAGAACCTTCAGTCTTGGCCTTGGCAGAGTCAGTGCGTAAGGCTTGCAGAAACATGAGCTTGAAAGTACATGATGGAGGAGCACCTGTTGGAGATCACCAAGCCAATGGAGCAGCAGAAGTCACCGTGCAGCAGTTGAGAGCTAAGGCTGGATTGCTCATACAACAAGTTGAAGACAAGGTGGCCGGTGGCAAAGTGATCTTTGGGTGTTTGCACCCGCTCTACAGCTGGGCCATCATCCATGCAGGATGGTTGCACAACAGGTTTGTGGTCAATGGAGGACAAACAGCCTATGAAAGGGCTTCTGACCGTAGCTACACCGGGAAGATTGCCATGTTTGCTGAAGATGTGTTAGGTTACCTTCGAGTTGACAAAGGAGGTCCCAGGTGGCAGCACGGCATTTGGCTTGGCAAAGTGCCATCAGGAGACAGTCATGTGGTTGGCATCAAAGATGGCGTTTTCTTGACAAGAAGCATCAGACGCAATGCTATCCCGTTCAATTTGGACAGATGTGGAGATGTGGAAACATATCCCTGGGAATACGGTTTGGTGGCACTTGGCAACAAACTGGTGCACAACAAGAGAGTGTCACAGCCGATTGCCCTTGGAATTGGACCAGCTCTTCCACCACAACTTGATTTGGAAGCTTTGCATGTTGAAAACTATGCCAGAGCTCATCCCCATGAGGATTTGGAGGATTCAAAGGATACAGCTGAGGCGGGGCAACCTTCTCAGCCTGACATGCCTCCTTCTTCTGGTGGTGTTGCAGCAAGTTCCATGGACGATGCGTTGGGTCCTGATGCACATGGACAGAAGCGGCAAGAAGAGGATGCTGGACAAGAGGCATCTCCCAAACGTGCCAAATTTGCTGATTCTGCTTTTTCTTTGCTTGAGTCAACGTTTTTGTTGGACGATACAGAGACCCAACATGTGCCAAAGACACCAAAGCTTTCAGATGACTCCAAGAAACAGGTGAGCCAGGTGACAAGCACAGACCTGTCCTTGTACGAGCATGAAGACAATCCAGTTGCCTTCTCTTTTCAACAAGATGATCTCGATGAATTGGAAAAGTATGACATGAACTTTGATGATGAGGATTACTATGCAGGCGTGGAAGCAGATGATGACGCAGCCCTGCAAGAACTTACTTTTCCTTTCAGTGCACATGAACCTTGTTTGTCGGAAACTGAACTGTTGCGTTTGGACACCATCGCAGATGCCCTGGAGTTGAAACGCCTGAGCAAGATGGAGGTGTTGACAGATGCCAGTTCCATGCCGACAGATGCAAAAGTTCTTTCAACGAGGTTTGTGCGTACATGGCGAGAGAAATTGGGCAAAGACAACAAGCCCATCTGGCTGAGGAGATCACGTTTTGTTGCAAGAGAGTTTGCATGGATGGAAAGTGAACGAGATTCATTGTTTTCTCCAGCTAGCAGCAGCATAGCAGCAAGAGTTTTGCCAGCCATGTACTTGGACATGAAACAGCACAGCAATAGCATAATGTTGAGCATCGATGTGAAGGACGCGTTTTTGACAGTCAAGCAGCAGCGGCCAACCATTGTCAATTGTCAACTTGCAGATGGACAAACATTGAGTTATGGACTGGGAAAGGTACTGCCAGGTCAGAGGGATGGTAGCCTGCTATGGCACCAAGATTTGACGAACCTTCTCAAGCAGCAACTTGGTATGTTCACCCATGCTCCATATCCATGCGTGCTCAAAACTGCAGACAATGCTTGCTATGTTTTGATTCATGTAGACGACATTTTGGTGGTTGGTGAGCGCGACTATGTGCTCAACAAGTTTGTTCCACGTCTTGAAAACAAGTATGAGATTTCCACGCAGGTGATTGCAAAGCCTGGAGATGAGCTGCATTTCCTAAAGAGGAGGATGACGCTTCTTTCTGACTCACGCTTGCTCATCCAGACTCACCATAAGCATGTGCAGCAAATGTGTGATGTTTTGGGTTTGAACAAAGCTTTGCAACGAAAGAAGTCACCAGGTCATGCAGAAATGGACCAATGTGACTTGTCAGGTGAAATCAATCCTCAAGACGCCAAAGCATTCAGGACATGTGTTGGAGTGTTACTTTACCTAGCGGCCGATTTGCCGCACTGTCAGCATGTGGTGAGGCATTTGGCCACTTACAGCACACAACCAACCGTGCGCAGCATGCTGGTGTTGAAACACTTGGTTGGATACCTGGCTGCTCATGAAGACGTTTGCATTTCTTTGAAGTTCAAGGGCAGGAGTGATGGGATTTTCCATCAATATGATCTTCCACCTGGTGAATCAGCAATGGAAGTCTACACAGACAGTGATTGGGCCTCTGACAAGGACAAACGAAGATCAGTTTCCTGCGTTGTGATTTTCTGGTCAGGCATGATGCTTTACTCTGCAAGCAGAACACAGAAGCTTGTTTCCTTATCCTCTGCAGAAGCAGAATTGTATGCATGCTCATCTGGAGTTTCAGACAGTGTTTTACTGTCCCGTCTCATTGCATGGATGACCGACTGCAAGGTGACAACCTACCTATACACAGACTCTTCTGGAGCAAGAGGCATGATTCAGCGCCAGGGAGTGGGTAGAGTCAGACACCTTTCTTGCCGTGTCCTATGGCTTCAAGATTTGGTGGCTGCTGGACAAATCAAGTTATCCAGCATTGCAGGATCTTTGAACCCAGCTGACATTGGAACGAAGAGGCTTCCATGCAATCGTTTGAGAACACTGATGCATACTTTGGGCATGTACAATACAACTGCAAAGGAACTTGAGGGAACAGCCGACTCCAGCAATTTCTTCAACAAGAAGCAGCATGTCTTAGCACTCTTAAGCGTCTTGGGCCTTGGTCAGTTGAAAGGATGCGATGAGTTTGAACCCACAGCACCCCCAGCCGCTGTCGTGGTCTTTACAGTTCTGTTTGGTTTTCTCTTCATGATGTTTTGCATGACCTTGCAGAACGTGCAACAGCATGAAGCTCTTCAGGAAGAACCAGAACCTGAAGTGGCAACCTATGACTCCGTTGGAGAACCAGTCTTGAATGAAGAAGTTGATGAGGAAGCGACTGACGGAGCAACAGCTTTGACCAGTTCAATTCCAGATGATGCTGAACACCAATTAGCATTTGCAATCCCGAGGAGTTCAAGTGATATGCCAACACCAGAAGGCTTTCTGAACTGGCTGATCATCAGATGCCATCGACGCCTTGAAAATCCAAATTTGGAGATTCGCAAAAGGAACCAGTATTTGGAGCGCATTGCAATTCTCCGCAGTCTTGAAGGTGCTCTGGCAAACTCCGTTTTCAGAGCATCGGCAATGCACAATATGGCAGAGATGGCAGACATCAGCGATGACGAGGATTCACCAAGTTATCAAGGCAGTCAGCCAGTCTCTTTGGGAGATGCCCAACGAGCTCACAATTTCTTCATGATGCTGCGTGGCCAAACCGCCAGAAGCAGACATGTGAACCGAGTGGCAGACGCCCTTGCGAGGAATCAATCTTTTGGAGAAGAAAGTGAAGAAGAACGTGAATCTGACGCTGAAATGGAAACGGCATCAGAAGCTCGACGAAGGTACTACCAAAGTACTCAGGACGAAGTGTCTGATCCTGATCTATGGGCAAGTCTCCACTATGGCGAGTTCACTGATGAAGAAGAGCCTTGAAACAAAGACAAACTACTCCTTGCGAATGCGTGCAAGGCCAGCCAGACAGCTGCTGGCATTGCGCTCAAATGCGAGGGCAGGCCTGAGGGTAACATGGATCTCAGGTAGCCCAGAAACTTCACCTTGAGAAAGTTAGGATGTTTTGGATGTACTCATTTGGCATGTCTCAAAGAGACTAAGACAAGTCTTGGCAACGCAATGCCGTCCCCATGCAGTCACAGCCATTTGACATCCCAACCAATCTACTTTTGTTTTGTGGCATCAGTTCATAGAACTATGCCAAGGCGGGGTGAAACCAATTTACCCCTGCAGTATTCCTGTTTCAATTGCACTCATGCAGACATGTAGTTGTGATGCAGTTGATGTGCAACACGCACAAATCTGAAGTGTACATTCCAGACGCTTTTGGGTCAAGGAAAAGTTTCAGAAAGTTAAGTACATACCTCCTAAATCATTCCTTGGACAAACGGAATTTCCCCCAGTGTCTCAAGGCCAATTACTTCAAATTGGGCCAAAATTGTTATTCTTAAGGACCAAACCTTAAAAGGATTGAGGATCATATTGTACTTACTTTAGGTGGCCCATTCAACTTCATCCAATTATGGTTGGTTGTATACCTCCATGTTTTTGGTTAAATCCCCAGAGATTGGGCCGAATCCATGTCGTGCCGGCAGATCTGCCAGCAGCACCTCACCCATCGACGTCCTCAAGACCTCCACGTGTCCTGCGCAGCAACAGGAAAGTAAACACACACCATAATATGGGAGTTTCCTAAGCTGGGGGTACCCCCACTCATCATCCATTTTAGATTGGGATTTTCCATTGTAAATCAATCATCCAGCGAGCTTGGGGTACCCCCATTTATGGAAACCTCCATATTGGGGTTGGGTCCAAATTTAAGACTCAGGGGGCCACGGACCACAGGCTTTAGCTCATTTTTAGCGTGAACGATACCCAATTTTGACCCAAACTAATATGGAGAAGGCATTTCAACAGAAATATTCAGCCAACAAAAGTTAAAGATCTAGAATCTAGATGATTTGCGGCTATGAGCCAATACCTATGATAATGTGTGGTCATTTTTGAGTGTGAAAACCCCAGATGCAGCGGTGTGAGAAGGTGAGATTTCCCGCCACTTCTCTGTGCATGATCAATCTTTGGAAAGCCCAGAATGACTGCGATGATCCTTGATGGAACCTGGATATCCATGTTGCATCATGTTGCCATGTTACCCTCTGGTAAACGTTTACATAACTATGGAAAATCGCCATGCTATTAATGGGTAAATCCACTATTTCGACTGGGCCATGTTCAATAGCTTTTTGTAAACGTTTCCCAGAGGGTAATTCAAGATTCGAGCAGAAACGACTCTTATCCAGCGCTGAGCAAAACCATGGTCCCCACATGGATATTGCGGGGTAGACCGAGAGACCGGCGGTTTTCTAGTAGCAATTTGAAGATGAGTAAAGGAACCAGGACCTTGGGTGAATTGCGAAGTTTTTCCACTTTTCAGGTGGGTCACTTGGGTAAAATGGCATGTTTCAAGACTGGCCTTGAAAAAACTCCAGCAAAATCTGTTGGACATCTTCTTGGGCCTACAAGTCAGACTTCAAAACCTGGGGGTCGAGGCTGTTTAGTTACATCATGTTACATCCTTGGCTATTCAATTGAGGCCGAAGTTTCCCTGCTAAAGCGCTGCAGAAATATACTTTGGAAGGCTGGCAGCAATTGCGACAAGATTTGAAAGCCGCTTGGAATGAATTGGAATGCCCGTCCTCATCCACTTAAGTTAGCGTATGGATTGGTTGATGGGTGCCCAGAATGAGTTAATCAATACTCACCATTGCAGCTGGTAAATCCCATATCATATAGCAACCAACCATCAGGCAAGTCCCTGTTTTTTCGTCTGTGATCCTGAAAAAAAGCAAGCAGCCCAGAGCCGTTCAACACCTATGGCCCCTTGATCTTGGAAGTTGCGAAGTTGCTACCCAGGGCCCATGTCCTCGCATGGTTTGATCACTGGTCCGCTGTGGTTTCTTCCAGGTTCTTCTCTTCTTATCCTTTCCCGCGGATAGCCCCTTCAGAGACGCTACTGTGGAAGGTGCGAGAACTTGGTGACTGGTGAAGATGTTGGCCGAGCTCACCAAAATGATGGTTGCATATGGTCAGCATTGGGGGAATCATGCAAGAGTAACCACACAGACCTTCTCGGAGAAGTGAAGGGATGGTCGGATGGATGGTTTTTTGTTGGAGGCTGTGCAATGTGGTGCAACGCCAACTTAAAGATGAAAACATGATAAAAAGGAAATGTGGCAACTTCACCCCACAATTGTGCACTTTCATGTTGAGTTTCGCGTGTTTTTTCTCAAAAAATGCTCTGGGTCAACGAACTCCGGGATAAAAATATGTTTTCGCACCTGTACTGTGATGGATTTTCTCGGAGTAGGATCCTTTACAAAACAAGAATGGTTCACTTCACCAGCGGTTGGCAAATGATTACGTCATGAAATTGCCATCAAACAATAGAGAAAATGATGACTACAAAATTTCAGGGTACCCAGTTTTCAGACAGAGGTTCCTGTCTAAAGCATCAAAAAGGATACTCATCCAACAGTTTGTTCAGATGCTTCTTGAAGGCAGGACTTTTTCAGTTGCCTCCTTGGGCTTAGTCAGGTTAGTTGCTTGGAAGGTGGATGATGTCGCCATTATGTCCTGTTGAACAATCCACATCTGAAATATCGACATGACATGTCAGCAATCCACAATCCCATCCCCATATGAAACACCCCATGGTGGGCTCAAAGAGGTCTCCAAGTAGGGGAGGATCAATACCTGACTGAGACTCAGTCCCCCGAAAAAACCGATTCGTGCTGGCTTATCCCACAAAAAAATCTGGCTTATAACATCTTATAACTATGCTTACTACATGTTACTACTGCGGATGGTTGCGATATCACCAATTCATAGATGGTCACTACATCCCATGATTTGTAGAGTTTCAACAGCTTCAACATGTTTCAACCGTCCCAAATTGGTGGCTGCTCGGATTTCGCAACTTCCATCCACAGTAAAATTTTTAGGATCCTCGGAGTAGGTTCTCGCACGCCAGGGCTGTTTCAGTGGCATCACACCCGACGCTCCTGGGTATGTTGGGACTGGTCTTCCTGTGCTACTGCCCTGATGCTGTGCCGAGACAAGGTGAAAATATATCTGGACAAGCACCAAATGGTGGTTTCCATAAATGGGGTTACCCCCAAAATGGATGGTTTATAATGGAAAATCCTACTAAAATGGATGATTTGGGGGTACCCCCTATTCTAGGAAACCCCTAAATGGCGGCATCAAAGATGCTGGTTTAGTCACCACAAGTGGTGATTTAACCATAATAAATCTCATCACGACCTCAGATCGCGATGCCACTGGAAATGATGGGGTAACTATCCCAAAAACAGCCGAACTCTTCAGGTGAATCATGATGATTTATAAACTTTTCAGATAAATTATGATGATTTATACAGATATGTATTATATAATATACATATATATATATATGTATATATTTATATATACATATATATATATATGTTTATTCATTTATTTGTACAGATACATACATCTAGGCCAGCGCCCAACATGTTGGATTTGTTATTCAGCATTGCAGCACTACCATTAAACATTGGGACTTCCAGCTAAGTGCAGTTTCCGGATGGTATATATTTGAATTAAGGTTGGATCAGGCCCTTTATTCAAACAACAGGAGCCTCTTCAAAGCCAATGATAAACCACATGGTTTGGCCCAAATGGTAAAAATTTCGGTTGGGTATGGTTTATTGTATTGTAGGGCTTACCATTAGAGACTACTCTAAATACGGGGCAATCTGAGCCAGGTTTTATTGCTGGAGGCGGTTCAGTTTAAGAAGACGAAATATGGAGATCGAAATGTGGGTTCCCTTCCCAGAATAGCTTCGTTTCCTGCGCAACATCAATCTGTAATCAGTGTGGTTCCCAGGCTTCGCAGAACCTAATTTCTTTGACCCACAAATCACAGGCCCGGACAATCTTCTAAGAAATCATGTGAGCTGGGTAGGGTCAGGAGGCAGCCATGTTTGGGATGATTATCTGACTACTCAGATCAGATGATCGGTGGCTACCTCCAACAAGGGCGTGGTACTGAAAATGATCAGCATCAAGAGCTATGTCTTTCGTGAAGGACGTGCAAACCGCGTAGGGTGAGGTGCTAGTGTTTCGACAGTTGATGGTGCATGTCAGCACAGGAAACCAAATATGTCTTTCCCCTCGAATCTAAAGTGCCAGCCTGTAACGCACGTTTCTCATCTTGTCCCTTGAAAAAGGTTGGTGATTGTAAATGTTCTTCAGGGGCTCAATACCGGTCAGTTGTTGTTGGTCAAATGATGTCAAAGTCCTGTTTTTACATACCCTCCGGTAATCAAACATGGCAAGGGGAAATCCTCAGTAAATGGAGGTTTGATTGGGATAAACCTCTATAAATGTGGGATTGTCCATATTTCTGTGTTTGATTACCACAGGGCATGTTTACTGGGTAAGTCTTGCTAACATGGCTACATCCACCTACATCCACCGCCGTTTCCTCGCGGCCCAAGGTGTTGGGATCTCGCGATGAACCCGCTGTATCGCGCGCGATCCTCAGTAGATGGTATCGTCTCAGTGTTTTGGGGGTTGTGTACAGATCTATGTATGTGGAATAAATAAATAAACAAATAGATGTTATATATGTATATATATATGGAGGCACGTTTCAATACATGGACATTCATCTACGTACGTATATATATATATAGACATTTTTACGGATCTATGTAGATAAATAGGATATGGTAGGGTCGGACAGGATAGGATAGATACATCGATACATCGATACATAGATGGGTGGATGGATGGATGGATGGATAGATACATGCATACATACATCCATCCATACGTACATGTGCGTGGTTCGGTGTTTATGTTCCCACCCCAATGGTGTGGTCTCCCACCCCCCTACAGCCTCCCAATTTCATGCTACTTGCATTTTGGAGCCACAACCTCCCAACCGGGCCCTAGCTGCCTAAATACTCTCAAGCAATATCTACCTCTGCACTACCTAGCAAAATACCGTTCTTCTACCTATGTACCATGTATACACACATACATACTACCTATTTACTACTTACATGCTTCCCACATACTACCAACCTATAATCCTGCCTACAAGACACAAACTATATCTCTGTACTACTTACGTACCATGTATGTCCCCGGCTTGGCATTTTACAAGACCTAAAAAAGACTTTTACCGAATCTATCTCTGCCTATCATCTATGTATAGCCTGTATACTATTCATACTACTGTCTACTGCCAATATACTCCTTATAGGCTCAACATAGGCCTAGTACAGCATCTATAGACAGGGCTACCAATGCCCCAGGTCACCTTCAATCCACCGGGCGCAGCCTCATGTGATAAAGTTTCAGGGTGCCAGCCCATTGCAGTAGAAACATGCAATGAATCCGAAGGGCACTTAAAATTCGATGAGAGCAAGGTCTTTACAAAGCCCGTAACATGGCTAGCAATAGCTGAAATCGATACCCTGCTTCCTGAAAACAAGGTCATGTTCGATGTTTTAGAAATGCCTTGGGACATTTCTGATCAACCCGGATAGGTGCCCAGTTATGCGCCTCCATTTGGGGCCACCACGAACAGGTGCCCTTGGTGCTCTTTTTCTACGCCGCTTTTGGGATTGGCATTTTGATGAGTTCCTGGGCGATGCAGTGGTTGAAGGGAAACGAAGGAAATTTCGGCCAGATTACGTGCTTTCTTAAATGAAAATTGAGGTCTAGTTGGGAATGGGTCAAAATTTAAGACCTGGTGGGCCACAGGTCGTATTTTGTCCTAGTATTAAGCAATATTGACCATGTACTGGCCCCAGTTTTGACCATTTGGCACCTGGTCACTCTTGAAATCCCAGAGGATCCCGGATCCCAGGGAAGCTGCTGACTTTCACATCACCTTCCGCACCCACTTCTTGGCGAATGTGGCAAAACGTCACCTGGAACGAAAAACCAAACGGGCAGAGCGGGAGAGATGGCTGGATAGCCGGTGCTGGAGACATGCATAATGAACACAGACATATAACATATATATATATATGTACATATACATATATATATAGAGAGAGAGAGAGGGAGATACAATATACATGTAGGTAGATTATCACGACCTCACTGCGACCTCACTGAAATGATGGTTAGTTAGTGGAGTTATCCCAAAATAGGCTTAATTCTGCCTTATGAATTATTATAAGTTACCCAGATATACATATATGTATATATACACATACACATATATGCACGTATATATGTATGTATACATATATGTACATATTATATATATATACACATTTACAAATATATGTTTGCGATATGTTTCTGGGTGTATTTATATATATATAATACATGTATACATATATATATATACGATTTTTTTTGCTGTTCGATTTTCTCTGGACATCTAGACAAACGGATGGACCTGTATGGATGCACGGATAAAAAGGTACATAGATAAATATTGTGAAAGATAAGTATTTGAATACATGAATACATGAATGGATGGATAGATTCTTAGATAGGTGGATGGATGGATGGATTGATAGATTGATATATTGATACATTGATGGACTGGCAGGTTGATAGATTGATAGATAGATACAGAGATAGATGGATGGACGGACGGACGGATGGATGGATAGATAGATAGATAGATGCATGTATTGAATGCTGTTGCATGCAGTGTTTATTTTTATTTATGTATATACAGAGACGAAATGTATGTGTATTGATATAGATATACATAAGGATTTTTTGTATCCATTCGCACGCACATACATAAAGAATAAGTATAAGTATGAATAATAAATGAGCACATGTGTGCTATGTATCTATATATGGAGGTTTCCTGAAATGGGGGTACCTCCAGACCATCCACTTTAATAGGATTTTCCATTATATGTCAACCTTCCATTTTTGGGTACCCCCATTTATGGAAACCTCCATATATATATATACATATATGTGTGTGTGTGTGTCATTGCCTTGCCAGGTCATTTTGCACCTCAGCTGCATCGTGTGCGAAGCGAGGATCCGCGCTGGCCGTAAACCTTTTTCAACATCGTTTTTGTGAAGTCTACCCTCCATGGGGACGTAGATAGGTGTCTGAAAATGTGGTATACCCTCTGGTAATTTGTTACATCGCTATTGAAAATGGCCATAGAAATAGTGCGTTTACCATTGAAAATGTTGCTTTTCGATCGTGATATTAATTTACCAGAGGGTATCCCCCAAATGGCCATGGGAAATATTGAGGAACATATGAAAAGACAAAAAAAATGATCATTTTCCCAGTGGAAACCACGGGTTTTCCCGCATCTATGTTAAACGTTTACCCCAGGGTAGCAGCTGTTTTTTCACATCCACACGTGGAGGAATGGTTCGTATCTAGAAAGCAGTTGGTTTTTTTTGGGTTCGACCAAAAATCCACGCAGCATACGCCAAAGTGGCAGCCATGCCACACAAATGATGCACCAAAGCATGACGAACACAACAGTTAAGTGATGTGTATGGATGTTGAGTGAAACCTTCGTGACATACCATTGGCAATGAACATATGTACTTTTCTGAGCCATGACCGGCCGACCTCACAGGGTTTTGCGGGGTAAAACGCATTCAACATGGTTTTTTAACAGAAAAAATGAACTATGTTGAATGATGGTTAAACATCCATACACTACCAATCACATCCAATCATGTTATTAATGAAAGTGGTAAACCAGCATCACACTTCCAGTTGGGGATAGTGATTTCCCACCCATGTCTCTGAGATGTGCATTCTTCTTTGGCCGCTGTGACTCGGCGCCGAGCCACTGGGAGCCCTGATGATTTCATGGATTTTTGTCATTGAAAATAGGTCATAAATTGATAAAACAGAGCCAAAAAACATCAGAAAATGAATGAAGATATATAATAATTATCAATATTAATCAAAAATCAATAAATGAGCCACAAAACATCAATAAAAAAGACCACACAAGGTGTTTCGCGAAGAATTCCTTCCTTGTTTGCACCATTTTGCACCTAGCCCGTCTACGACTGGCTAGGCTGTTAACGGGCAAAGTAGGCATACTTTCCAGGTGACATTACCCACTGACTTGTCCCTCGGAGAATGATCATCAAAATGTCTTTTCAAAAACCAATGAGAATATTATATTCCCAGCTACGGACAGTATTTGGGGGGTAAAGTAATAAATACTATGGAAGTCTATATATATATATGCACTGTATATATATATGCATACATATATACATATATATACATATACATATATATATATACATAATACATATATATATATACACATATATATATACCATTTAAAAAGAAGAAAATCGTCCCATGTTAGGGAAACTTCCCAGGGGGAGTCGTTGGATACAAAATACGTGTTTGGTCGAACGACGTTTACAAAGAAGCGAAATGACGGAAATTCCAGTTGATTTTTCGTTGGGGATGGGTCAAAACCCATGAAATGTCCATTAACCAGCTATTTTAGAGGCTGCCAGGGATTTGGCTAGCCGTCATAGCAATGATTTTTCCGATGTTTGTCCTAAGAAATGGCTAGCCATGATGAATTTTGATCATGATTTCCAGGTGGATCGCCATAGATCGCAGTGACTTCCATGACTTGTGAAGCTGGGGATCTTCCTTGGGTCTTCCTTGGGTGGGGAGGGCCCCTCCAAGGTCGGCCGAACATTTCAGGTTAGTGAAATATCATCATTTACCCAGATTTCTAGCAGCCCTAGCAGCCCCCAAAAAGATGGAAAGGGATGGAAAAGGTTGAACCCCATGGAATTGCCGATTTGGGCCAGCAAGTCGAAACAAAAACAAAAAGAACCACATCCCCAATGGGTGTGGTCGGCCCAGGTGTGGTTTTTTGTTCCTTAACGTATCCATCAAAATCGAAGAATTGTCTGGTCGAATCGCAGAAGCCTGGACCACTGGAGCCTTAGGGATGGCTCCAAAAGCCAGTCAGTCAACATGTTTTTCAAGAAAATTTGTCATGAAATATTAATGGTGATTTTCATGGTGATTATTGGCGGTGATTAATGGTATTTAATGGTGATTAATGGTATTGAATGATGATTAATGGTGATTTTCATGGTGATTTTCATGGTGATTGATAATCACTATCGAAATCACACGAAACGCTATACATATCTATACATCACATATTTATCTGGTTGGTGTTTTGGAACATGGCTTTGATTGTTCCATTGATTGGGAATAATCATCCTACCTGACTTTCATATGTTTCAGAGGGGTAGGTATACCACCAACCAGAATGTCATGAAATATTCCATCACATGCATCGATATGTTTTCAATATCTGATGAGGAACCTTTTGGCTGTTCGTTGGTGACTGTCATGCTCAAATGAACATCTCGGAATATGTTGGAGGCTTCAATCAGGTTAGATTACCAGTTGTGTGGCTTAAGCACCAGGCTACCCTTCGCCAGGTGTGATCTGCCAGCCACTGTTGGTGAGTCTGAGCCGTTCCGATGCCGTGACACCGAACGCAGGGTTGCAGGCGGTACAGGTGGAGGCCTTTAGTTCGGTCATTGGTTTCTTGGAGAAGTTGGAAGAAGGGCTGTTTCGATTGGGATTCTGCAGATTCCGAGTTGGAGAAGATTTCGGAGGGCTTTGGTGTGATGGTTTTAGCAAGACTTTGACGATTTACGTCGATTTGCCGTTTTTTTCTTTTTTGGATGGTGATCTTGCACGGCCATGGTGGTTTACTGGAGGTATTTGTGGTTTAAAAAGATAGTGATGTAAATAGGTGATGTTCATGGTGATTGATAATCACTATCGAAATCACATGAAACGCAAAAAACATCACATATTTAGCGTCCAGTAATCAAACATGGCTTGCTGGAAAATTCGGGTTTTTGTTTTCGAGGAAATTTTCCCAGTAAAGCACCATTTATAGAGGATGTTCACTTGCGACCTGGGATTACTAGAGGGTATACCCAACATATGTCACACATTGTGATACATACATTTACCATTATTTGTGTACATAAATATAGGTGTATGTATATACACGCAGAATATGTCTAACACCTGCGACAAGATTTGTTCATGTGTTGCTCACATGTTTTCATATACAACATGTAATATATGCAAGTTGCAACACAACACAGATTTAAATATCAGAAAACAAGCGGAAACGGTCAATAGACACATTCAACCAACTATATCGGGACTGTCATCGAAATCTACCGATGGACCCACAACTGGATGACATGTTTATGGGGTATTTGATTAATGTGTCTGTAAACAAATAAAAAACCAGGTAACCGGTTAACCATTTCAATTGGCAGGCGTGTGACTCAAGATTAAAGAATTGTGTTTCGCCTGCGCGGTGAGTCAATTTTGATCTTCGAGTGGTAAAAACAAATTCATGATTTTCATGTTTCAAGTGCAATCCGTCACTGGCTCATCCATTCCTTTTTTCTCACCTCTCGAAGCATCAACACCAAAGTGCTTTCGGCAACAAGTTCCGTGGACCCTGTCTTACAGTCGTCAAGAACGTTATCAGCCCCCCCATCCCCCCCTGTTGAGCAGAAGCGAGCATGTGCAACATGTCAAACACGGCAGATCAGCCACATGCCAAAAACAACAACCCTTCCAACGGCGGCGTATCAGCCGCATGCCAAAAACAGCTACCATGTGGGGATTGTCTATTAGGTTGCCCACATGATTGCATATTAGTTCGATGGTTTGTAGTTCGTTTTGAGCCATTGCCAATTGTACTCGTGGATGGCACTTAGTGGGTAGTAGGACACACTTGGACAACGGAGCACGAAAAAAGATGTAGGTCATGTTGATCATGTTTCACATGTTTCGCGCCATCTTTTGATCTTTTATCTGGTTGGTGGTTTGGAACATGTTTTATTTGTCCATTCAGTTGGTAATGTCATCATCCCCACTGACGAACTCATATTTTTCAGAGGGGGTTGTATACCACCAACCAGTTATTTGTAGGTTTTTGGTCTCCTGGGATGTTGGGTCGCCTCGTCCAAACGTAGCGGATCGTAGCGGAACATCCCGGCGCACTGAGGCTTAGGGATGACCAACCTGTCCATGGTTTCATGGCAGCATCTGCGCGGCATGGTTCACTGAAGCTAATAGCAACATCTAGCGCCATTGTAGATATGATAAGTATATTGCTATGTACATATATATATAATTAATTGATTAATTGATTAGTTAATGTATGAAAATGGCTAGTGTGTTCAAATAGTTCTTGTGAATGTACATCCTCAGGAATGGACTGATCTCAGTTAGATGAAGAACCAGATACGGACTGAGAATATGAGCTTCACGTTCAAGGGTTTATCAATTTTGCTGTTTCTTTTCTGATGTCCTTTCAATAGGATTTTAAAATGTAAGTCTTCTCCAACTGTTTTTTGTTAAAACAAAGCATTGCGATGAGTGCTTTCATCCCAATGAATTTTCAGGTCTTCATGCAGCAGATGCAGACGCTGGATACCCTCTTGTTCTGCTTCATGAATGGTGCAGCGACTTGGCAGCTTGGACCCACCTCACTGGCCCCTCAGCCTGGATAGCCCTGGATTGTCATACGAAAATATGGTCATTGCAATGGATGCATATCTTTCGTAGCACCGCATGATCAGCCTCACCAAATGGCCAGTTAAATCCTACCAAGTCAGGTGTGCAAAGTATGTTGATTTGGGCATATGGAAGGTTCAGGAAATTGAAGTGCTTGAGAAGATTTGAGGTGCTTCAGGTTCAGAAAATTGGGAAGACACCTGCTCCAAATTTCAAGATTTGCAAGGAGATATCGGATTGATACGTAAATTCTGTGGGAGGGTAGCAGGCTACATTGAACGGTGAGCCTGAAGAGCAGCTGAGCATCAATGATCCTGAATTTGGATGATTTGGATTGATTTGGTGTTTTTATGCGTAAAATCTTCAAAGGAAATTGGTGCACTATAGACATCTGTAGACCCCTCAAACAGTCGTTACAACATCACCGCGCATCCAGATAGGCCCTATAGATTGATGGGGAGTCCCACACTGGCCGCGAAGTTGGTGGATATGGTATCTAGCTGTGGCTGAAAACGATCGGCCCAAGTCCAACCCTCATAGTAACCAGAAGAAAAGGCAGAAAAGTAAATTCCAACTGAAATTGTGATAAATTGAACATAATTGAACCATGTCTATCTTTTTGCGGCTTGAAGCCTTTTTCAGAAATCACGACCTTCATTTCACTCCGCCAAGGCTGAGGCCCCCATCCACAAATGATCATCCCTGGAAATCCAAATCCAATCCCAAACAGCGATGGGGAAAACCACATCCCAATTTTTCAGAATTCGATTTCTGGGAGTATCGCCAAGTATTTCTGGCTGATTTTGTGACTCTTTTTGGTGAAATCCCCAATCCAAAATCATCCCGGCCAAGCAGACATCCGTTGGTTGGGCGAAATATTCCACTGTCAGTTGGCAATCCGAAGGGCGGACATTCCCCATGGTAAAAACTCTGTTGTAAACTCAGATGTGGAGAATGTGGACCATTTTCGGACCGGTACATCATCTTTTTTTTAGGACCGGTCTTCGCTTCCACATCTGCGGATCCGGTCGGAGCAGGTCTTCATCCTTTGGATCATCTTCGTGTTGCAAATGCCTCTGACAGATGCCCTTCACACGGCCTACGTGGGTTTCTTGCTGCGAAACTCAGGGAGGTTTGGGGAAGATAGTGTAAATCGACTCGAAATTGAAGATGTTATGTCATGTCATATCAGACTCATGCAGGAATTGCGATATCAAAGCATATGTACTAGTACACACTAATATGACTGGAAGCGCTACAGAACTGAGTAAACCATGGTGAGTCTCAGTTCAAGAAATGAAACTAATCATGAATGGCTATAGGCTATACTATCTATCTATATATTTATATATGTATATATACATATATATATACATATATATATACATATATATATATACATATATATATATACATATATATATATACATATATATATATATATACATATATATATACATATATATATATATGAATTTAAATGCACATACTCGCCAACTGGAAAATCACCTTTTTCAGGGTATCGGTTCCGTGATTGCCACGGTGTCCGACGGTGTCCGACGGTGTCCGACGGTGTCCGACGGTGTCCACTGTCTCAGGCTCCAAGTGTCCAAGTGGGCGCAACAAATATTGGTGATTGACTGCCAAAGCATGCCAAAGCCCTTGAGAAAAATAGGTGATGTTTGATGATTTCATATGTATATGTGTATACATATTTTATATATAGTATTAAATACATATATATATATATAATATATATATATAATATTATATATATACTATATATTTCATTAATTAAAATATATATATATTTGAATATATATATATATATTCAAAGATTTGGGGTGTTGGGCTTCTGTTGATACTTATGGTGGTTCGCATTTCATTGCTAGTGGGTGGTTGCATCACTCCAATGGCTGGTGCCCATGTCAATGCATTTTGAGGTCTGAAAGGTTGGTGTGGTGTTGGATTGAACCTCAAGACTTGGAGAGTAGAAAAAATACGCGAGTTCTCTACATGAAAGTCACCTGCAGATAGTTTGATGATGTTTCACAAAAATCCAGGGCATTTATTTTGGCCGCAGTTTAGAAAAGAAAAAAAATGATGGCACCAGGAGCTTCAACCATTCTGTTCCACCTCGAGGAATGGAACCAATGATCAGATGCCCCAGTTCGTCTACTCCAAAAACTTGGGTTGTAGATATAGGCTATATCGGTGGTAAACCAGCTAAAAAACCTGTGGGGCACCTTGTAGGCTAACGGAAAATTTCACATATTTTGGGGAAATGGCTCAACCAAATAATTTTTGAGTTGCCCAGGATTTTGATATCAGTCGTTTACCTGGAATCTTCAGGTTCTTGGGATAAGTTATGCAGGAATGCCATGGAATGCCCCATTAAAATTTAGCTTCAAAAATGCAAAGTTTTCCGCGAAAGGAACGTTCCTTCAACACTACGGAGACATCAGGCGACGCCAGCGACACCAGCGTTTCACAGGTTCATCACATCTACCCCTGCTGTTGAATATAGCGAAACTTGCCCATTTATGACGCTGATTTATGACGATATGCCGCATTTAAATATTTTGTGATGTTCCAGTTCGCGCTTTGCGATACCCTATGGTCAACGTTTACATAACTATGGAAATCAGCATTTTTTATGTGTAAATCAACTATTTCTATGGCCATTTTCAATAGCTATGTTAGTTTACCAGAGGGTAAATAACGGGTAACTTCATTGCGGCATGATCGTCGGGTCTTCACAGCTTCGAAGTCAAGGCAGTATTGTCATCACCGCCGTATGCGTTCGACAGCAACGAGACTTAGAAGCTGGGACTGAGCTACGAAAAATACCCCCGTTGATTGGTTATCATAAAGGATTATACTACCTGGTATATTGGGGATTATTATAGCCCATAGTAGGGAAACCTTTCCACCAACTAGTATTTCATGATGGGATGAAAATACGGGCCTGGTGAAGCTGGAAACAAGTCGTTCCGAAAGTACTTTTCTACAAAAATAGGAACCTGTGTTAAGAACATATTTTCAGCTATTATCCCCAGCACAAACAATTAGATGTGACATCAGCCACAGGTTTTTTGTTGCTTAAAGCTGTCTTGTGCCACTCTGAAACCGGAACCGGTGAAGCTGCGCACAAAATTCACCATACGTGCAGATGTGCATATGTGCATATGTGCATACAGACCTACCGACCTACCGACCTACGTAGCTACGTACCTACATGGGTACATTCACATTTGAGGTATTGCAATGAATTCTGCAATGAATTCTGTCCTTGATAAAGATTCTTGCCGCAGCAGGAAGATTTGGAGAGAAAAAGTTTTGACCATCAGCTGATCAATACCAGAGGCAGGTGGGTGAAACCACGGAGTCCTTACGCCACTGAGGGGGAAACCGTGGTATTCCATGATCTTCATGGTTCAATGGCATATTGTATACGTATACGTTAAATAATACGTGAATAAAGATAGCATCTTGGCCATGTGTTCTTTGTCCTAACACAAGCAGCTTGGGGGTTCGTATCATTGGGATTCTTGGGGGTCGGAACCCGGGGTTCGATTCGGACATTCTGCATGGGATAAGCCCAGCATCACTACGATCATGGTCCGTCAAGTAGTAGGGGGATAGCCCTCATGCAATAATCGTACCAAACCAACACCTCTACGTATTCATATTCTTTTATTCCAGAAAGATATCGGTATCATTGAGCAGGGCAGACTCAGATGCTGCAGATTTTGATGGCTGCTTTCAGCCATGTTTGGTCTCAAGGTTTTGGTTCCCGCCAAAGTTTGGCGGAGAGTTCCTGCAGAGTTTAGGAAAGAACAGCACTTCTGCCTGCATGGATGGAGAGGAGTGCAGGGTTAAAACTGCCCGGGACACCGGATTGAAATGGCTTGTGTACAGCTCAACGGGTTTGCGCGTGCCCATTGCTTTATGGCATATAATGTATTCTGTTGTTCTCCAACGCTACGGTGAGGTGAACACGCCCACATCTGAACTGATTACCTCGCATATGCAGGCCATGATTCAAATTTCCAGTACATTCGATCTTGTCTTTTGCAGGAGATCGGAACCAATGCGGTGAAGTGGTGGTTTGGATTGGGAGCTAAGCGCGATCCCAGAACCAGCCCATGCAAAAGAAAATGGGCCCGCGAGTTGCAGTAGAGGAATCCGAAACCACCAGCCTGAACCATCCGGTCATGATCTGTCGTCAGAGCTTATATGGGCTTGTCTGAAACTAAGGTATCCCGGTATCCCTAAATCCATTGGTTAATCATCATTATTCATTATCTCTATCAGTAGTACCCGCACGAGGCGGGGCGGAAGTTGCCTAAAGCTTATACTATCAGACCTTTTTTCATCTATAGGACTTGCATGCGCCGTGCGCCAGCGCGGCCCGTGCATGCGTGCATGCGCGCATGCGTGCATGCGTGTACGCGTGCTTTGTGCGAAGCTGTTGCTTTGTTGTTGTCCAAGAACATGACCTGCGCGCGACCCCGGTGCAATGCAACGCCAAGCAAAGCTTTGTGTTCCAGAGATCACACTTCACCCTTCATGTTGCATTCTTTATTTTCTGCACTGCACACTTCATCTCAACTCATCTCATCTCAGCTCTTCTCACCTAATCTGACCTTGTCGGCGAACCATGTCAAACCCGCATGTATCTACGCACATGGCAACAGAACATGACAACAATCATGCAGCCAGCACACTGCGATCTGCAATCAAAGATTCCAAAACACCCTTTAACTACGCACACATGAACAAACGCACGTTTCAGAACACCTTGTAGGAACCAATCACGCATCGAAACGAGCGCACCCGCAACCACCGCGCACACGAGCTGCCTTTCATCGCCGGCTGCAACCACTTTACCCGGAAAATCATAATGTTTCGCGCTCCGGCTTCCTCCCCAAATCAAATCCCATGCCACAGTCATGCAGCCGTTACATTGGGTTTTGCAGCATCACCTGTCAAAGCCGCATGCATCTACGCACATGGCAACAGAACATGACAACAATCATGCAGCCAGCACACTGCGATTTGCAATCACAGATTCCAAAACACCGTGTAACTACGCACACATGAACAACCGCACGTTATGTGATGTATTGTTGTGTGATGTGTCGTTTTGTGATGTATTGTTATGTGATGTATTGTTGTGGTTTATATTCTGGTGTCATGTATTGTTGTGTGATGTATTGTTTTGTGTTGTTATGTGATTTATTGTTGTGCAATATGTTGTAAAGTAATGTGGTGTTGTGTCATGTATTGGTATGCAATGTATTGTTGTGATGTATTGCTGTGTGATTTATTGATGTGTGATGTATTGTTATGTGATGTATTGTTGTGTTTTGTATTGTTTTGTGATGTATTGTTGTGTGATGTTTTGTTATGTAGTATGTTGTTGTGTGATGTATCGTTTTGCTGCACAAAGTCACTTGAATAAAAAGCATTTGTTACTCGGAAGATCGCTTCCCAACTTCCTTTGTTTAAAATGCTCGTTTGGGAGTATACCCCATTTTTAGACACACCCATATTTGTCTTAGGTCGTGGCAGTGAACAATTTGCCATGGCTGGTCAGCGAAGAGCCTTGAGAAAGATCATGCGCGCCTTACCCACAGAGCTGCCCAAGCAAAACCTTTCTGGGCAAATTACAGCAACCTCCCAAACACCTCATTAGTCCTGTTTCATCAAAGATCAGCAAATTAGGTTGAAGATGTCACTACATTTGAGGAAGTCTTGCAATTTGCCCAGAGGACATCGTTGGGCTTTCTGCACACCGTTGGCCGGGTGTGCAGCGTATGGCAAGCTGCTTGACCATTCCTCCTGAGTGGCTCCGGATTAAGCAGATGGGAGTTTGAGGCCAACCCACTGAAAATTCTCAGTGGATGACAGTGACACGATGCGCTAACGTGTTCATTGGACTCCCAGTGAAACGAGGCGTTTCTCGCATCCTAGTTCATCTAGTTTGACGGCAACTGCCCTTCCGCATTTGCCATTGCAAGGAGGGGAGGCCTATACAAATACCCAGATATGGAGTCGCAGATGAAGTTGCCCGATCATAGCTTACACATATTCGCGCTGCGGGTAACGTTCATTCCCTTTTCCAGTTGATCAGGATTCTCATCATGGATTATGAATGCTTGTGATAGCTTTCCTGAAGACCAACACCAATTTTCATTAAAGGCCTTTATTTTCTAAGCATTCTTGGCGGACAACGCGGTGTAACAAGGGCTGTCTACATCAATCGACACAAGCCCTTCCTTCCCGTCACAGGCTTGTTGGTGGGATCTTCTGAACAGTTGAGAAGACAGTCTACTGAGGTCGAGTTTCCTGCTGAAAAATGGGATGCGTATGTCATCTAAAGACAGGGCTTGGCAAATGTCCCGTTTTGGGGATAATTTTTACATGTTCAAGTATTTGTTGGATTCTTTTTGTATATATGATTACTATACATGTATAGATACATATATACATATACATATACAGTACATATATATATATATCTATTTACATATATATATATATATTATACATATATATAGATACATATTATATATACACTGTATATACACATTTTCATATACATATTATCCAATAGTTGGATGGTGTTCAGTTAGAAGATTTACAAACCCCTGAAAGAGATGTTTGCTTATGTCAATACTTGATACAGGTGAAAAAACGGGGCAATGTGTGGTTTTGTACCCGCCATCGCACAACGACCTGGATATCAATCGTTTAGTTACAAAACTCCGGAGTTACGGACGATTGTCATGGGCAGCATGCCACATCATCACCATGTCAACCACCACATCATCATCATCATCATCAAGTAGTTGGGAGCTGTAACAGATCGGGAACGCGTGAATTCAGTTCAAGCTTGGAAAGACTCTCGGGCGCGAAACCCTGTGTTTTTTTCGGGTAAAGTAGTTTCCGTGGTCGCCGCAGTAGGGTCTCTGTTTCCGAGGTGTCCGGCCTCGATCTGCCAAAGTTGTCGACAAAACGCGCGTAAAAGACTGGGTCGTTCGGAGCACTGTTGGAAGATGAGGTCGGCAAAATGTGCACGAGACTGTAGCGAGAGCTCGATTTTACAAAAAAAATGAGGAAAAGAAACGACATGTTCGGAGCACTGTTGGAAGATGAGGTCGGCAAAATGTGCACGAGACTGTAGCGAGAGCTCGGAGCACTGTTGGAAGATGAGGTCCGCAAAATGTGCACGAGACTGTAGCGAGAGCTCGGTTTCATTGCTTCATGCATTCATTGCTTCATTCATTCATTCACTCATTCATTCACTCATTCATTCAACTTCCTTCCTTCCTTCCGTCCTTCCTTCCTTCCTTCCTGCCTGCCTGCCTGCCTTCCTGCCTGCCTGCCTTCCTTCCTTCCTTCCTTCCTTTATCCCTTCCTTCCTTCATTCATTCATCCAGTCACTCATTCATTCATTCATCCACTCACTCACTCACTCATTCATTCAACTCCTTCCTTCCTTCATTCCTTCATTCATTCATCCATTCACTCATTCAACTCCTTCATTCCTTCCTTCCTTCATTCATTCATCCATTCACTCATTCATTCTTTCGTTCCTTCCTTGATTCATTCATTCATTCATTCGCTCATTCAATCATTCATGCATGCATTCCTTGTTTCATTCCTTTCAGTGCATCACTCATGCATCAATTCATTCCTTCCTTCCTTCCTTCCTTCGGTCGTCCGTTCGTTCATTCATTCATTCATTCCTTCGTTCGTTCATTCATTCATTCATTCATTCATGCATCCATTCTTTCATTCATTCTTTCATACCGTCCATTCACCCACTCATTCACTTCATTCATTGCATTCATTGATTTTCTTCAATTCCTTCATTTCAAATCACTTCTTTCCAGCTCAGCAACAATTCCTATAAGCCAACCGGTCCCTACAATCATGTCCTATTTTGGAAACTTCCGCCCCGGCGAGTGCCGGGCACTACACTGAGTATCTGGTATGTATGCCATTCATGCAGAAACTTAGCTTAGACACTAGGAAATGGTTTGGTTCATGTCGGTTCATGTCGGCTCTGTTGCTCTGGCACAAGCAGCCTGGAATAAAAGAATCAAACTGGTCTAGTTCCAGATGTTCAAGCTTGGTCGGTACGGTAATTTATCTCACTGATCTCCGATATGTTCAGACGACCCTAACAATTTTTTTAAACGTTTGCTAATCCCTTCCCCAATACCAGACACTCACCAGAAATCATGGTTGACTAAAAGGTTTACACATATTTGGGACCATGTAAGGGGTGTTCAATATAAAGGGGATGGTGTTTTTTCAGTGTCAAATAAGATCAAATCAGGTATTTTTCATGAGGTTTTTGCGGGGTTGGGGCATGCCATCTGATGAGTTGATCGTTGGCCGCGGACAATGGTGATTTAAGGGTAGCATTGGTTGAGATAGCCTTCCCACAAAAGATTGCTGCTGATTTGCCGCCATGTTTGATCACCAGAGGGGACTGCTGCAACCAGCAATTGAGGTTTGGTTTCCAGATGACTTTGCTGGAACGCTCGCGTCGCGTAGAGCATTTGAACTTCTGAGCAATGCGAAGACTGAAGAGTCATTCCTGATGCAGCTGACGTGGCAAAAGGAAGGACAGCTGTTGGTTTCGGAAAAGATCATGGGGAAACTGATAGATTTCTGCTAATTTAGGTGTCAGTTCCTGTTTTTTTCGTTGGATTCTGTGAAAGATGGTAAGCATGTTGGCTTTACACTGGTTAGGTATACAAACATCTGCGGGGATGGGAAGGAGGATTGGAGGGTGATACGGTATGTAGCATATGGTGAGTATACTTCGGTGGAGTATGTAGCTAGTGCACAGGTAGTTTCTGCGTATCCAAATAGGGTACAAATGGGTACAAGGAGTACGTAGATAGTCTATAGGCAAGGTATAATGAGTACATAGATGATACTGATAGTGTATTGCTACGCTAAGGCCGCCAAGGAAAGGAGAACAGTAGTATATGTAGTAGCGCGCTACTCTGTAGGGAGTTTTGACCTACGTAATAGGTAACATGCAAGGCGTGTGGAACGGGGCCGGGTGGGGACCATGCCATTCGGGGGTGACAAGTAAATAGACTGTTGGTTTGCAAAAACAAAATGCAAGTCCTAGCAGTTCATCTTGTTGCATTGTAGATCTTGTGTCGGACCATACCTCTGAGTTTGTGTGTGTGTGTCAAACCTGAAGGTCACAGGTGCTTTTGTCAAAAATGTTGATCCCAATAATCAGGAAGTCAATAGAATATAGTACAATGATGTTGATTGTTTGCTTGGCGATGCTGGGCGTACTAGGAAGTGACACTTTCAGGCCTTGATTATCGTATTTATATGTATTTTTGTTTATCTAAATGTATCTACATTTGTTATATTTAGTGTGTATATATATATATATGTATACATATCCAATGATGTATATGTATATATATATTTATACATATATACACATCAATGATTTATACATACTTCGAAAGATATTCAAAGATATACATATTACTATGTATTTGTTTTTTGCCATTTGGTAGTCTCAAACACCGCCTTTGGTGAGTGAAGAACGGTATATAGATTGTCTTTACATCAACCCCCAAATATGTTTTTTCTCCCATGAAGGAACCGTAGAACCTGTCCCCAAACTGCTGAGGTGCAGTGATGAGTCAGATGCAGGCCAGATGTGATGCTTGAGATTTGTGATGGAATCCATCAACAGGGTTGCTCCAACCTACAGGCCGGGAATTGCTAGCCACGGGGAAAATTTATTTCTGTTCCCCCTTCGTTTAGTCAATTCCTTCCAGCATTAGTCACCAGATTCTGGGGACCACAGCGTGTAAAACCACCATTGATCGATGAAAACGTCTCCAGGTGTGATTTATGATCAGTTCCAGACAGTTCCAGATCACTATATTTGGGAGTATACTACTTTTATACTATTATTATTATATTATCATTATTTATTATCCCACTAAAATCCCATGGGCCACTTGAAGCCAACATCTTCAGCCAGATCGCTTTGCAGGTTGACACCGTTGACACCTGAGAGCGTTGAGGCTTGAGCCTCCTGGATTCATGTTCGCCACTAATCGCGACCAAAAGAAACCTTTTGATTGATCTCGTCTTCTGGGGATAGCAAGCCCCAAAAAGAGAGGAAAGACATTCATCAATATTCATCACTGATGCATCACTATTTTGGGATTTGGCTTGTCTATGTGGCTGTCATAAAACAGATCTTCGTAAATCATTGCTTTGTTTCACCAAGCCTGCCGTGTGGGCCAGGTGAGCAGCATCCAGACTTTGTTGATGGTCCAATTCCACCTTCATATTGACCCCAAGTAAGTAATCAAAGATTGATAATGGGTATAGAATTATCAGCTAAGATTTTGGGGATTAAATTGTCAACTAAGCTGTTGGAGATTAAATTATCAACTAAGATTTTGGCGACAGATTGAAGTGACCAAGAAGTGATCAATTCTGCGGCGCTTCGGAAAATGAATCCACTCAGCTTGTTGCTGGCCAATGCATTCCGGAAGAGTTGCTGGACTCAGTTCCTGAGAGCGATTTCATGGGCGAAATGGGCAATGCACTTTTTGCGGATTAGATTCCACTACTAGGATAGATTATTATTATTATTGAATGTTATTTGTTTGTCATGATTTTTTCTAGTTTATTTTAGTGAGTTTGGGATGGCACATTTTGGATGTATCATGACATGCATGGTGGCTGATGGTATGCAAAGACGTCTTCTTCTACTTCATTCAGGAGGGGGGAATCTATCCATGAGAAGAAATTCTACAACTTGCGGATGGTTTCAGCATGTTCTAGACTAGTGGTGGGGATTGTAGAAACTGAATCCAAATCAAAGAAGTGATGCCAAAAACGGGACGCTTAACAGCTGCCCACCCGAAAAAGGTGCGAGTTCAGCGGATTGTTTTCTGTAAAACTGTGGTCCAGTGACATGAAACGGTCCCAAAACTATGGTGTTGGGATCGGGGTTCAAAGCACCAGAATGGTACATCCAAAAATATGCTGATTGTCTAGGTGAGGGTCCAGAACCTATTTTTACCCGCGATAGGGCGGAAGTTTGGAACAAAAAAGGGTTGCAAGTTAGCAGCGATAAGAGCTGAAGGGCCGATATGAAGGGTTACTTTTTGATATCAGCGCAACTGTATGACTGAAGGAACTACATGGTGAACTACATGGGACAACTGAATGACCAAATGGCTGAAATTTTCAATAAAAGAATGCCACTGGTAAATTGGCTTGCGACTAAGTCGGATTCACTGAGCCAACTGGTTGAGTTTCTGAGGACCCACTGATTCACTGAGCTGCCGTTGGGGCCGTTGCTGAGTGGTGGGTCGAATTGGGTGACATTTAAAAGCAACTCTTGAAATGTCTCATCTTAACTTTCTTTGCCATTTCCGAGTTAATAACTAATAACTCAAAAACATTGGTAAACATAAAATGATATTAAATGTCTCAATAACTAAAAACATTTCATAACCACAAACCTCTCATGGATGCCCCAGCTGTGCCAGGTGTTGCAAGGGCTTCAGGTTCAGCCAGAGGCAACCGTTGCTGTTGCATCTTCTCGAAGCCAGGGGACTAAAGTGACTCTTTAAAGACTAAAGGGGAAATGGGCACTTGTTCCAACATCACCCAAAAGACAACAAAAGAAAATGTATAACCATAGATAACCATAGATAACCACATATAACCATCAAACTTATTCAAACTTGATAAACATAGCGGTATCTTTTAGTAAGCATTTGTCATTCAGGGAGCAACCCACGTGCTGGTGACTCTCGCACTGTTGATATTCCATGTCTATTTCTGACGATTCTTTGCCATGATGCGAACATAGGGTTTCCCATGGCTACTCAGTCGGTGAGCCAATTCCGGCATAACCTATGTACACATGGGCTAAAGTCGTTACCATGTGTCTTCACCATTTGACTAAACATTGGAAGTATACAATGTTTCTGTCCATGCATAATCTATAGATAGATAGATAGATAGATGGATGGATAGATAGATAGATAATTAGATCGATAGAAATAAACAGAGATAGAAGTACATATAGAAAGAGAGATGGATTTGTGTGTATACATACATACAATTACATATGTATATTTATCATGGTCGTTTCCAGCTACAAGCTTGAAAACAATGATTAACTAAAAATGTGAAAAAATACGACAAAAAAAAAAACCTTTTGAAAATGCGCTTGGAAAAAAATGTGAAAAAAATGCATTTCAAAAATGTGAAAAAGTGTGAAAAAATGTGGAAAAAAATGCAAAACAGGAAATTACAGGTTTAAATACTTTTCCTAATTGAAATTTGAAAAAAATACATTCATTGTGAACCTATTGACATGAATCATTGAAAATGAATATATGCTTATGTGGAATCCTTAAGTTCAATATTCTATATGATTTAAAATTAGATTTCAAAGAAAACCTGAAAAAAAAACTATATCTGGAAAATATGGGAAAAACGGAACTAAGAAACAGGAACTTTTCCACTGCCTTTTGTTCCCACGTTAACGTGAAAAAAATGTGAAAAAATGTGAAAACATGTGAAAAAAACACATTTGAACATCCAGTTGGGAAGGTGGAACTTGGATTTTTGGGGGTCCAGTTTTGCTGCAGTTACTTTGCTGCCTGCCCAACTTCTGCAGGTTGAAAATCGGAGAGGAGCAGTTCAAATGGATCGGAAGTGGACTGTGCAGATCGCAGATCTGTTTAATATATCTATAGCAAAGCAATGACTACCAGGAGCAAAAGCATAAAATCAAATGCAGAAGGAAAAGGAACAAAGCTTCAAATTTGCTTTAAAAAGATACATTTTTCTTACATTGTTTTACATTTTTAAAATACATTTTTTCACATTTCAAAAATAATGCATTTTTAAAACACATTTGTTCACATTTTTTTCGCATGTTTAATTCAAACTACTACAACCCTTCTGTAGCTCAGTTGGCCTTGATAAATGTATATACGTGTAATTACATATATGTATATATATATATACACGCGATGCGTATATATATATATATATATATATACATATTCTATACATTTATACAGTTATACATACATACAATACATACATACATCCATACATCCATCCATACATACATCCATACGTGCATACGTCCATACCTCCATACATCCATCCATCCATCCATCCATCCATCCATGCATGCATGCATGCATCCATGCATCCATCTATCCATCCATCCATGGAATCCATACATCCATCCATACATACATACACACACATACACATGGGTAGATTTATCGGACAGGTTGGTCGATATATATATATATATATATATCGTACATAGCGCACAACTATCCGGAGCTCAAGATATTACAGTAATTGTGTATCAAGAAGTGATTGACAATCTGTGCCGCACTGCGCGCAGTTCGCAGCCACATCGACAGGCAGGAAGCGCTTTGGTCTTCTGCCCTTCCTTTGCAGACGCTTCTGAGGATGCCGCACTGGGGATAGGTCGGCCTTTGAGTGTGAGCAGCTTGTCTTTGTTTTAGGAGGACATCCCAAAAAACTCAAGGGAGAACAGAATCATCACTCGCCACTGTTATGCTTCGCCTTTTGGTTGCAGGACCTACGAATGGTACATTCGGCTGCAACCGTACAAGGTCCAGTGGAGAAATGGGTTGTGCCCATCTGGTCTCTACAGGCGGGACCTCATATTTCAAGCTTTAAGTAAACCTGTCTATCCCTGTATGCCAAAGGAATAACCAACCTCTATGATATCGTTTGCCGAAGGCTCCTCATACTGAATGGTAAAAGAATAAAACACAAATTTAAATTAATTTACTTAAATTAATAATTATATATCAAATAAATAAATAAATAAAGAAATAAATAAATATATATATATTATTACACTATATATATAATATTGCAATATATATATAATCATTATTATTATTAATATAATAATAATTATTATTACATATTTATTATTATATATATTATTATTATATAAAATTATTTGAACAAAATAAAATAAATATACAAAATTAATTGAATATGTTGAAAATAGGAATAAATATGTATATATATACATAATAATTAATATAAAATCTAATTATTATATTTTAATTATTTTATATTAATTTTATAAATATATATATATATGTATTGGTTTTTAATTTTTGATATATTTAAATTTATATTATATATGTATATATTATATATATAATATATAATATATATATATTATATATATATTATATATATTATATATTATATATATATATTATATATTATATTATATTATATATATATATTATATATTATATATATTATATATATATTGCTTAATATTTGGTGTTTTTTTCGTTTCGAAATGGTAATTATTTATATATATATATTATTATATTTTATTTATAATATAAATATAATATAAATATAATATATAATATAAATATAATATAAATATAATATATAATATAAATATAATATA
>CAMXCT020001891.1:185668-278426 GCA_947184155.2 Cladocopium goreaui | reverse complement strand
ACCATGCTCGGCAGTTTCCCAAACAATCCACAAGAACTCCTCCTAGACCACCTGAGCACTGCTGACTTTCGAAAGAAGCGTCCGTGAAGATACTCCATTCATTCACTATATTTGCATCCATTCGCTTGGGGCCAGCACAACGCAAACACTTTATCATGAGCTCCAAAACAGTTGCTAACTCCGCATCAACCACATTGCTAAAGCTGTATGCATGATCCACCAACCTTTTGAGCACGAAAGCTCCCAGCCGTCCATGCAAGAATCCGTCAGCGAATCCAAGCCGACCTTTCAGTTTCAAAGTTTCATGTCGGTTCAATGCGCGCTGCTGCAAAACCTGCTCAAGCTGCTCGGTCAGGTCAAGGATTCGCTTTTCAGTGTTCTTAACCTCCAGGATTCCATCTTTGGACTCTCGAAGGTCAAACGAAACTCCCAGGGCTGCACAAACGTTGGAGAAGGAGGTTGCTTTCTTTCCATCCCTAGCGTACACCCAACCAGTAAATATAAAGACCAACTCAAGACAATTCTTTGCAGAATCTTGCAAATCTGGGCTGCTTGCAAGAATAACATCGTCATAGAAATTCGTTGTCAACAGCCGCGGCCCTTTGCAAGCAATGAAGTGCAACATTTTGGCAAGCCTCAAGAAACTGTAGACACTGTGGGTTGCTCCAAATGGTAATGTTCGTGAACGGTAGATTTCCACCGCATCAAGCTCATGATTGTAGATGCTGAAGTAGGCGTACTTCAAGTGGTCCTTGCGCACCGGTATTTGGCGGTACGCTGCTTTAAGGTCATACGTCTTTGCAAGAAGGCTACTGTCAGCTCTGGCTCCTTTCATCTGCTCGAAGTACGCTTTGATCACCGCTACAAACGTGTCGATCATGTGCAAATCCAATTTGGAGTTCACAGTGCAACTATCATTGACTCCTGAGACGGAGTAATCATCAATCATTCGAACTTTCTCCCCCTGAGCTAGGGGGAATCTTCGGGATACTGTTGCACCTTTTTCAAGCTGCTCCAAACGCCAAGGGCCATCTGCCCAACCTTTGCTGACCTCATCTCTTGTTTCCTGCAGCACTGCCGCATCCAAGTCAAGAGATGAGGAACTTTTTGTCATTTTCAAAACAAGCATGTTCCTCTTTTCTGCGTTTTCTTCCAGCTGCTCCAAAGTCGAAAGGCAGGGTTTGTATGCCTGCTGAAAAACTTTTGCTCCCTCAATTTCACCAGCTAGGGTGGACCCTTCCTCAAGAATCTTGAGGGCTTCAGTGTCTTCATATTGTAAACTCTCTAGGATTTCCTTCGTCAGCTTAATACGTTTTTTCAAGGTGGAGGGGTGCCGCATTTTGGTTCCCATCATCTCTTCTCTGTCAAGCGCTGCTGCACGTTGAAGCCACCGCTTGCACCAAGAAAGTCTGCGTTCCGACACTTCAGAGGTGGAGTTCTGCACATGAAATTCTATTGTCTCCGCCAAGTCTTGTGGAATCAACTTGCAAAAATTTGCTGGGTTGCCTCTTTCCACTGCTTTTGAAATAAATTGTTCGGGTGACCATGGCATGCCAAACGCAACTTCGAAACATTCATCGTCATTTTACAAACCCCCCTGAACAGAAAATGGTGAATGAGTGGCAGTTCTTCGTAAAAACCTGGCAAATTGTGGGACCTGTGCAGACATGCCAGACTCAGTGAAAACGCTCAAAGGTTTGTCGACTTTGCTTTGCAATGAACAAGGGACATCAGACGGCTGCTTAACAAAGAAAACTGCAACTGAGGCCACATCAGAAATCAAAGGTGGAAGTTTGCTGCGCCGTGACTGCTGTTGCGCTGAAATTCGAGCCGTCTGCATTTCAAAAACTCTCTCATTTCTCACATCAAAAAGTAAATCAGGAAGTACCTGCATGCCTTGCCTTTGCAATTGCCGTACTACGCACTGAACCAAAGCATGACAAAACTTCCGGGGATGTTGCGCTTCTAAGCTCGTTGCAAAAACTTCATTACCCTCATCATCCAAAGTTTTTCCCCACGACAGGTGGCTGTGATTGTTGTCGCATTCGACATCCATCTCGGATATCGCCGAGAGACTTGCTGCCAGCTTCGTCCATTTCGGACGAGACCCTCCCATCATACACATTTGTGTGTTGCTGAAGAAAATGTCAAACGCTTGCAGCAACTGTAGGAAGGGCTCGGTGAGCCAGAACAAACTTCTCGAGGGGTTTTCAAGCGTCACCAAGATTCCTAAAGAAACGCAGTAACTGAAAAGCTTGCAAGTTTCCCAATACATTGAGTTCGCCAAATCTACACGGTGCTTTTCTGCAGCATTCAAAGTTGGCAAACCCATTGGAAATTGATCTGACCTGAGAGCACGAGGTCCACCATTGCGGATCTGTCGCGCCCTGGAGCAAGTTCTACAAACCGGCGCCATATGCAACCAAACAAGAAGCGGTGATTCCAGCCAGTGGTATAACAGAGCCCTATCCTTAGGATCGAGGATGTCAAACACAAAAATAGTTGATCTCGCGCCTCTCTTGCGCATCTTGTCAAGCGCAAGTGAGCCTTGCATCCCAAATTGTTTTGCCACTGAGCACAACGTTGCTGTCCCGATGTATAGTTCAATCATGAAACATTGGTTCAGCAAGGTGTCAGCCCAGTCTTTCGGACACCGTCAAGAAGCCTTCTTTGGATGTGTACTAAGTCCATGTGGCTGGAGACATTTTGGCTCTGCACAAAGGTGCCATCCTTTCGGGCATCGTTCTCCGTCTCGTGCTGCATCACAACCGCCTAAATTGTAGGCGAAACACAAGGGGTCACCATTGCCCGTCCTGTGCCACTTGTTTCTCAGCGCCTGAGGCATAGGTGGCGCCTTTCCTTTCTTTCCTTTTCCTTTACCCTTTCCTCCACCAAAGTTCACTCCGTTGGGCTTTGGAGCAGCGCCCGTGGAGTAAGGCGCTGACCTGGTACTTGCTGCAGGTGCACTGTTCTGCCTGGCCAATGGGGCCAAATACAACGTAATTGTAGGGTCACTCCTGAGTTCAAGAAGTCTTTCTCCAGGCTGGAAGGTTCCATCATCCCTGGGCCTCACAGTCGGCATGACTGATGCAAGCTTTGTGAAGGCAGCTTTGTCACAAAGCATCAGTTGATGAAGCGATGGTTTGCTGTACCCAGGAGGTGCCTCTCTTTGAAGCGCCTGCAACAAAAAGTTGGTCCATGTCGCATGCTGCTCGTATGTCATGAGACGAGCAAACTTGTATGCAATGCCTCTCCTTGTCATTGCGTTCAGAAATTGTAGTTCACTTGCCGTTGGAGCCACAAGCTTGTCCTCCTTGTCCTTCACAATCAAGGAACCACCTTCGAAGGCCAATTCCTTCGTTTTGGTTCCACCTTGAACTTCTTGCGCCCTCGAAGTGCAAGCTGCAGGTTCGAGGTATTTCAAAGTGTTGGTCTCGAAGATCTGGCAGGTCTTTTCCAGCAAGCTATGAGATGGCTCGCTTTCGTCAACTATCATGACTCCAGCTAGCTCCGTACGGATTGCAGCCATACGGGTTTCTCTTTCTGCCGATCCAATTTTCTTTGGTGCACCGTCTTCCTTTTGATCAACGATCTGCCTCAAGCTCGCTACCAAAATGGTCTGAGCCTCGAATGCCAGCCTTCGCACTGCATTGCTTTCTGCTATCACTGGTGCACGGCCTAGGGCGTTGTGTAAGAAGGTATCAACGTCCTGAGAAGATATTGGTTGGCCTAGCTGGCCTACTGAGAAGGCTAACTTTGAAAGAGTTCCAGCGCCTGCTTGACGCAAGCTATTAACAACTTGCTCACTGAGTCCCACTTCTCTTGCACGTGAGGTGAATTGTGCCTCCGATTCCAGTAAGAGACTCATTGCACTAAGCCCTCAACGGTTTTGGCTAAAAAATGAACTCATGCATGTTGAAAAATCAAGACGATTAACCTCAGTCAATGTACAACTAAGTTCACGACATGTGCACTGTTCCAGTTAATGTCAACAAATCACTCAGTACGTTTCAAGTGGCTTTCCACAACTGCTCTGTTTGCTTTGCTCCTTTGAGCCATCCGCACTGCAGCACTTTGCAGCTTGCAACATCTCCGTCACTCTGCCCGGCTTTCCGGAAAAATTGAAACTGGCTTTCCAGAACTTCTCAACTCATGCTGAAACAAAAATCTGATCTTCTTAAAGTGGCTTTCCGCGTCTCAAGTAAACGAGTTGAGATCATCTGGCATTCCAGATGCAATCATTCGAAATCAAACAACAGACTATCGAGATATTCACTCATGGCAGTTCGACGCATTGATTCAATCATGAAATCACGCAAACAAAACAGTTACAACACAACAAAATCAAAACAACAACACGGAGAAAAGTGCAAGAAATGGAGAGACATGTGCAAACTGAGGTGATGACATCTGGCTCAAGTTGAAAGACCCGAAAATGCATGCAGCTTTCTGCTAAACTGTGACCAGTGAAATTCTTTGAAAATGATTCTCATGAAATTGCAACCACAATCAATGTCTCGCTCTGCACTCCTGGTCAACTGCTTTTTCTCACTGTGCAAACTCATGCATCTAAGAGTCAAGCGCTTTGCGTCTCTTTGCAGAGTCTCTCAAGGCATCAACCACGGCATCGACTGTTTTTAGTCGGTTGTGGTCACGCACAAAACAACACATGCATTTTGGGTACTTGAAATTGATCTCTCTGGCCGTCTCCGTGTAGTTTTCATTCAGTTTTGTTTTGCAGACAGTGTTCTGGGCTCCAGACCGAGCTCGATGCATGATCTTGCTCTTCTTGTGCACATGGAAACTGAAGCCCTCTGGAACTTTCTCAGAGTACACAGGAATCGGCATTGCATTTGAAAAGTGTTCATCTGAACTATCATCATCATCACTGCTACTGTCAGTTGAATCACTGCCAGATGAGCTGTCAATGGCAATCAAGCCTTGGTCTCGTACGACATCGCCAAAAGGGGCTGTTTCACTGGAAGCAATCATGCATAAGTCATGCAACGACGTTTCAACCTTACACTCTGTGGGAGCATCTTGCGGCTCCCTGCTGGGCTCTGCTGCAGGCATCGGAGTGCTTGGAGCATGTGCCTCAACCATCGGCGTCCTGACAACGCTTCTGTGACCAGAGTCAAATGCAGCTGTGATTTCATGCAAAGGCTCTTTGTCAGACCTAGGGTCCAAGCCAACTCTGATCTTCTTCAAAAGCATCTGTAATTTGCGAATTGCTCCAGTTTGAAGTTCCCTCGAATAAACAATGTCTGACCCATTCAAAGCAGTTAGGCGACCCGATGGCTCAGTTGGTATGGCGTTGGTCTTGCCAGCGCTGACAGACTGCCGGTGGTGGTTCGAATCCCTGCTGGTCCACTCGGGAGTAAGTGCGACCCGCCGAAAGGCAACGGGCGCCGACCACACAAAATGACCCATTCAAAGCAGTTGCATGGTGACTCAAGGTTGCACGATGCTCCTTGCTAAATCCAGCTCTCGCAGCCCAAACACACAATGTCACTTTCATTGAGTGCGCCCTGATGGCACTTGCACCGCTGCACCCAGCCAAAAGTCTTTTGAGCCAAGCCGCTGCCTCACTAGTGCTCAATGGCCTCAAGCACCAACCTCCCTCCTGTTTGGGCGCCGGGAGGAGTGGCCCAAACGGCACCTTTTCCCAGTCTGTTCCCTGGCTGTGACATAGTTCTATGAAAGTTCCCAGCCAGTCGCCATGAACAATTCCTTCTGAAGGAATGACAAGCTTCTGAAGGAATGACAAGCGGTAGGAATAATTGCTCCCTTCTGAGACCTGTCATACTTGTTTTGTGCTCAGCAGTGTAAAGGTCCATCGTTGCATTCCTTTTGTAACCATCATACTTGATATGATGTATGTAACGCAAATCGCTCCACCTTGCCCTTGCATAGATGGCACAGAGAAACGCTCCTGCACCTACGCGGTCTATGTCATTTGCGCCTTTGTCCAAGACCTCAAACGTTGTAAATGTTCCACCTCCAAAGGCGGTGCCTGATTCAAAGGCCCTTTCTCTCGCCTTTCCACTGCTGCAAATCCATTCAGTCTCTTTGAGGCAAGAATGTCATCACTGCGGTAGAGTCCCAACACAAACTTGCAAAACCTGATAGTTTCCAGGAAAGTTCCACTGACAGTGTATCCTCGTTTTGAAGTCCTTGTCAAGGCTCTAAGATGTAAGAAATATCTCCAAACATCATCTTCTGATAGAGGCAGTGGACAAACGTACGTGTCAGACTCAAGGCAAGTTTTGTGAAACCAAGCAATGTATTGTTTGAGACTGGAGGCCCGTTTCAAAATGGTAGAACCAGACTTTGTACCAAAAACTGCACGCAACGTCTGTTCAGCAAGGTCTCCAGTTGGATCTTCCTGCAGGTCTGCTGAAATTTGTTCCCCAACCTGTGATGCCTTCCAATCCAGTGACAAGATTTCCATCCAATGAGATGCTGCCAGTGACATCTGAGCACGTTTCTGATCAATGTAGTCCAAGTCCCTCAAACATTGTACAGCACTCATGTAAGCCGGCTGAGGTGACGACTGGGTGAGGTCCACAGCACTGACATTTGAAGACTCACGGTTGGGTGTAAAAGAAATTAAATCCGTCATGTCCACGGGTCCATGCAACATGTCAGGTAGAGGGTCATCACAAAATACTGCTCTCATCGTTCCTGTTTCCCATGGCAAAAGGAGTGAAGGGTGATGCCGCAAATTGGTTGCAAAAGAGTGAGCAAGCAATGAGTTCCACGCAGTTCCACTCAAAACATTTTCAACAGCGCTACCTGTTGAGGATCCAGCATCATGTTCTTGAGGCTCAGGCAATTCGAACCCACTGCAAACTCTCTGAAAACCAAAGTCATTCTGTGAACAGTCAGAGACATCATGCAAGACGTCAGCTTCAGCATCGTGAAGGTTGTTTCCAAACCACTCCATGCCATCCGAAATGCTAGCTTCATAAGGTTCACTCAAAATTTCGACATCCCTACCAGCATGTTGAGGTTCAGTTTCAAGGTTTATAACATCAGCTCCAGACGCATTGAAATGCCCATTGGCTTTCTCCATGGCTTCAACTACGAACTAAACCTAAGACCCCCTATGATCTTTTTGACCAACCTGCAGAAATCGTTTGACGATCCCGCCCACTCCAACCCTTAAGCAAAATTCTGCACACACAAATGACTTTGTTCAAATTCGACAAGACAATTCGATTTTGTTCCAAAAGCTGCATCATAATTACATATATATATATATTTTTTGCCGACAACCACTGACAAGCAATTCATCAAACATTTATTGACCCTTTGAGGCACAAGGGGCTTCCTGATAGGCGAGAAAACATAGTGGCGCCATGCAGCTCTTAGCCGTTGCTTGAGCCTGCACTTTGATATTGGTTGCGCGGAGCTGTTGGTGACGTTTTATGGCCCGAAGGAAAATATGGGTATCAATGGGAAAAGGATAACGGGTGCTCGGGAAACATTCAAGTAAGAACATTGTAAGTGTTGAGGGTATTGGACAATCTCATAATTCACCCTTAAATACCCCAAATTCCATAAACATAAAACAGAATGGAAATAATAATAAGGCGATGCCAGCAGACCCATGGACAGGTTGGCTTGAGAGAAATAGTGGCGAAAGTGCGCAGCAAACATATGGTGCACACCCCATCGGTTCAAATGGTTTGGGACGATAATAAATAATGGAATCAATATGGTAATGATTCATATTATTCAGGTTAAAATAGCTCAGGATGGGAAAGTGGTCGAAATGCTGGATGGCTGTCCGACCATCAGATACGTGGCTTCAATGTAACCGACGTAAGATCCACCACAGCTATGAACAACGGCAGGTGGGCGGGATCCTATGACGAGAATTGAGGACCAATGTCGGCATATAGATCAAAAATAGAAATTAGTCAAAATACAGCTTGTTGATTGGTAGGGAGCCAACCAAAGTTCAAGGCACGCGAAGTCCTTGTCCAGCAAATAGCGAAAGGCAAGCAAGGCCTTTTCCTCGAAGACGTAGCCAGTTGGCAATGTAGCATTTGCTGATCTTTCTGTTGATCTCGGAGCAGCACCTCAGCCCACCGGTGCGCCACCACATTTCTTTGCATCTATTTGGCAGGGCATAGAGGATCCGTAGTTGTTGTTTTGATTTTTTTGTTGGTTAGTTTTGCTGCCACAATCGCGATTTTGTATAATTTGGACACTGATTCTCCTCGTCGACTGGGGAGGAAGATACATCGGTGTCATACCAGATCAAATGGCTGATCCAATTGGGCAGGTGTTGCTGAAAAGCTGGACACCATAGTGGTGCCATTACAAGCCAATCCCACTAGCCTAGGACCACTTCTAGCATTATGGTTGCAGGCGAAGCTTACGATCACTGAACGTCTTTTTGTTTCCGGGGTCTGATTTATGTCCATCAATCCTATTTATGTCCCCCAGTGCCTCATTTATTTCCTTGAATCCCATATTCATTTCCCAGAGCTCTTTATTGAGGTGCTGGAGCGCTTCGGGTTCCTTGCTCGCTTGATTGTTTTCCTCGGTGCCAAAACGCCTCGGACATACCTGGATTCAAATTGTACATGTATGAAATACTACAACTGGGTTTCAAACTGCAAATGCATGAAACTGCAACAAACTGCACAAACGGAAATGTACAAGACTGCAATGGACAGCTGTGCAAACATGCATATGTATGGCAGGTGATATGGAATGGATTGGTTCTGAGCAAATTCCGTTCACCCCGCCTCAATTTATGCCTTTGGCATCAAATTGTAAACTTCCATGTTAAACCCTGGAAGCGTTCAGCAAACGCTACAAAGCTAAGGGCCAGGATTTCTGGCAAAATGCCATCTCACGCTCACTCAATCAGAACTTTTGGTTCTCCAAGCTCATTGCAAATGTAGCAGGGCAGCGGCATCCTTAGATGCTATAGCGCAAGTGAGCAGCTTCATGAATCTGGTCTGTAATGCTATCCATAGCCATGACATCATTCACCAGCTCAGCATTCTCATAATCCCTTCTAAGACGTTGGATGCGAGCATTGAGCACATCATTGGTCTCCCGCCTCATTGATTTTATGTGAGCATCTGTGTAAGTTCGATGAGCTGAGGCATCTTCGTCGTCATCAGGTTTTCCATGGTGAATGAATCTCCAGAATTCATTATCTGAAATTTCCTCAAGGCTGCTCTGTTGATACCTTGCATATCTATCACGTTCGCCTTCTACATCGTCAGATCCACTTTCGTCTGGATTGACGATAGGGTCATTTGTCCTTGGTTCTTCTTCACCTCCTTCTGCATTGGCTCCTTTCAGAGCTCTTTTCAAAATCTCCAAGACTTTCTTCAAGTTGCAATCCACTTGAAGACGGTAGAGACGTTGCTGCAACTGAGATCCATGGTGCGCTGTAACCCATAGAAATCCAAGCAGCATAAAGAGGAAGGTGCAAGCGCATGCTACCATCAGCTTATAGAGCACGTGCACCTCCAAACCATTCGAAGAAGGGGAAGATTCCATTGCTTTGGAGTCCATAGCCACACCCAAGCTCAAGGCGTTCAGCAACACTACACGCATGAGTGATTTGGAAGTGGCACTACTCTTTCCAACCTGTTTGAACATCTTGATACCAACTTATTTTGGAGCATCCGGAGGACTTGGGCACAGTTGAGGGAGAGCAGCCAGGTTCCATTTGGCAGTGGGCAGATGTGCTGGCACTGATCACTGACTGTAGAGCTACATCTTTTGCTATCCACCAGTGCAAGTTTGGGGCACCAACACCCAAACCGACACGCTTCATGACGAACATGGCAGTTGACGACAAAAGGTGTTACACAGCATTGCCAAAGTTTGACAAGCTTGGTTTTTACAAGGGGCCATTGCCCAAACAATGTGGCCATGTTCACACCCATAAGCTAATTGGGAGGACAGCAGCTCAATGGAACACCAGCCCCAGCGCTGCCTACCCCCCAAAACTATGTCAGTTTTTGGCCGATTTGATCCTTAATGCTAGCGCATCCTGCGGAAGGAGTGGCAAGGACAAATCTGGTTCAAGGAAGAGGCAACAAACGTCCACTGGTCACACATCTTTACAACCTCTTCCCAAGAAGGCCAAAGCCACAGCATTTTCAGCGGAACAAGCAATTGATTTAGAGTCCAGTGATGACCAGAGTCTGGGGGCACACAGGACAGCAGCAGATACTGACCTGGAGGTTGTGGTGGCTTGCAACAACAGTCACAACAAACATGATCAACATGTGGGGGAGGAATCACAAGAGCAAGTACAGGTGGGTTGCGATGACCCGGATGTTGTGGGTGAGACACAGTTTGACTTGGGAGCATGCAGGAATACTGGTAGACCGATTGTGGTCGAATGGGACAGGTATCACAGAGATTTTATAGATGGATTTGGACTTTGCAGCCCGGCCAGATGGAGGCCGTCCCACAGGGGAACACATAGAAGTGACGTTATGGTGAAGTTGGCAAATCAGACCTTTGATTTGTTGGTGGAAACCGTGAATGGCTGAAGGTCTTCGAAGACCCCGACGCTAAGTGGTTGGTTGACGAAGAGGATTCTTTTGCGACAGGCGTTTGTCTTGGAGTGGAAAAGCCCCTTCCCAGATCGGTTCAAGTTTGCCATCAAAAGCTGAAACACAGACGGTTGGACGACACAGAGTTTGCAGCCATTGCACAGAACTATCCCTCTGCCCAGCTGTCATCCAAAGAGCTGGAAGATAAGTTTCGAGAGGAAGAATCCCTGGGCCAGATGTTCCCTTCGAAGGTTGGGGTGCTACAGCAGGAGTATGGGAGTGACCTAAGGATTGCCGCTATGGCTGCAATCCAGAAGCCTGACGGCAGTGTTCGTCCTTTACATGATGCAACACATTCTGTCATGGTGAACCACTCTATCAAGTACCAGGACAGGATCGATTGCCCGGGCCCAGCAGAGATTGCATCCATTGTCAGGGAAACTTCAGAAACGAAAGATGCCCCATTTTGCGTGAGTGCAGATATTCGAGCAGCGTACAGATTGGTTAAGGTGAGGAGGAAGGATTGGGGCTACATGTGTTGCAAAGCAGATTCGGGTTCAGATACAGTTTGGGTCAACAAGACAGGGACATTTGGGATTTCAAGCGCTCCCTACTGGTGGTTCAAGTTAGCCGGACTCCTGGGGCGGTTCATTGGATACATGTTTCATCAGCGATGGTTCATGCACATGATTTATGTTGATGATTTACATGGAGTTTTTACTGGCGAGAGGAAGTTCCTCCATTTGTGGGTTTGGTTACTGGCGTATGAGATGGCTGGCACCCCTTTTGGGTATCATAAATTTAAAGGGGGCTTTGCTTCTGAATTTGTTGGCTTTCAGATTCGGTACGACAAGACGGAGGTGGGGATTTCTATCAAGCGTGGCGACTGGATTGTTCAATGGATCAGCAAGGCAGAGCAGAACAAGTTTGTAGTACAAGCCAGGGAGTTTACGGAGTTCTTGGGAAGATTGGGCTTCATTTCTCAGTTGCTTACATGGCTTAAACCTCACCTTGCTCCTCTCTTCTCTTGGTCTGCAGGCGATCTCGTCGAGTAGTGGTATAATGCCCGTCTCAGGACCGTGCATAGACAGCTAGCCGCGGATCGATTCCCCCCGGGTACGGGGCCGCGATCGTGACGTGGTAGACGAGTAAGTCTCAATACACCGCGACCCGCCGAAAGGCACAGGGCGCCGGTCAAAAAAAAAATCTTCTCTTGGTCTGCAGTCACAGCAGCGGGCACAGTGTGCCGATTGCCTGACACTGTGATACTTACATTGCTCTACATTTCCAAGGAATTTACGAGGGAGACTGAACTCTTAGCTACGCTGGTGGCGATGCAATTGTTTGGATGGTTTGACACGAGTGGGGGTCGGAAGGCATTGGAAGTTTCTTTGTTTGGCGGAACAGACAACAGGGCAAATAAATCGTTGTCAGAAAAGCGATCAACCACCAAATGGCCCCTCATGGGGATCAACATGCAGTTGTCTTCCATGTTGTCACGTTCAAGGTTGAGTTTAGGACTTAGATGGAGGCCCAGAGATGAAAACACCCGGCTGGGATCCTTGGGAAACGGCCGTTTTGGGCCAAATCCTGGCCGGGAGCCCTTTGGAAGCAAATTTCGGCAATTTGAGGGCCCTTGGGCCGGCAATTAAAATCCCCTTCTGGGATCCTTAGGAAACGCCCGTTTTGGGCCAAATCCTGGCCGGGAGCCCTTTGGAAGCAAATTTCGGCAATTTGAGGCCCCTTGGGCCGGCAATTAAGATCCCCTTCTGGGATCCTTGGGAAACGGCCGTTTTGGGCCAAATCCGGGCCGGGAGCCCTTTGGAAGCAAATTTCGGCAATTTGAGGGCCCTTGGGCCAGCAATTAAAAATCCCCTTCTGGGATCCTTGGGAAACGGCCGTTTTGGGCCAAATCCGGGCTGGGAGCCCTTTGGAAGCAAATTTCGGCAATTTGAGGGCCCTTGGGCCGGCAATTAAAAATCCCCTTCTGGGATCCTTGGGAAACGGCAGAGACGGACCGACTTACAAATGAAATTTTTTTTTCCGTCCAACGCCGTATGGCTTCCGCCAGGTCGTTCAACATGTTTCAAAGCATGTTGCATTTGGGATTAATTGATTAATTAAGTCACGCAAGGCCGATGCTGTAGTGGCCGCAAAAGTAAACTGGTGGAGGACCTATACATAGTCCTATGAACTGTCACGATCATTGGAAAGCAAAAACAACAAAACACCAGCAACCAAAACAACAAAACACCAAAACAAAAACCCACACACACAAAAAGCAAAAACCAACACAAACCACCAAGCAGTGACGTGACAGTTACCAGTTATGGGGTGAAAAAGATCAATTAAGGCAAGAGGTGATAGCTTAATATCATCTCGACGCATGCAAATGACAACTTGTGTGCCATGTGGACGCAGGCCTAAAAATAAACAACAGCAAGACCAACCACAAAATCACCATGGGCCACTTGGGAGGGTGCAGGAAGTAACAAAGCTCAATGCGGAAACCAGGGATCCCCCCAACCAGGATCCCCGAGATCACAAAGAGCAGCCTTCTCGGCATGACATTCACCCTGACACTTTGAAGCAAACACCGACAAAGCCGGGTCGCAACGAAAGTGGTGAGAAAAACTACCGCAGTGAAACAGGAGAGTGAAACATGATCTAAGGTGAAAATGACAGCGAGGCTACGGCACTCAGGGCACACTCAGAGTCCGCTCAGCAGTGCTTTTCCAATCATCATACTCGCAAGAGTTAGACATGTGCATTCCACGAGTGCAGAAAGGCTCTGTGCTCAGTTGTCTTTCTCCTTGCCTGCATCAAATTGTGGTTGCGGTAAGCACCACAGTGCTAGTGCTCTTGCAATTCGTCTTCATGGTATGGGAGATTGTACTCGTCATCAGTGCGTGGTGATATCTGCGCATTGAGTTCTTCTGATGATGTGTGCTGGCTCCTCTGGCTGTATGATGAAGCTGGAGCATGGCTTTCTGCGCCTGGGTTACTTCGTAACTGGCAGATATTGTACAACTATCCAAGATACAGCCAATCTGGCGGAGTTGGCGTATGGCCGCATCAAGGTCAGTGACCCTCTGGGATGGGATGTTTTGGATGCCTTGAAGCTTCTGGCGGACCTTCTCTAGAAGTTTGGTGGCATCATCGACTTCGCTGGTAGTACAGGCTGAATGCATGTATGGGAAACTTGGATACCCAACGTTATCTTGAGTAGCTTACTGGAACGTGTGAGGTGGTGCGAGGTTCTCCACTGCTACCGGTGCTACTGGCTGCGGTATTGGTGGGGGGTGGATCACTGCTCTCCGCTGGTTTCATCATTTGGTCGATGAGTGGGTGGTTTTGTTTTTCGCGCAGGATCCGCGTCATTTCGCGAGTGAATGCTGCAGGGTCATCAACTAGTGCTTTCGCTTCCGCTAGTGGCCTGTCAAGGACAATGGCAATGAGCATTTCGCCACCATCTTTATGGATTATGGTTGGTCGGCCGGCTCGCACCTCTGCGAGGATTGCCACTGCCTTGTTTTCACACAAAGTGCGTTCCCATTCCTCCAGAGCTCTTTGTGCTAGGGTGTCAGTTTGTGGTGGGACCTTGAGAGCAGCTGGTGTCCCTAACGCTCTTAGAAAGGGGCTATCTGGTGGCGTGGGGGATGGGAGACGCTGAATGGCCGCTACTGCACGCAAGACGTCATCGGTGAATACAACATTGTCTGACAGCACCATCAATGTGGAGTGGCCATCCCACGGGTATGTGGGAGTCTTCAAGGAGTCCATCACCATTTTGCTCTACAGTCGAGGTCCCTTTCTGGCCGCCATGTTTCTACTGGTTTTTTGGATCCTGTTTTGGGAGCCATGATGAAGCAGGTTTGTTGGCATTCGAGGCGCTCCAAGGTTTACCGAGGACTGCCCGAGGCACGCATGGCAGGAGCTACTGTGGAAGAAACCGCCTTTGAGGACGTCAACATGTGGCAGGCACCGCCGCCAAGCTAGGATGTGCGTTTTCCCACAGCGCGGAGCGTATAGTTGATGAACTTGGACTACTATACCCTGAAAACCGTGGAAATTTGCGGAAAAACATGGCCAGCGGTTCAATTCGATAAAAAGACCTTACTAAAAAAAATCTTTCTTAGAATGTAAGCCGACCGGCCAAAATGGATCTCACGCCACAGTGCGGAGCGTTTAGAACCATTTCTAGCCATACGGAGTGAAGATCCCCACTGACCGTAGGTATATTAATAATCTGACTGTAATTGAAAGCACTCTCCCAGTACCTTTGCTATGGTGTCCTCTCGAGAATGTCAGCGATGGTTATGACTGACGTTGTCCTGCCGAATGATCGGTCTTCACAGCTAAAATGTTCATCATATTTGGTCATGTTGCCTTTCCGACCAAAGACGTGTCGGGATTGCAACTGACATACAACTATCCCCTCCAATTGCCAATTTGTGATCCCCTACACTGTATCTGCAAACTGTTATCTCATTATGTAGGGGGCCTCCATTCGTCCTGCCTGTACAGCCATGGAATATGTGCGTCTTCGCGGTGAAGAACACCAGCTTCCTATGCCGGTAAAAATGGTTCTATATGGTCTGGAAGCAGCTCAAGACCTTATGGTGGCTGTGCGAGATCTCCGGCGCACAGTACGGCTCGTACAGAGTGGGATTGTCACCTTCTTTCCAGAAGAAGCAGAAGGGTTGCAATTGATCTATAGCACCTTAGAAGTTGATCTTCAGCAAGTTGAATTAGACGGACAGCGCATCACACAGCACCTATTGACAGTACTGGCGGCATCCTATGAGGACATAGTCCGAGTGGCAGGTTTCAGTTGCCCGGCTACACGGGGAGTGTGGATCAATCACCTCTACTTGGCTCCAACTGCTGATGGAGGCATGACCGACCATGCCGGACTTGCTCCAGTGCCAATGGATGCCCGACCCTTCCGACTTATCATTCAGACAGTACACATCACTGCGACCCTTGGTGGCTTTCTGGACCTCAGGACGTTGCGACAAACAGTTGATGCATTAGTAGAAGTTGCCTTTCTGCTATTACGGTTAGGGCTGCCACCCAATCTTTACATCTGGACAACCATAGCGACTGGCACCAGTCCAACTGTGCAAAGACTCCAGCCAAGCACACTCCTCGCGGACGTGGCCAGAATGATGGCGCCTGCTCTGAGGTTTAACCTCCTAGTTCAAGACCAACCCACGGCAGCCAATCGCAGCCCTGCCAGAGAGCTCAGTGCACCGGAAGTCGTCCTCTTGTAATAAAAAGTGAGAAAACCAGGGAGTACTGCATTGCCGTAACTCATTAGTGCATAATGCTTGCATGATGTATGAGCCACACACCGCCTTTAGTGGCCATTGTACTGCTCAAGAATGATACCTCATTCTGCAATGAACATAATAACTATCCTGTACCCATACTTGGGGCTTCACTGATTACATCTAAGCTTGTATTTTCGGGGATAGAGTTTACACTAGACAGCGTATACTGATCTGCCATGGCGCTGCAATGAAGCACTTAGATGCTGTGGACGGAGTTATCGGGGCAATACCGATCGAAGAAAGACCGTCATCGGGAGTCATAAGCGACAACATCGAACTGTTAATTTTACACCTCCGGATGCCTGATGCTGAGACCTGGATTGCACACACTGCCACACATGCGGTGATCAGACTTGAAGAACAGCAAATTCAAGACTATCTCCTTATATCAAATGGACTCATGCACAGGACCCCATGTGTATTTTCGCTTAAAGAAGAGACTGTAGGATGCCTTGATGGGTTGCTGCTTGAACAGCTGTCTCACAGATGCATCGACAGTGTACATCGCCACAGCTCAGGTACAGCACAGCTGTACTGAACTGATCTACTGCTTAACAAGTTTTCACTGAAGTAGCCGGCTCAAAGCAGTAGTAGTGCCCATAATGACTAAGATTGGCATTGCATCGACGGGAGATGCTGACGAAAAAGTAGTGGCAGTGTCAGTCATGACAGAGAATGTGATCTACTGTGGTACTTAAATGCTCAACTGCCCTAGCTGTTTCGTGTTGCTGAATAAAATCGGTCAGCATCTGTGAATGTCCTGTCGCATTTCCATGGCTCAAATTAAATTGCGTTGTATAGGGCTCTCACTCCTCTGACTAAAGACGTGTCAGGGGAGTACCCTTCGCCTACTCTTGCCTTCCCTCTAAGTTGCTTCTGCCCACCTCTCTTCCTTCTTGTTTTGTTTCTTCCTCTGCTCTTTACTTTGTCCACTTGTATCTGCTTCCTGTGCTATACCTTGCTCCAGTCTTGCCTGTCACCTTTGTCTTTTTCCTCGGCAATTCTCCCCTGATCTTCAGGTACTGTCCTGCCATACCGTTGTGCACTCCGGTTGGCAACCATGGCGCAATGGATCGGAGATAAGGTCACGCTGAAGGCAGGACCCGTTACTGGGCATGACCAAGTGAGCCCAGCCACAGGCAATAATGAGACGGAGGCTGACAGTGAACACCATCGACCTGAGTACAAAGAGTCGTATGTTACACAATATGATGACATCCAGGTCTACAGGCAGCAGGGCTTTTATGAGCACACCAAGCAACTCCACACGTGGTCTTTCTATGAATATAGAATGCGCATCAACGGAGAATGCTGGAATATTATCATCAATGATGACATGGCGCACCCGCCGGACTGGGCTTATCCAGGGTCCAGTTCCTCTAAACTGTCACATGATTTCTGTCACATAGATACTGAGGCCAGTGATGACGTCTATACAAACTTTTGGTTTGTGGAAATGGGAGGCCGACAGATCTGGCCTTTCTATGCCACAGAGTCCTTCCAGGAAGATTTATGGATTTGGGTCAGCCCCAGAAGATTTGCAGTTATCACGAACCACCAACACAACGAAAAGTTGAATCACTTCTATGTTGACAGGATGCATGAACACAATATTCTGGCGAATCGCACACCGTGCTGGTCCTTTACTGATCTGACTAACAGCTCTGGCAAGGTGAAGGATAAAGCCATTCCACTGAACCAAGAGTCCCGCTGTAGCTCAGCCGCTCATGAAACTTTCAAGACAGGCTTTGAGCACAAAGTTGCCATGAAGTCTCCGCTGCAAAGAGAAGAGCACTTGCATGGCAAGAGAAAGTACTCGGACCCCTCGGGACAAACAAGTACCCAACAGTTTGACCCGTCTGGAAATTACAGTGCACGTGATATGCAGAAACTCAATGCAACCTTTGCCGATCAGTCTGTGTCCAAATCAGCCACACCAGGGCCAACCCATACAACCAGCAAAGTCACAATGTGGCGACATGGTGAAGTACCGCCACTCGGACCCGCAGCAGAAGGCCGTGCCCGTGCTGCCAAGCAGTTAGCCTATGCACGCACCCTACTGGCCGCTGTTTTGGAAGCAACCACCCAAATGGAAGAAGTCGTGGGCAATCTAGAGCAGATAGAGAACGAACAAGCATCGGCCAAGGAGGAAGAACCAGGGCAAGCTGATCCAGCAGCTCCCACCGAACCTCGCGCAGAGCCAGCTACAGAGGGAAGTCAGAACTGAGTGCACAGTAGATTCTGATATTTGCATGCTGTATAAAGTCCCGGGGGACCATAGCGAAGACTGTGGCCCTATTCTCACCCCGAGGCTGCAGAACATAGCCCGGACGGAGGTTGCGGCCCGCCAAGAGGCATGTGTTCAAGAGGGGGAGGTGGACCCGTGAGGGTCCGGGGGGACGTTAAACTTGCATATAGCGCAGGGGAGTTGCTGAAGGCCCCCGTCCCTAACGAACCGTGAACGGACACGGTACCTTCGTACCCCCTAGTCGGCGTGTGTTGACATGTTGGGTTGCTCCTCATGTCACACCCTCGTTTGTGTTTGCGCACATCCTTGGGTGATCGTGCGGTATCTCGGGGTTCTCCCGGACCGATCGGTACACACGTGGTACGGGACCGACGGGTCTCACCTTACCTTGTGTCTAGGGTAGCAACACCCAATGATGACACGGGGGAACAGGCAAGGTCGGTGAACCTCTTAGAGACTTGGGGACTTGTCTCGAGGAGGGGTCAACGGGGCAACCCGTTGGCTAACGGTCAAAATTCATCGTGGGTAGCCAAGCTCACGGTGGACAAGACCGTCGGTTCCTCCCTAACAGTGTTAGGGTCCTGTCGTGAGACAGGTGTATCCCTCCGGGGTTGCATGGGATCGCTAACGACTGGGTCACCGACCGGTCCACTCTCAACCTTCGGGGAGAGTGGGCTCAATGTACAGTCTGGCCACAGTAAGGACCTAATCCAAGGTTCGAGCTGTGCTCCATTGGGACTGGGGTCACTGAAAAGGTGACTTAGTTCGACCACTCCTTTTTTTGGTCGTTCTTCTCCTGTACGAGCAGGAGTCGGGGAACCAATGGGGGCATCGTGTGATGGTTTTACCTTCGGTGATTGTGGTGAACACCTTGTGTGGTGGTGGGTGTCCGTGTTCCACGTCCCTTGAGTGGTGATCATCTTGGGTGAAATGAATGGGTACCTTTTTGGTTCCCACGTCACTCGGTGAGTGGATCCACTTGGGAAATGAATGGTCGCGGTTACTTACCACCCGGTGTGTGGATCCGCTTTCCCTAGGTTGGCCTGGGTCACACGGTGTGGAAAGGTGTGCGCCGCCGGCTGCGCCTGGTGCTTGCGGGGGGCCATGCTTCTGCGTGGTTTTCGCCTTTTTGGCGTGGCCCTGCACCGGGAGGCCAAAGCACACAAGCGGAAAAGAAAGTAATTACACTGAGAGGTATGCCTACTGATATGTCAGCCAGCATTTTCAGACTGACAGTATAGGATACTTGTAAACCAGTGTCTTAGATATATTTCAATCACTTGCTTGCAGTGTTGCAGCTGTTGTAAGAAAGAGGTCACAGGTCATGTTGCTCAATGAAGAGTCTGCAACCTTTTTAGCTCAAGCAGTGCACAGGAGTCATACTCAACTACCAAAAGTTGTCATTTGGTCCACTCCTCACCGTCCCTTTCGCTCCCCATCTCAAGCTAAACTTCGGTCCCAAACCACGAGCGCGAGGTCTCTCTGGCTAAAGACTGTCAGGGTTGCCTCCGCTCCATTCTTCAAGGCACTTATGCGACTCTGTGTGCGCCATGGACTCATGGGAGAAGTGGACCTGACTATAGAAGGAGTAGAACGGACGACATTAGGATGGGATATCATGACACAAATGGCTACTGTGCTCAAACTAGTTTCCCCTTTCCAGGTTGTTCTCTATGCTGACAATTCTTCGGTTATCCAGCCACCCATGAAAGCCCTACAACTCGATACTGAGGCAAGTGAGGCAACTCTTTGCTATATAGTGCAAACAATGCAAGTCCCAACAGCTCAGCAGTATCAAGACCTCATGACCGCCATCTATCATAAGGATGTTATGGAGCTGAGCTACCTCTTGGGTAAAGGATTGGACCTCACGTGCCTCACGATAGATGGAGGGCATACCAGCTCGCTGGTAACTGTTGCCATCCTACGGGATCATTCAAGCGATCCGTATGCATACCAGCCCAGTGCTAGCCACTGCTTCCCTCGACATGGTGCCAGCTTAACTTATCTGCTACTACAAGCACAAGCTGACCCCAATATACTCCCGCCTAAACTGCAACCCACTACGATGATGGAGTTGGCAGTTGAATTGGGTAGTTCGCAGCTTGTCCAAGCCCTCCTTGAAGCGGGTGCATCAGTCATTCCCATTGAAGGAGCACCGCCACCACTTTTCCTTGCTGTCCTACATCGACACAGAGCAATTATACAGCTGCTCTTAGAGGCGCAGGCGGACCCATGGCAGGAGATTGCTATTGCATCCGTGCTTAGCCATCCACTGCAGGTGTTCGGGCGGTCAGCCCGCAAAGAAGTATTTAATGCTGTTCAAGCTGCAACTATGCAGAGTGAAGAAGACACGGTCCTCGATATGCTTCTACAGATTGATAATACAGTTGAAGATGCGAGAGGAGAGCAACCCTCTCAGGTACAAATTAAGCCCTTCGTTCTTACAGAGAAGGCCACTGTTATCATGAAGCAAACTGTATGGAGGTACCAACACATCATCGTCCAGCAGTCTCGACAAACCGAATTTACCACGTATCGCTGGCGCAGAATCTTCGAAGGATTATACCTTCCAGTACGAATAAGAGACGAGCTGCAGCCACCCCCTGAGCTCAATAGAGCTGAGACCCTCCTACATCAGGTGGACTGATGCTGCACAGAAAGAATGTCTCCTCGCCAGCAATCGCAGCCTGCGGGGAGCTGACTCAACGAATACATGGGCAGAATAAAAATGGCGCACAGCACCTCACTTCAGAGTAAGTCCCTTGTTTGTGCAGTTCAATGAACATACAACCTTAATAACAAGTGAAGGATACTGGTACGCAGTGTATTTCCATCTCCCGCAGCCCATTGGGTTCAAATAGTGTAGCGGTGGGTCTGCATTGGTCTCTTGTGCACTAGGTAGGTACAGCAAGCCTACTCACTTCTGGTACGCTGGTCAAGTCACTGTATTTATAGACTTAGTAACGGTATATCTGGGATCATACGGTACGTTAGGGGGTCCTCCTTGAGCACTTTGCTCTCCCCGCCACCTGTCCCCCGCCCCCAAGGCTCCGGGTTGTTCTGGCTAAAGACTGCCAGGGCCTCCTGCGCCTCTCCCATCCTCTCCTAGAGCTGGTATTTACTTCCCCTTTGGGCCCTCCATATCGATCGTGTGACCTAGTCCTGATTTCGCTCCTCTCATCCATTTCTGCACTCATCCCCCCCTGTGCCTGGCTGTTCTGATTGAAGACTGATCAGGGCTTCCAGCCTCCTCTTCCTTGATCCGTGGTGCACACACCCTCCCACCTGCTTGGTTCTGCCCCCTATCAGTTACCTCGGGTGCTTTCCTACATTTGGCTAGTTCGCTTTGCCTTGGTGCTTGAACTGCCTGGCCAAAGACGTGTCAGGTTTTTCAACACCTCTCCCCCACTCTCTGTTGTTTTTCCGGTGTTGGCCTTTTTCCCTTCCTTGATATTGGTACTCATAGTGACAGTGGTGCTGGAGCCTTCTGACCAGAGACGTGTCAGGATTCTCTCACCCTCAACCCCCCACTGTATCATCCAAACAAGTTCTTCAGAGAAGCTGCATTGCAAAGATGTCACTGCTTTCCCGGGAGCAAGTCTTGAAGTCATGGTACACGAAGAACCCTTCAGTTGGCTTCTTAGACCTGTTGTATGCACTCGAGCAACATAAGAGCATCTCGACCGAGTATGGGTTGAATGTTTCTGTCCATCAACATTGGCGATTTGGAGACCCCCATAAGAAGACAGCTGATCCTGACAGACATAACTATGAGGTTGCAGTGGCAAATGGGATTGAAACCTCACCAGGACCAGACTGGCATAAGCTTTTTCGCTGGTTAGTCAGCCAAAGCACGGCCTTTCTACCCTATCACACTGTTTACCTAGTGACAGACAATAGAGACTTACTGACAGACAATAAGACTTACTATCGGACAAGGTCAAAACCTCGCCAAGCCTCAGACATTGGCCAATGGTCGCGGCGTGGTGGAAAGAACGGCTCTGTTACGTAGGTCCCTATGGAGAGCTCACGACAGTTGTCTTTGTTCATATTTCAGCTGACACAGGTCTTCATAAAGTACATCCTACATGGGCAGGGACTTACATTCTTGATGCTTGTGTTTTCCTTTTCCCGTCTATCAATTTTGCACTGATTGATAGTGATTGTGTGCCAGTAACTCTCTTCGAGATACGAGAACTCTGGTTTTCAGCACTGACTCGTCACAACCAGTGGTACCAGGCGAAGTTGCTAAGAGTAAACAGTCCAGCCCCATTGCGACCTCACACAAACGAGCGCGCTCAGTGGACACAGGAAGGGATATGCAACAGCCTGGCCCACCGTCCAAACTATCGATTTTTTTTTTTCCCTCCGGTTTGGCCGATTCGCACTAGGCACGGTCCTTACAATTGAGTAAGCGGTGAAAAGCATTCAGAAAAAGGACACGTGTGGTTCCTAAAACGCAGGCAAATCATCACATCAACACAAACCAAAAACAAAAAACGCAACCAAAAACGACCCGCAAATCCCCCAGCCAGATTTGCGTTTCGCCAAAAGGCAAAACAGCGAAGCAACAAAGAACGGGGCCGGGCCCAAACAAACAACCAAACCAAACATTCAGTGATTTGCCAAGGATACAGTGACAGAAGTCACTGCATCGTCATCAAAAACATGCAAACTAATTAGGTACTGCAGAACGAAAAATATCGTGCACGATCACCCAGAATCTCATCGCCTGTAATCCGTTGCTGTTGCTCCAGCTCTCTGATAAGTAGGCAAATCAGGAATCGTTAATAGTACAATTCGTACCAGTTGCCAGTCTCATTATCACAGTTAATCATATGAAGAGAAGTGAAGTCGGAGTCCAGTCTCTGTAGTGAGATGCTGCCGCAGTGGTGATGTGACTTAATACCCCCCTCGCGGGGGGTAGGGATTGACAGCCTGTAGGTCATGCAGGACAAAATGTGTAATTCACCACAGATGCTGTCAAATCGTGGGAAGCCAAGAGGACCTGAAAAGGTGCCAATGGCAAGCTGTAGCCGCAAAAGAAATGGATGATCCTCTCCGTATAGTCTTTGCAGATGAATGAAATGCACTCATGCAGAGGGTAGGCTTAAGCAAGAAAGATTGCTACTAGCGAACTGTACTCAATTGTGCCGCTCTCGCATGTCAGTCGTGCTCACGCCACAAACTTGAAAAGGTGACTAGGTGCGCTGTACCAGCACCAGATTGACATGCAGAATTTACAAGGTGTCATCGTCCCTGCGAAAGAAAACTGCTGCAAATCAGCTGTTCCAGAGGTTCGCAGTGCATCTCACATAAGGCCACTCTCCCCTAGAGTAAGCCAGTAGTAGAATCACAACGTCCCATCAGCGCACCGATCCATGTGGGCAGGCTTTGCTGCACTAGGGCGCTCCAGACTGAACAGCAGGAAGCACCACTGGACAGCGCCAGTAGAGCTCACTGCAGTGCAGCCTGGTCCATGGCTCTACCGGGGATCTACCGCCCCTCCCTGAGAATACGCAGAAACAAAACAAAAAGAGAAGGGCCCTCCCCAGACAGCCAACGAAAAAGCCACAAGAAACAAACAGCCAAAAGCAAACAACAAGAACCAAAAAGAGGTAAAACGGAGAGGGGGGGACGGTGACAAAAGTCTGCCCCACCGCAAACGAATTCTCAGGAGCTAAAGCTAAGACCAATAGAGTAGGGTGAAATGACAGAGCACTGATGTAGGGCGGTAACCTCAGTATCCAGGCAGCAGGTTAACCAGAAGGCACCAATTTAAACAAGTCAAGCAAAAAAAGCCAAAGAGAACCCTGCCATCATGGGGGGAAGCAAACCACACAAGGGGGAGAGGCCAAGACAAAGCACACACAACGACACCGGCCACACAGAAGGAACGAGGAGAGGAGCCAGGAGGCAGCAGAGGACAGAGGGAGAGGGACACACCCGCACCAGAAGGGGTACAATTGTGCCTTAGCGGAGTTCAAAGAAGGGGCCACGGATCATACAATGATGAATACCTCAGTGAGGGCGCACACAGCACTCCAACAACACGGGAAACATGGTGTAGAGGGAAAGATCCCCACACAGGGCCAAAGGCCTTTAATGCCATGAGACACAATGAAGAGGAGAAATCAATGCACAGCAATCACTCCAAGCACGGAGGCAAAGCAACAAGGCCGTCGCCGGGAGCAACGATACCCCGAGGGAGGGACCAGTAAAACCTGGACCGAGGCGCCAAGTGGGCATCCGAGGGGGAGTGAGGGTCACCTCCGGCAGGGAACAGTAACCTAAACTAAAAACAGACAGAAAGAGGCACCAACACCTAGTTTAGCTCTGCATATGGTAAAATCGAGAGATGAGTTAGTGAATTCAAGTGCCTTAGTTGGTGAAAAAGGGTGGGGGAGTGGGTGGCTCATAACGACGACATCTGGGGACAACACCAGCATCTTTACCCATCGATGATTGTCAGGCACAGACTGTGAAAAAGCGAATGCGTGCACAAGGCTTTCAACAGAGGCAACCTTAGTACAAGCTAAGCGCGCGACGGGACAAACATGGAGAGAACAGGTATTAACGGTGCCATGGGCACGATCTGTTAAGCTTACGCTGGCACCCGCACACAAAGCCAACTGTGGCTCACAACTGCTGGCGAGATCTAGATTGGTTGGAGCCAGGCATGTGTCACATGAGGAACCTAACAATTATAAATGGGAAAGGTGTGTCTCCTGCTGCATACCAGTGCACCTGTCACGTCCTTGGACAGACACACTGGGTATGCACAGTTCACTGAAGTAGATGTGACAAATGAACCTATTAGACACGAGAGTCATCTTCCACCACCGTGATTGATGAAAACAAAACCAACTAATGGGTGAAAAACCGGAGTGAAACAGAAAAACGAGAAGAGGAGGGGGGAGGGGGGTGGACACACGGAGGAAAGTGTGAAAGTAGGGGGTTGAGCTGGGGGTCATGTCATACCTCTCGTGAAGTGTTCAAGATGACGTTTTTTGTCTGCTATAATAGTATCATACCATTCATTGGTGAGCACAAATGAAACTGGGTTCACTGCTTGCTGGGCAGTGGCACGCTGATGAAGTGCTCTGAGCGCCCTTCGATGTTCGTCCAGATCCTCAGGAGGGACCTTCCTTCGGACTCGCCTGTCGGGGAAATTTCGTTCCCTCAGGTTGGTTTGCAAGGCATGTTCCGCTATATAGACTGCTGGCTGCTGGAATAAAACTCGCTCCTCGAATCTGTCAAGATGGACTGTCCACTCAGCAAACATATGGTTGTGTGACTGTTGCTTCCTGAGTCGCGCCTCTGTTTGATGAAGGCTCCCATTCATATGCCACAAACGTAAAAGACTGTAATTGGAAGGCCAGTCAAGTGGGCACAGTGTGGCTGTTTCTTTCCATTTCTCGGGGGTAAGCCCTTCTGGAGAAGGAATGATCACCTCCAGAATAGTACGATTCGATCCGAGTGGTTGGAGACCTCTCATCATACATGGTTCAACGAGCCCTGCGGTGTACCCATGGATGAGCTCCTGGAAGCTTCCAGCCATTTGAAAGTCTTCATCCAACCCCAGGTGAAAACCAGGCAAATTTGTAGAAACAAATTTGACTGCTTGGAGCAGCTGTTTTTCTCCTTCCGCGGAAAGCTCGTCACAGGAACGTTTCGGGCACGTGAGGTTGATTTCTTGAGGTTTCTGTGCATTCTCAGGAGCATGCTCGAGGAGTTTGGGAGCAATTTTACTGGCCCAACTAGCCGGAAACCATGCCAAGAGGGCAGAGGCTCCACCCGTAAGGTCCACTAACCCAGTAGTGCGCCGATGCGGCCGATCTGTAACTAAAACTTTAACAGGGCCACTCGGCGCTCGACTCCGATTCACCTCGGAGCTCTCGCGGGCTGAGCCAATGAGTTCAGATAGGATGGGCCGAAACCAGTATGTGGCATACAAAAGGCATTCAGTTTCTGGAGTCACCATGGATTCAGCCAATCTCATCAAAGAGCTCATCGCTTGGGCGAGCTTCTCTGCCAAACGAATTGTGAGAGCCCTGGCTGTTTGCATAAGGACATCCTCCACTCTGGCACCTTGCCCGCGCAACCACAGTTCGCCAGCCACACTGAGCAAGACACGTGCAAACTTTTCTTGGATGGCAATTAAAGACAAGGTCAATCTCGCCTGAAGCCATAGCGGCGGGAGAATGCCAAGGTTTTCTGGTATGCAGAATGGGTTTCCGTCAAGTTGGGTATTGTCAAGTAAGATGGCTAGCTTATCAGCTGCGCTCAAGATCTCGTCCTCAGAGGGATCTTCAGCTGCTTCAGGTATGGGTGGACACCATGAGATGGTAGGATCTTCTGGATCACTTTCTCCATCGGTAGAGGCTGCTTCTTCATCCGAGGAGGGGTCGCTCACTGTGTCTCTTGCACCTTCCGGGCTTGCAAGTTTCATCGTGCCTGGATCAAACTGGCGATCGAGTGTGGCCAAAAGCTCTGGTTGCAGCCGATGGGCATCAAAGTAATGGATACCAGGGATGACAACGAGCTGTCGATCCTGTATACCAACATGAAAGAACACCTTGTGACCTCTATGTCGATGAACTAGGGCAGGAGACCCATTGTAAGCTGCACACAGCCAGAGGGGAGATCTGTAACCATCAGCAGCGTAACCATATAAGTATTCACGATCAATTGAGCAGGGGAAAAATCCGCTGGTCGTCAACACATGGTCACGTGTGCGGGGCTCTAGCGCTGCAAGGACGTTAGGGGGAAGCCGTAGCCTGTCTCTGCATGCCACTACCAACCGATATCGTCTCCACGCTCGTGTGCCATTGATGGTCACTATCATGGCAATAGCAAGGGGCGGTTTATCTTGGGGAGTAAAGGGTACCGCTAATCCCCAGTCCAGTATGGCACATCTATCGCTAGGGTAGTTTGTAGGGCCATGGTACTGAATATTACGGCCTTTCAGAGTGAAATATCCGTAATGGTAGACCCCTAGTGTCTGAGCCATTCCAACCAAGCCTGCCATGTCGAGAGGCGAGACTATATAGGTGTGGTCAATGGCTCTTGTCAGCGCTACAGTTGCACGTCCATAGCAGTCCTCGCGCTCGTCTGCTGTTGAATCTCTCCGTCCTCCACTGAGAAAACCTACCCCTGTTTGAACAATGACAGCAATGCGTGCTGTCGCTCCCGCAGCAGAGGAGGTGGTGGAAACTCGCAGCCCACCATACCACTCGGTCTGAAAGCCGTGTTGGAGTAGCAACTTATGTACAGCCGTACGGTTGCACAAGACAAGCAGCTGCGAGGTCGCTCCCTGTTGCAAGTTACGATAATAATTCTTCAGGTAGGTACAAAAGGCAACCACATCCTCAACTGCAGACCTAAGATCCTTAGGTGCTTTCCACAATACTGTGCGGAAGCCTCCGATGGCAACAGTGGACTCATGTGGCACGAAATGGCCAATGTAGATGTGGTTGGACTCATGGAGGACTAGCTCCGGATATCGAACTGCAACGATCGCTTGGTAGGTCAGCATTGAAACTCGCGAACTGTTAGGGAGAATGATTCCCATCGGTGAGGGCCACAGAGTCCAGCTGCCTCAAGGGTCGTGGTGCTCTCAGGTACGCCAAACTCCTCTGGTGCTGTGGCAATCAACAAGACTGCGAGCACCGCTGCAATCAGGCTGCTGTGTGCATCCAACTGGCAAGAAATTCGGCAGTGGAACACCCGCCTGAGGGCTACAGGCAGCTCGTAATCCTGCGGAGTGGATGTCCATGGGCTACTGTGCGGCTTGTTGGCAAGTCTCAGCAGACTGAAGAGCTCTGACTCCGGATCTTGGCTTGCATCAGGCCACAGCTGAGCTACGAGAGCTGCCATGCGCGCTGGTGGAAAATAGTCGCCGGACTTGTCAAGTGCCCGAAGCCCCAATGGTCGTTGCAACAGTTTACGTCGATTGACTGCTGCTGCTCGGCCTTTGGACAGCCCTCCTGGAGTTTGCCTGTGGTCTCCAATAAAGACAGTCAGCATTGGCTGTTGTATGGCAGCAAGAGCTGCAATCTCATGGTAATTGCCATACTGTTGGCTTTCATCCATGAAGGCAAGCCAGGTGCGAGAAATCCAATGGCCAAAAGTGGAGTAGCGCATCGCCATTTCCGACGTAGCTGAGCCACCTGTGGCGATAAGGATATTCTTATGTGAGATGATTCGATTACGGTCACTACATCGGACGTCAATTTTGGAGGCATAAGCCGCTCCTTTACCCTCCTCCATGCGTCCAATTAGCCTGCCGAAATTCTGGATTGTGGGGGGCGCAAGGTCACTCACTTGGTCCGCCAGCGCTTTGGCAGCTACATTCTCTTTAGTGTAGACGATTGCAACAAACTCATTTAGTTCGCAGCTTAAGGCAATGAGCAGGACCGCCAGGGACCGCGTTTTGCCAGCACCAAAGACCCCGGCAATACATAAGTCAGATCTTCCAGTCATAATGGCCAGCAAGAGTGCAATTGAGACTGTCAAGACATGTCCATCACCGTGTGCTGCTAGGGGAAGGAGACGTTCACGATAGTAGCTGTCATGGGCCCCCTCCATCACGACAGCGGCTGGTGTCAAAAAGCGGCACAGAATTCTGACTAACGCATCAGTCAGATGCATTTTGCGCTCACTAGCCATCCGGCGAACAGGTATATGCGGCTGCACAATGCCCATTGCCAATGGAAGGCGCGACTGGTTAGCTTGTGCAAACACTAAAAGTTCATGGCGGCTGCGTGTGTCTCCTAGAAAGGCCAGCTCTTCCCAAACAACGGCCATGGACGGGTGGTCTTCAATAGGTTTCAGCCAATCCTGTGCAGGGTCAAAATAGCTCATTGTTTTAAGATACTGGTCCAAAAGTCGCCCACAAAAGGTCTGAGCAACAGGCAGAGAGACAATAACAAGCTCCAGCAACTTTGGGGCAATGCGCTTGAACGCTCTTTGAACAGGGTTCTTGCTAGCTCCGCTCGTCATCACCTTTTCATGTACCAATGCAATGACACAACGGTGCTGATTGTCTGGCAACTGGAGTATGCCCAATAGTGCTCTGCCTGCCATCACGTTCGCTTCCAAGTTGCCTAGGTTCCCGGCTTCACAGAGAGCACGCGGCGACAGCGCTGGAACGTCGGAAGGTGCACTAAATAACAGGAGTGGAGCACTATCAGTATGTAGGTGGACGACATGAAATCCGGCATACGCCTCATATTGATAGGTAACCTGCAGTCGTGTTCCAGTCTGTCCTCGCTTCTTCTGTTGAGCAAGTTCTACACTGACCCAAGGCTGGAGATGTTGGAGCTGCCGTCCCGCATGATAAGCGTCTAATTGCGGCAACACCATGTCCAGGAGGAAGATGAGGGTGCGTAAGGAAAAACCACGAAGGAATTCCGTCAGTAAGTTGCGAACTAGCACTCCTCCCTCAGCATGGGACCCTCCCGGTGTGGGAATCATCGCAATCAAAGCTGCTTGCAGGTCAGCTTCCGTTTCCAGCTGGCCATCCCGGATATCCCGACCGTCAATGGGCACTGTGTGCAATTCAGTGTTCCCTTCTCCAGCTGCTGCTAACAGGGAGCTTAGAGTTGTCTTGAGGTGTTCCGGAAGGTCAAAACTCACCCATGAAAGTACACGCAGCAAACCCTTCGCAGCGTACCCCATGGGGAATGACTTGCGGGGTAGTGATTTGCAGTCTTTGGATCTCATGAACCCCTTCGTCAAGATCAATGAAGAGCAAGTGGCCATAGGAGTGTTTGGCACGGCCACTCCATGTGGGGTGCCCTTCTATCAGGACAATCTGATAGTTGAATTCTGTCAGAGAGTCTGGTTTCCACACACAGAGCCGGTCCTCCAGGCAGTGCACCAGTGTGACTGTGCGCTCGCCCGTAGCAAGTCGCATCATCTCTGGCGGCGTCGCAATCGCAGCAACTTTCGTGAGGCCAGGGAACACAGCAAAAGCACTCAGGATCTCGTGAACAGCAAGGCCTGTATAGGACCCTGCCGAGAAACCATGTACGTTGACCTCCCTGCGAGCGCCTGTAGCCGCTGTGGGGACTAGCTGTGGAAAACATGACTTCAGAAATAAATGTTTGCCTTGTGGATGGTAGCAACGAAAGATTTGCATAATTGCTGTTGTCCAGGTTGGGTGTGGCGGTCTGGCATGGGCTGGCCGGATGTTCGCAGCTTCAATTAGGCGAATTGCTCGCGTGAGCAGCAATTGTTGATCAGCGAACTGTTCAGGGAGAAATTCGCGCCAAGCTGTCCATCCTTCTGCCGTAGAGAGTAGCTGATAGATCACATACTCATGCACAGTTTTGGTGAGGCCCAGCTGGGTGATATGGTCTTCCCAGTTATCAGTCATCGCAAGCGATGGGCCATACACCTTGGTTTGCGCAAGATTTTGCAGAAAAATATCATACTCATGCTCGCCACTAAGTAGGCCACCCCCCAGCCCACTGCAATGCACTTCAAGGGGTCGGTCTTGCATAGGGGCGTCATCTTGCCACACGTCAGCAAGGGAGAATATCCAGGAGGCCCACTCAGCAAAGCCTGTGAGGGCTGCGGGCAGTGCATCTGCGAGTTGCCCTCCACTATGGTGTTGTTTGGACACCTCCCCAATATCTATGGCCTTCTCATTGACGGTGACTTCCCACTTAGCCATCTCTCTGAAGGGTAACGGAAGACCAAACGCAAGGGGAGCTGCCTGTCGTAGCGATGTACATGAAGGTTCAGATTGTTCCTTCCGGTGCCACAGTCCACACAGCAATGTGAGTTGAGCTTGGGAGAGAGGAACAGGAGGCACTTTAGCATGCAGTCTCAGACCAACCACTGGAAGGAAATTGGGATGCAACCATTGGGGCTTCCATTCTTGCGTCCCAAATAGAGCCGCAGCCAGCGGCAACCAGCCAAATTGAGCCAGCTCAGCGAGACTGCTGGGCATTCTTTTCTTGGCATTGGTGCCAAAGCCATGCAGGATAACAGGTCGCATGTAGTGCGGCTCAATCGTCATGGCTTGGTACATCTTGTCTCCAGGTAATACTCGTACGCTGACTTCACCCGGCAACAGGCTAAGGGTCGGAAGAGCTCCTTGCTCATATGCAGGCCGAGCCCATTTGTGGAAATTGGGTTGCCTGCCTTGGTAGCCATCAAGGATTCTCCGTAGATGACCATGGCGCGGCCAGACTCCAGAGGCTGGGACCGGAAAAGTAACTAATCCAGACCACTGGCCTAACACACTCCACGCATGGCACCAATCTGCAGTCACCCGGGTGGACGTGCCAAGCAGAGGAGAGCCAAGTAATCCACTAGCGACTGCTTGCTCAACGTCAACAGGTGGATATGTAGTAGCAAGATAGGCTTCAACATGTCTATGGTAGGCACTGGCAATATCATGGGCAATTTCATCAGGATCAGTTTCCGAGTCCTCCAATACAGTGATGGGCACAGGGCTCTCATGCCCTGAAGCTAATACAATGACCAGGCCCGCATTGATTTCAGTGAATGCCTCACTCACTAAGATGACTCCTTGGGGCCAACACTCAGCGGCAGTTTCCTCCTCGGCTGCTTTGTCCTTACGGGCAGGTTTGGTTGACCCAGCCGGCGAAGAGACATCGCTGCTGGACGACGCCCGACGAGACATGCGGGGACTCGGGTCTGGTGAACCCCCGTAGTCAACCTCATCTGCCAGATCGGCACCGTAGGTCAGTGGCGGAGCTCGTAGTGGGTCAGCTGCTCTGACTGCAATATGGTCAGCACTATGCGATCTGGACAGCTTTGATGGTGGGCCAGGTTGCTGCATATCCCTGCCCGTGTCCACAGAGCGCGCACGTTTGTGCGATGATGCAATGGGACTTGGCAGTTTGCTTTTTGCAACTTTGCTTGGCACAGCTGGGAGGGTTGGATCAGTGCTCGCTAGCCAAAGTTCTCGTATCTCAAAGAGGGTCACTGGCACACAATCGCTGTCAATCAGTGCAAAATTGATGGTCGGAAAGAGGAACACACAAGCATCAAGGATGTACGTCCCTGCCCATGTCGGGTGTACCTTATGAAGACCAGTGTCAGCTGAAATGTGGACAAAGACAACTGTGGTGAGTTCTCCATATGGACCGACATAGCGTAACCGTTCTTTCCACCAAGCCGCGACCATTGGCCAATGGCTGAGCCCAGGCACAGACTTGACCTCGTCTGATTGCAGATCCCGATTGTCCGTCACCAGATATACCGTGTGGTAGGGCAGAAACGCTGAGCTCTGACTAACCAACCATCGGTACAACTTGTGCCAATCAGGTCCAGGTAAGGTTTCGCTCCCGTCGACCATGGCAATTTCATAGTCATGTCGATCCGGTGCAGCTGTCTTCTTATGCGGGTCTCCAAATCGCCAGTGCTGCTCAATCGATGCATTTAGCCCGTATTCAGTCGAAATGGTCTTGTGCTGTTCAATTGCGTAGAGCAGGTCAAGGAACTTGATACTAGGGTTCTTTTCATACCAAGACTTCGCAACCTGTTCTCTGGAAAGCAGAGACATCACAAATGAATACCTGGGCAACTGATTTGGCTACAGAATGGATAAAAGGGGGGGGAGGGAGGTGTTGAGAATCCTGACACGTCCTTGGTCAGAAGACTCAAGCACACCAATTAGAAAAAGTGAGAAAAACCGACAGCGAGGAACAACCAGAACAACAACCAAAGCAGGCAACAACAAGAAAAGGCCAACAGCACAACAACCAACCAAACAAACCAAGCAAAAGGGGGAAGAGGGGGGGCAGGTGTTGAAAAACCTGACACGTCCTTGGCCAGGCAGTTCAAGCACCCAGAGCACAAATAAAAGGAACAAATCCAAACAACAGGACAAGAAGAAAAGGAGCAATGATTAAGCTAGGCAGCGCACACGAATTGAACGAGATAGGTGAATCAGGGGCAGGGAGTAGGAAGAGGATGCTGGAAGCCCTGACAGTCTTTAGTCAGAGAAACCAGGCACGAGAGAGAGAAGAGAGAAGAAAGGGAGAAGAGGTGAAATGAGGCGCAGGTAACCCTGGCACGTCCTTGACCAGAGAAACCAGACGTCAAATAAAACGGAGGGAGAAGTAATATGAGGTGGAATGAGCAATGATGGACACTATCGTGGAATGTGGGTCCAATGCACGAGAGATCAATATCTGCTTGATTGAATGAAGAAGAGACTATAGCAATACCCTTCGCCCACTAACCGGGAAGTTAGCTAGTTCTATCCCTTAACGTTATGAGGAGGGCCCTTTCCTGGAAATGAGCTACGGCAGCAAGACTGTCTACGACTGTCGCTTGAGCCAATGGGATCGCAGGGAGCAGTGGCTGTCTGTGACAGAGCACACGGTGCTGGTGTATTATAAAAACCATGGCTCAACTGAGAAGTGCTATATGTGTACATTCTTTTGTGTGTCTGAAGATAACAAGCAAACCAGAGTTCCTTTTTGCCTGATAATCGCATCCTACTGGGCAAATGTTCCTCTGGAGCACAACATTAGTCAACTTGATGTAGGACTGTGTCTTCCTGGTTGGGCTCCGGGGGTGTCCGCAGCTCAGGGCGTAGTTGTACTGGTAAAGACAAGCCATCGAGGATTCTGCGCCATCGAAACGTAGTAAAATCTGGTTGTCGAGACTGTTTCTCAATGATGTGTTGGTATTTCCAAACAATTCGATTGATGATTGGGGCGGCCCGATCTGTCAAAGTTGTGGATTTCACTCGCGCTAAAAAGGCTTGCTCACTTCCGTTCTTGTCTGCGGCGCTACACCATTGCTGTAGCATATCAATGACTGTGTCTTCAGCACTTTGCGCAGCAGCAGCTTGTACAGAGTTGAAGACTTCTTTTCGGGCAGGGTAACCATGCCATTCCAATGAATGGCAAAGCACGGAAGCAATCGGAATCTCCTGCCACGGGTCCGCTTGCGCGTCAAGGAGCAGCTGTACATTAGTCCTGTGTCGATGAAGGACAGCAAGAAAAAGGGGGGGAGCGCTCCCTTCACAGGCATCACCGAGGCACCAGCTTCAAGCAAAATTTGTACATGCTGCGAGCTGCCCAACTCAACTGCTAACTCCAACATGGTGGTAGGTTTTGTTTTGGGCGGGATGATGTTGGGGTCAGCATGGGCTTGTAGCAGAAGGTAGGTTAATGTGGCTCCATGTCGAGGGAAACAGGGGCCAGCTGCAATCTGGAAAGCGTATGGATCAGCAGAATGGTCTCGAAGGATAGCTGAAGCTACTAATGTACTGATATGCCCTTCCTCGGTAGCCATGTCCATAAGGCCTACGCCTTTACCTAGCAGATAGCTTACATCAATTACATCTTTGTGACAAATGGCAGCGAGAAGATCTCGGTATTGCTGTGCTGACGGGGCTTGTAACGACTGCACTATATAGCAGAATGTTGCCTCATTTTGCATCTGTGTCGAACTGAACAGCCCTCAAAGGCGGTTGGATTACTGACGAGCTGGCTGCGTATAGAACCACTTGAAAAGGTGAGTCCAACTTGAGCACCTTAGCCGTCTGTTTAATAATGTCCCATCCGAGGGTTATCCGGTCCAAGACGTCCATCGCCAGGGCTGTTTCACCACGGATTCCATGGCTGACACGGAGTCGCATGCTTGCCTCTGGGAATAAGTAATCAGAGGCACCCCTGACAGTCCTTAGCCAGAGAGGCCTCGCTGTTATATTTGCAACCACAGAACTCAAAGATGCCTAGGTAGGATGCAGAGTGGTGTATAAGGACCTGCAAACAGATTAGTAGTATGTCAGAGCCTCTAAATTGGGGCCGATATTGCTGAGCAGATCACGAGAGAACAATTCTCAAGAGCTTTGCAAACTAATGCAACGAAATAAATAAGAATGATCAGTCAGAAGCAAACGGCATGTGCTGTATGGCATATCTAGGATCCCAGAGGTCTACCAATCGATTTAGTTGGTGTGTGACCAGGCTTATATCAGGAAGGCCTCGGTAAGGATCAGCAGTCCGATGCTACTATTTGAACTAGGAATGCTACAGGCCTGCTAGTAAAGCAGCGTGGCAAGAGGTACCATGCAAATAAACAAACAAACAAAAACTCATCAGCTCAACTTCAAGAATTTCGTTCATAAAATTAGCAACTAATGCACTTGCCATCTTTTCATGTCCAGCATCCTCAGGGTGAGGAAAGAGCCGCAGTCTTCGCTGCAGTTCCTTCGGACTGTAGTCAGCATGCAGATGTCAAAAGGCTAATATCACTCAGGTTTGACTTCCCTCTGTAGCTGGATCTGTGCACGATTCTGTCGGTGCAGCTGAGGCAGCTTGAACCAATTCTTCCTCTCTAGCCGTGGCTTGTTCCTGCTCGATCTGTACCAAGTTGCCCACGACTTCTTCCATTTGGGTGGCTGCTTCCACTACGAAGGATACTAGAGTGCGTGCATACGCCAGCTGTTTAGTGGCCCGAGCACGGCCCTCTGTTGCCGGTCCAAGCGGCGGTACCTCACCATGCCGCCACAGTGTGACTTTGCTTGTTGTGTGTCTTGGCATGGAGGGTGATTGCGGCTCCGATCGTCCAGCAAAAGTCGCATTGAGTTTCTGCAAGTCACGTTCACTGTAGTTCCCAGTCGGGTCGAGCTGCTGGGTACTGGTCTGACCCGTGGGGTCCGTGTACTTCCTCTTGCCATACATGTTCTCGTCTCTTTGCGGCATAACCTTTATGGCACTTTTGTGTTCAAAGCCAGTCTTGAAAGTTTCGTGAGTTGCTGAACTACAGCGGGATTTGCTGTTCAGGGCGATAATTTTGTCCATCACCTTGCCTGAACTATTGGTCATTTCTGTGAAAGGCCAGCAGGGCGTGCGATTCGCCAGGATGTTGTGGTCATGCATTCTGTCAACATAGAAATGATTCAGTTTCTCATTGTGTCGGTGGTTCGTGATGACAGCAAATCGTCTGGGACTAACCCAGATCCATAGATCCTCCTGAAAGGACTCTGTGGCGTAGAAGGGCCAAATCTGCCGGCCACTCATTTCCACAAACCAGAAGTTGGTATAGACGTCATCACTGTCTTCGGTATCTAGATGACAAAAATCATGTGACAGCTTTGCGGAACTGGACCCTGGATAGGTCCAGTCTAGTGGGCTCTTCATGTCATCATTGAGAATAATGTTCCAACATTCTCCATTGATGCACATTCTATATTCGTAGAAGGACCATGCATGGAACTGCTTGGCATGCTCATAGCAGCCCTGTTGCCGATAGACCTGGATGCCGTCGTATTCCATGATGTAGGTCTCTTGGTATTCAGGTCTCTGGTGTGCACTGTGAGTCTCAGTCTCATTACTGTCTCCAGCTGGGCTCGCTTGGTCAGGTCCAGTCGGTGGGCCTGCTTTTAGCGTGACCTTATCACCAATCCACTGCGCCATGCCTGCTCACCAGGGTTGGCAAGGATATGGCAAGAGCAGGAACGGCGGGTAGGAGAAGAAAGGAGAGGAAGCAATCAAGGACGAGTGAGAGTGACAGACCAGTAAGGACACACGAGGGGCCAACAATGAAGGACAGCAGCAGAGATAGCAAACAAAAGGGGGCAGTCAGAGAGAGAGGAAGAGAGGAAGGCAAAGAAGAGGGGAGGCAGAAAAAAGAGTGGGTACTCCCCTGACACGTCCTTGGTCAGAGGAGTGGGAGCCCTGAAGGTGGGACGGTGATTTGAGCCACAGGTGCGCGATAAGGTACGCTAAACAAAAAAGTGCCATATTCGGATTGTAAACATGGATCGAGGTGGGCACATGTACATGAATGCATATGCTGATCATGGACGCTGCCATGGCGGAAACAAAGCTCTCTTTTGCCAGACTTTCCTGAATTGGCGATAGCATACCGAAGGATGCTAAGTATAGTAACTATGTCGCGCCAGCTGATTCATCAAAAAGAGACTAAATAGTGAGTAAGTTCTGTGTAACTATGTTGTACAAAAGCTGTGGCTATGTACATTGTGGATGAATCTGTGAAGCCTATTCCTTCACATGACAGCTGTTCGAGCAGACCATCATCAAGGCGGTCTACCGTCTCTTCCTTGATCGAAAATACGCAAGGAGTCCGATGCATGAGCCCATTGGATATGAGGAGATAGTCTTGTATTTGCTGCTCTTCGATTCGGATTACTGCATGTGTAGCAGTGTGTGCGATCCAAGTTTCAGCATCAGGCATTCGTAGGTGCAAAATTAGCAGTTCGATGTTGTCTCCTATCACTGCAGATGGTGGTCTTGCCTCGAGCGAGATTGCTCCGATAACTCCATCCACAACGTCTAGGTGCTTCATTTCGTCACCATGGCAGTTCTGTATGCGTTATATGGCAAGGTCTCCATGTCTAGCATACTTGCTTGGAAACGTCTAGTGATCCCCTCAGCTACATACTAAGTGGTATTCGTTGATTTGTGTCATGGGGTATCAATTCTTGAGCAAACGATGGCACGCATAAGTGTTGGGTGGAACATACAACAAGCAAAAATGAACCAATTGGTATATGCCGCAACTCTAACATTCCCATCCATTTCACTTTTTGTTATAGGAGGACAATCTCCGGCGCACTCAACTCTCTGTCAGGACTGCGGTTGGCCGCAGTGGGCGGGTCCTGCACGAGAAGACTAAATCTTATGGTGGGAGCCATCATTCTGGCCACTTCCGCGAGGAGCGTGTTAGGTTGGAGTCTTTGCATGGTTGAATTAGTTCCAGCAGCTGTGGTGGTCCAGATGCGGAGGTTCGGTGGTACCCCTGACCGTAATAGCATGAAAGCAACTTCCACTACTGTATCAACTGCTTGCCGCATGGTTCGACGGTCCAGAAATCCGCCTAGGGTAGCAGTGATATGTATTGTCTGAATAATTAACCGAAAGGGTCGGGCATCTATTGGCACCGGGGCAAGTCCCGCCTGATCGGTCATGCCTCCATCAGCAGCTGGGACTAAGTATAGGTGGTTGACCCACACACCTCGTGTAGACGGGCGACTAAAACCTGCCACACGGACTATGTCCTCGTACGATGCTGCGAGTGCTGTCAAGAGATGCTGTGTGATGCGCTGCCCATCCACTTCAACTTGTTGGAGGTCAGCTTCCAGAGTGCTATATATCAACTGCAGGCCATGTGCTTCCTCTGGAAAAAAGGTGACACATCCACTCTGCACTAGCCGTACTGTCCGCCTGAGGTCTCGTACAGCCACCATAAGGTCTTGCGCTGCTTCCAAGCTATACAGGATCATCTTTACTGGCATAGGGAACTGGTGTTCTTCTCCACGGAGTCGCACGTACTCCATGGCAGTACGGGTAGAGAGAGTGGAGACCCACTACACACAAATATTATTGTTTAGCAGGTATCGTGAGAGTGACAGTGAGATGGCAGTTGATTGATGTTGTTGTCAGTCAGTCGCAATCCCGACACGTCCTTGGTCGGAAAGGCAACATGACCTACATGGTAGCTTTATTTCCGGTAGGCATGTTGAATATTGAATCATGTCGGTCATGCCTCTGGGAGGACTAACTCTGTAGGGTAGCTTCAGCCATTCGGATGGTGAAGTATTAATTATGAGTATATCCCGTTATCACTGAAGTAAACCCCACCTAGTCTTCACTCCTTTTTGACTTGTGAAAGAGCCCTGGACAGCTAGCAAGTAACAAAGTGTGCACAAGTTAATATCACTGAACAAGGATAGGCGAGTTTAATGCGGGTTAGGGTTCTTCCATGAGCCCTTCGTGAACATTCATTAGATGCACATACACAGGACTGTCATATAACCCGCTAGTAGGTGTGCAGGGGATATTGCTTATTAAACATACCAGCTTAGGTGAACTGAGGAACCTGTGAGCAAACAAACGCGCATGTTCCCAATGCAGTCACCATGCGCAAATAAACCATCAAAAATCACCAGAATGAAAGTGCCCCTACAAGGTGAGCATGTGGTGCAGTTCCCTTAAAGGTTATTTGCATGATCAGGGAGAAAAACCACAGGAAAAGCTGACCACTGAGTTCTTCTTTTGGCTTTGCTAGCGATCAAATTCACCGATCTTCTGCTAACAGCATCGGGCCTCACAGGTCGGTGAAGATGTTTGCATAAGCTTCACTGAGGGCATACCAATTTTGCTGCAGTCGGTACAGTGCTCGGTTAGCTTCTTGGACAAGGTTATTATGTTGCATTTGCAGCACGTGTATACCTTCACTGAGTTGAAAGATCCTATCCGCTTCATCTTCATGATCAGGAAACTGGCCTGCTATCGCAGCTAGGCACTCTTGCGAGAGCCGAAAATCAAAGCACGGACGATCATCTTCATGGACAGCAGTGTTGATTCGTGATTGCTCACTCAGTGCAATTCCTTCCGGGGTTGGCTGCAGTGTTTCGATGCGATTGCCTAGGATATTGTAGGCATGCATAATTTCTGCAATGATGGCACATTGTTGGGCATTCTTTGCAACTATTGCGAAGCGTCTGGAGTTGGCCCAGCATGCATATCCGGTGTGTCGCACCTCTGCAGCGAAGGGATAGAAACCACCGTATCCCGCGATATTCAACCAAGCCTGCAGGTAAACCTCATCACAATCTCGAGGAATGACCTTATGGAACCCATGGGGCAGTGTGGCCCCCATCACTACTGTTGTTGCCTCCGGAAGCCATGACTCATCTTCAGCCCATAGGATGTTCCATTTTTCACCATTGAGCCATGTGCATACTTCCATTAAGTTAAATGCTCTACACTCTATGTTGACATTGTGACATAGCCTATGGATAGGATACTTGCCGCGGTGTAGATTTGTCAGCATATTTGGAGTGCTCTGAATAGTTTCGACAGTGTAACCTTTCCAGTGGTAGTTCTGCAGAAATGTCATGAGCGCGGTCGACATGGCTACGAGAGTGGGAGTTTGCGAGGTCTTGCAATAGTCGTGAGAGTAAGGGTGAGATAGCAGTTGACTGATGTTGTTGTCAGTCAGTTGCAATCCCGACACGTCCTTGGTCGGAAAGGCAACGTGACCTACATGTGTTGCTTTGTTCCTGGCAGGCATGTTAACTATTAAATCATGTCGGTCATGCCTCTGGGAGGACTATCTCTCTATGGTATCTCAGCCATTCAGATGGTGAAATATTAATTGTCTATGTATCCCGTTATCACTGAAGTAAACCCCATCTAGTCTTCACTCTTTTTGACTTGTGGAAAAGCCTAGGACAGCAAGCACGTAATCAGCTGTGCACGAGTTAATATCACTGAACAAGGATAGACAAGTTAAATGCGGGTTGGGGTCCATCCTTGAGCCCTTCGTGAACATTCATGATATATGCACAAACACAGGGTTGTAATATAGCCTGCTAGTAGGTGTGTAGGGGCTGTCGCTTTGTTAACATACCATCTTGGGAGGGGGGAAGAACCTGTGAGCAGACACCCGCACATGTTCACAATGCAGTCACCACCAAAATCATCACAAGGATGAAAGTGCCCCTACAAAGTGAGCATGTGGTGCAGTTCCCTTAAAGATTATCTGCGTGATCAGCGAGAAAAACCACAGGAAGGGCTGACCACTGAGTTCCTCTTTTGGATTCGCTGGCGATCAACTTCACAGGACTTCTGCTAAATCATTGGGCCTCAAAGGTCTGTGAAGATGGTTGCATAAGCTTCGCTGAGGGCATACCAATTTTGCTGTAGTCGGTAGAGTGCTCGGTTAGCTTCTTGGACAAGGTTATTATGTTGCATTTGCAGCACTTGTATACCTTCACTGAGTTGGAAGATCCTATCCGCTTCATCTGCATGAGTAGGAAACTGGCCTGCTATCGCAGCTTGGCACTCTTGCGAGAGCCGGAAATCAAAGCACGGTCGGTCATCTTCATGGACAGCACTGTTGATTCGTGATTGCTCACTAAGTGCAATTCCTTCTAGGGTTGGCTGCAGCGTTTCAATGCGATTACCTAAGATATTATAAGCATGCATAATTTCTGCAATGATGGCACATTGTTGGGCATTCTTTGCAACAATTGCAAAGCGTCTGGAGTTTGCCCAGCATGCATATCCGTTGTGTCGCACCTCTGCAGCGAAGGGATAGAAGCCACCATATCCTGTGATATTCAACCAAGCCTGCAGGTAAACCTCGTCACACTCTCGAGGGATGACCTTATGGAATCCATGTGGCAATGTAGCCCCCATCATTACTGTCGTCACCTCCGGAAGCCATGACTCATCTTCAGCCCATAGGATGTTCCACTTTTCACCATTGAGCCATGTACATACTTCCATCAGGTTAAATGCTCTACATTCTGTGTTGAGATTGTGACATAGTCTATGGATGGGATACTTGCCGCGATGTAGATTTGTCAGCATATTTGGAGTGCTCTGAATGGTTTCGACGGTATAACCTTTCCAGTGGTAGTTCCTCAGAAATGTCATGAGCGCGGTCGACATGGCTATGGGGTGGAGCGTCTGCCAGGTGCAGTCCCGACACGTCTTTGGTCGGAAAAGCACCGTGGCTTGGCAACTGAGGAAAAAATATACTATGCATGTCAGTGTCTGACAACAAGGTAGCAACATTGGAGGTAGCAATCATTTGGTCAACTTGTATTGTCTGACTTATGTCTGAGCCAACAGACTACATGTACTGGCAAGGTGTTGTGGAAATCGTTACCATGTATCAAATTCTAGTAGCTGCCGGCATGGAAAGCTTTACTGTAACATGTCACTCAAGCTGAATACACTCGTGTTCTTGTTTTCTCGATAGCCGAACAAAATTGCTCCATACGTGGATTCACTACATTGGGGCTGGCCAGTCACTCATAGCTCAGGCAAGGTGTATAACAGGAAGTTTAGAGGCACATCGTCATCTTGCTTCTTTGGTAGTGCTGGAATCTCCCAGACTTTGGTATTGCCATTGCTAAGGTGAGGGCGGGAAGCAGTTCTCCCTCACATCATGTAGTTCTTCGCCTACATCTGAACTGATCTCAATACCATCGGGGTACACCACTGGGACTAACAGTTCGTTTTGAGCGTATTCCATTTCACGTACGATGTGGACTTTGTAGTCAGCGATCATGTGAAGTAAAGTGACTAGCGCTTGAATGTTCTCGTCAAGCTTTTCTGGCATTGGTATGTCAACCCAGAATACTTCCCTGGCCTGTTGCTTCGCCTTGAGCAAATGGTAGTGAGCAGACTGCAAATTGTCCAATAAGGTACAGCAAGCTGTGTACTTATCAATGACGCGTTTAATATGTAGAAGTCGTTCATCACAGCTTGTTGCATCCGATGTAGCATACGCCATGGCGGGCAATCCGGCAACTGAAATTGTGTAATCTCTTGTTAATTCAATATATTAGCACAGTTCACGTGGGGGAGGACAGTAAGACTTTGAATTTCGAAATTACTGGAGTCCAGTGACTGTTTATGTGAGGGACCCCTGTCACGTCCTTGGACAGAGGTACCCTGTGCAAGCCTAGAAAATGAAAAAGATACATACTTATGATAGTCCATTGCATAGTTAAGGAGGAAGTTACCCCAAGGACGATTATTGGGAATCCAGCAAAAAATCATGAGGTAGACGGAAATTTCATAAACATGGTCAGTTGCTGTATACTACCGCTACTGAGGAGCCAAACAGTGGAATATGCATAGAAGCCTCGACATTCGGTACAACCGATCAACTACGTAGTCGAAGTGTGGCTCATGACAAACTAAAAAGGGGAGCACAGACGTAGATAAGACAGGCACAAAAGAAAAACCAGATAGAGAGACACAACAGGAGGGAGGTCACTATATTGAGTGCCAGGTAGAAAATCGCTACCTAGTTTGGAAGCCAGAGGGAAAGAGGAGTAGTGCTCAACTGGCAAGAAAAAGCCAATCAGTGGACCAATCATTTTGTCTTCCGCACTGATGAATCTTTTGTGGCACAAACACGATATTCAATAAGACGTCGGCTCATTCATCCAACTTCCGCTTCATAGAACTCCAACTTTGTTGCCTGCCGTGCTTTTCTTGCCACCGACTTGCCTCCCATCTCTGAAAGATTTTTGCTCGATCAATGGCAGTCAAAGGTTTCCGGTCAGCCCGCTCTTCACACGTTTCTCGTGTTGAGACTACGTGATTCCTTTCTTCGTTTGCCAGGAGCACTAGTGCTTGATCGAGCGCTCTTAAGGCCAATCTCAGTTGATTGATAGCACTTTCAGTACCCACACCGGCTAGGCTTGCATTGTCAGTTGCCTTCGCCAGATCTTTTCGTAACTGAGTGACTTGATGGGATAACAGGTTCGCTGAGCATGGCAGTGGTGTTTGTCTAGGTCTCTCGCTCTCCATACCCATTGGCAGAGATAAGGAATACAAAATTAACTGCCTGTGAGCAATGAAACGGCTCGTGAGCAGTACGATTTAGAAGATGACAACAAATGGCAAGTTCTACAGCATTTAGCAATCTCATTGGACTGAGGGGCTCGATACGCCTGGCAATGCCGAAAACCGACTACCCTATTGTGTATTATGCAGTCGAGGTACTTAGCACGGGTATTTAGGTTGCTCTACGCCGTTTGGCCATACGTTCCGTAAAGGTGTTGTAGCCCGCCGTAGGCGCTTGTGTATTCCATCGAATGGGTCTCGTCCCAAGTAGCTCACTTTCGATGTTTCTTTTTCTTTCGGTGCGTGGAAGGGGAGGGGGATTTGTGGCCGCGTTAACGTCATTGAGGGTCTGTATAAGCGCCTGCGCATCTGTAGCGAGTTCACGTAAACTGAAGAGGGGGGATCGCATGAATCTAGCTGTAATTGATGAAGCATTGCCCGTTCGGCTTCATAGAGTAAATGTGGAGAGATTTCTTTTGGGAGCCAGAGGCCATCATGAAGCCAGATCGCTGATGTTATGTGACATCTTCTCGTTAGTTCCTTGTAGTAAGAGATCATAATATGTTCTTCATACCATTCGAGAGTTCGAAAAGCGGCACCTCTGGCATGAGTAGCATAATGTGGCCTCTTTGCTGGCAGGTGATTGTTAACTAGAACTTGCGTGGCTGATTCAATTTGAAGGCTGAGGTGATGTAATGCTGGAGGACAAGTGATATGGTGTTCCCTTTCAATTTTAGCACACGCTTCGCTTGCTCCTGCATTCATTACAATTAGTGGATGTCGTTTGACAACGGCAAACCGCTGATTAAGCGGTACTAACCCCAGCAAATCCATAAATATCGCTCTCAGATCTACTATGTGCGGGAGGTGACTGCTGCGAAGGAGTCGTCTCATGATTTCGTAGAAAGCGCCGACCATGTCAACTTCTTGGTGCGTATTTCCAAACAGGAGTAACCGTACTTTTCGTGGCAGTCTTTGAGCACAAGGACCTCTGCCATACAGTCGGCCTAGACAGTCAGTTGCAGAAGCTGTATACTCTACTATTCGGGGTTTCGTGAGATTGGCAGTGCCCGCTAGATAGGTCTCAAGATCTATGCGGTATTGCTGGTTTGCAGTTTGCCTCATAAATTTACTTACCAATTCCATGCTTACCTTCGGGACTTCGGTAAGTAATAGGATCGTAACACCTCGCGGCCTCTCTTCCAGTACAATAGCTCCTGATCGCATGGCCAACTGATAGGGCGCTTCAACAGCGATTTCGGTGGGCTCACTTATGTGAGCTGGGAAGGCCTGTGCCGCTCGGCTCGCCACTCCAGCAAGGTAGTCTGCGAGTATATTGGCTTCTCTTGGGCGGTATACCCATTTTCCATGGTCAAAAAACCTTGATTGTTTCCGGCGAATTTGCTGTATAATAGGCTGTAGGTCAATCCTACGAAAGCGTCCTGCAAAGGCTAAGTGTTTAACAATGGGGAGGATATCCCCTTGTAAGTAGGCATGGTCAACTGCGTAGCTTCTGTGTACCATTTCTTCACACAAAAGGTCTGTAGCGAGATTAGCTGACACCGCTTCAGCAAAGATATTGTCTGGGCAACTAGGCAGTGCAACAGCTCGCCACTTGAGCAACGTTAGTCCTTCTCGCTGGAGTTCTAAGAGAGCAGCGCCCGCTCCACCTGTGCCCGTATCCGCATGGCAGGACCCGTCAAATTGGACTAGTAGTGTAGTTTTGTCAGAGTTGAGACAGCTACTGAGTACTTCATCGGTGCCTATAGGCTGTAATGCCATAATGCGGCAATGATAGTCCCCACACTCACACTGGAAAGTGGAGAGCAAGACATTTGGGGAGATTCCTGTTCCGACCTGGATAGTTTGCTGGATTAACTGCAGTGGTTCAGAGCCTAAGGGGACGACCGCAACTGTTTGATTGGCTTCCACTGCTTCACGAGTAAAACACGCTCGAGCTGGAGCAAGAGCACACGATATGTGGAGGGGGGGTTTGTCACAGCACGAGAGTAGCGAGTCATTAATAGAGCAGTGGGCGGAAGCTAACTGCGTCCTTATATGCTGCATTCGAAGGTCCAGGGGTAGTTCTGTTTGTACCCTTTGCACGAGGTTATGTATCCAGGTATCAATGGGGGTAGGGGGAGCAGAGATTTGATGTCTCATTGCCCCTGATTCCCGTAGTAGCAACCTGAATTGGTGAACAACCCGCGATGCTATTGCTAAGTGCTTAGCGCTTTTCCTTGATCCTTCGGCCAGCGACAGTATTGAATCATCTCCTGTCAGGCTTCTTAAAGCACTGATAGGTACAACACACCACCGAATCCAATGTCCTACAGTATTGTCTCCTTTTGAGCATGCAATGCATTTTTCCCAGTCTTCACTTGCTGGTGGTAGTTCCTCTTGTGTAGGGAGTACTCTGCGTGATGCCTCCAGCAGTCTTTCAAGGGAGTCTGTCGTGAAGGCTGTCAGTTGTTTGGTTACTATACATGTTTCACAAATTGCGGTTTGATAGCCGCCAAGTGGGTATGCGCGGCCAAAGTTAGCACAGAGAGCACATTTTTTTTGCCGGCTTTGGCCACGTCGTGCTAACCACTCATCATCATCCTCATTGACCGCCCAGCGTAACAAGGTGAATCTAGTAATACTAGGAATCCATCGCTTGTTGGCCTCGCAAGCCTGGCTGAGCCATGCCCAGTTGATTCCTCCCGTCCATCCTGCCGTTAGCACCTTATTACGAATATAGTGAGATGCTAGCTGCATCATGTGATGGAGCACACATTGTTTTACTGCGTTTACACGTTGTTTGATTGTACCACTTCCTGACACTGCTCTTGTTAGGGCATCTTCCCCTACGACACGTGCCCACGCTTGCCATAGTATCCTAACTTCGTGTGTTTGCCTGTTCACTGCCGGCGGAGTTTCAATGTAAAGCTCATGAACCTTTCCCCCCTTTCGCAGAAATAGCCCTAAGGCAGAAACAAGGATACTTACACCCGGGTCAAGTAGTGGTGCAATTTTACACAGTCGAAATACGAATGCAAGAAGGTCATGTCTAATCCAGCTTCGTCCTAGTAAGAGTTCCGTTGCTGCCGCGCGCAACATTTGCAGATCTTCTGTTGCAGCACCAAAATAGGAGGTAGTATATAGTACCACACTTTGCGCAAACGTATTGAAAGCAATACTCTTAGAGACAACTGAGAGGACTGGTTGCCGAAACAGTCTGAGCCGATGTATGAATTTTTCGGCCGCCTTAGGATTGATTTGTTTAAGGGTAGTAGGGTGTGCAGTTACTGTCCAGAAGTTGCGGTCGGACAATTGGGCGCGCCCTAGCAATAATAGTCCTAGTGAGGTCGCAACACCTTGGATGCAGTGTGCCCCAAAACCTGACTGATCTAACTGACGAAGCACCCAGCTTGGAAGCGGGCTGTTGATTACTAGAGCTGTTTTACATCTACAGTTACACTCTAGTGCCAACAATGGGCATATGGGTGTGTAATCAGTTCCATTAAGGATACCACAAGCTTCTCGAGGGGTCAATCCTATACACTTGTCAGCTCGTGCAAGCAGGAGTGTCTTTTGGGAAAGGATAGCCGATAAGATCGCTGCTCGCGCGGTGGGGTATTTCTTTTGTCGGAGAATAACTTCACTTTCGATCCGCCCGGGCAGAGATTGGACTGAAAAGGGGGGACAGTCAGTGCTAATAGCTTGCCAACAGTTATGCTGGTCGATTTGAAAACCCGCCGACCAGCAATATTGATAGCATTTGTGGACTCTACTGACCCAGGTAATGTCATGTCCTGGTCCTGCAATCGTGTTGTCGTCAATGTATCCCTGAACACTGAGGACTCGTGGGATACGATTCATATAGTGATATATCGGGTCCATTGCCAGGCAGAATAGGAACACTGAGAAAGACCTTCCCATATCAACTCCCACATGCACCGCCCTAGGCGGCAGCAATCTGCCTTGAACTTTATGGCGGATGAGTCTTCCAAATAGGATATATTTGGCATAGTTACATACCCATGTCGGCGCGTTACGCATTCGCAGGATATGTAGGATCCAGTAGGGATTAACCCGCTCAAAGGCCTTTGATAGATCAACTAGCAATGCGGCCACGGGAGTATTGCTATCCAGTAAGGCTTGTATGGCATGGACAGCATGCTGCGGTTCTTTGAAGCAATTCATGACGACCTGCGAAGGATGCATATAGGTACAAGTTGCTTTCATGACTACAGCAGCAATAGTGCCATCAACAAGCCTATCACAGGTATTGGGCATTCCTAAGGGCCTGAAATAATCAGCAGTCGGGCCTACTTTTGCCTTGGGTATCCAAACCCCTACTTGTACAGGTGCAGCTCGGAGGCCTGCTAGCATTTTCATCATCAGCTGATCTAGGACTGGGTAGCTATCTTCAGGGGAAAGCCTCCATGCAGAGTAAGGGATTCCATCAGGGCCAGGGGCTGAATCTTTAGTGCCAAGGAGCGTATGGAGAAAATCTTGTTTCTGGGGAAGTTCAATACTCGGCCACGACGAAGCAGTCTGATACTCCCGTAAAATGGGTTCCCATTCTTGAAGAGAGTCTTGAGGCTTTACAAACCAAAAGTTCCGCGTGTCAAGCATGGCTTCATCCAGCATCTGGGAGGTGGTGCACTGTTCTCCCTGCTGATTGAGGATCGGCCCATTATAAATGACGCCCTTGGGGCAAATGGATCGCAAACGGTTCCAGAACGTAATGTTATTGCCGATACCTCTGGCTTGTTGATTTACCTGCTCAAGAGCAGGATATTGCCGAGTCATCGTGATCTGGTCTAAAAAATCAAAAATTTGTTTCAACAGATCACTTCGAATTGTAATTTTTCCTGGATATAGCTCACTGACACCGCTGGAAGTGAATATATGGTAAGTGGCAGCCTGGAGTGCATGGAAATGCTTTGCAGGTACGTGTAACACCTCAGCTCGAATTTTAAGGAATTTCCTTAGAAGTTCATGCTCAGGAATTCGAGGGTGATCCGATGGAATAGGTTGTTGTCTCCACCAGGACCAAAGGGTGGACACAAACTCAACTTCATCAGTTTGGGGTAGTCTTTGGATCCTTCGTATCAGCTCTTGTAGGTCATTAGGAACCATGTAGGGGTCAGCCTCGTTCTTTCCAGGGCAAAACACGTTAGTTGGGATGGTTTGATGGACAGGGTCTTTCATATCACTTTTGACTCTTGGTCGAACAACAAAGGTCGCAGTGAGCTGGTAATGTCCACTTAGGTGATGTCGCCTATTGGCTGCTACCACAACATCGATTTGGGCTGCAGCTATATAATCAGTGGGACATAATACTCTGTCGAGTGCTGAACTTCCAGTAGGGCTTTCAAAAGTGTGAAGTTGCGGATGCGTGTCAAGAACTTGCGCGTGGACTAATAATTCATTCCAAAGGTCCGGGCAGCTGGCATCCACTTGGTTGAAATCTCCCCCCATATAAAGGGGAAAATCTACTTTACTGGTCTTGACCCAGGTGATTAATTCTTTTAGCTCATCGACCTTGGTTAGTGGATGTAGATACACTGACAAGAGTCCGATGGTAGAATATCTGTCTTGAATGACGGCAAGGACAATGCGACCTGGTATGACAACTTCTGTTCGGTCAAGTTTCCACCCTGGTGGAATTAGGGCTGCAGAACCACCCGACACTCCACCTCTTTCTGTTAACAATCCTTGGGTGTGTGCAACTTGAATACCTGGTATATTATGGTGCAAGACCTGATGGGTTTCAGCATGCCATCTGGTTTCTTGTAGTAAGACCGGGCCTGTTCGTAGAAGTCGTTTAATGAGTCGCATTTTGGTATCGCCTGCTCTAGTTGTAAGTGTCCATCCTGATACATTCCACACGTGTAATCGTTTAAGCCTGAATGGCAGATCTTGTCTGATAGCTTTTCGATATTCGAGAATGCTTCTTCCTATCTCTTCTACTGCAAGAGAAGATAACGTTCTGGAGTCAAACATAAGTTGCTGATAGAATTCATCAACACACTGATGGAAAAGGGTGGCAACATGTTGCAGGGTTAACTGCCACCATGGTGTTCGGACATGAAGTATATGGGGCAATATTGATAGGTCACGTATTTTGGACAGATATGGCGGGCATTGCGTCCCTGTTTCGAATAGGTACGTCGTTTTGACACATCGCGTAAGCATCTTGAGCAGTGTACGGAGCAGCGGAGCAGGCAAGTTTCGCAAGATCATCATCATTACAATTACAAATGATCAGTTTACTCCCTCCGTTGGGGCTTCTCCCAGTGCGAAAAGCAGCCTGCTCCACTCCTCCGTACCTGCAAAGATGAGATATTCTCCTGATGGGTCTAGTGTATTCGATTGTATAAGCTGAGTTCCAAGTTGCCTGGGCATTCGTCGCATGGACGATGGCTGCGTATACCACATTGGTGACCAAACAACAGGGGCAGCAACTTTGTACGCAACAAAGGACGTAGATTCTGTAAGAGTTTGAACTTGGTGATTGTCTACAACATGTATAGCGATCCATTGTGGAGTGGCACCGCTGACATCTCGTGCTAATACACCTATAATACTTAAGCTACCTGTGCCATCCAGACCACCAAGTAAATGGATGACAGTGCCGGCGGGCGAGGCGTTGTGCATAAAGCACTGCGGGGCACCAAGTGTGTGCAAATAACACAAGGCACAAAAAGGGCACTGTAAAGCCGCATATTCACTGAGATGTATGTAGTGCTGTCCGTTGTCAATTCGAGCAAGTATAGGGTAGGTCACAAATGTATGATAAGAAACTTGCACCACATCAGCTAATATCTTTGGGATGTTGGAATGCATGAGAAGGTCTTTACTTTGTCGGTAGTCGAATGCGACCGTTCCGAAGCGAAATGGTTGATCAGGCTCATGAGAAAGCAATAAGAATAGCAGGCAAGGTCGCTGTACTCCAACATAGATAAGGGGAGGTTGCATAATTTTTGGTGCCCAAATGATAAAACCGTAGGGAAATTGGTGCTTTACACTGAGCGCTGCAATTTGGAAAACAACGAAAAGTTGTTTGATAGCAGTAAGTTGTTCAGCACCTGTATATTCCTTCAATAGTTCAATATGCTTTGCTTTAATCTCTTGAGCTTCGGCATGAAATCCAAGCCCATTTCTAACAGCCAAATGAAGCATATGTGCTGACAGGGTAACATTTTCATATGTGTTTGAGGACTCTAGCACCCAATCAATCCGAGTTTGTGTCATAATATTGCTCAGCTCTTTATCCCCAAAGGGGGGTCTATTCGCACTGTGGGTTCCTTGATACTTCGGAGGTTTGGATCCTTGTAAAAAGGCGAAAACTGTCGGCTGGCGCACTACTGGAGGGCAAGCGGATTCGACACTGTCATTGAGAGTATAGTGCCTCCATTTCGCTTCAAAGTCAACTTTGTCGTCCTTGAGTTGAACTCCTCGAGCAGCTGCTTGTTCCAAAACCAGTTTCAGCAAGTCTTGGTATTTGGAATAGACTTCTTGAAACTCGGTAGGTCTTTGTGATACGGCTGCGCATCATTGCTTCCCTCAACCCACCGTTGTAGCTGATCATCCGTACCGAGGGCCGCACTGATGAGAGATGGGTGAAAGCTATTTCCACAAAAGTCTCGAATCACTTTGTCCGTGAGAAGAGAGGGCCCATGTCTTTCTGTCGTTAAGATATTCTCCAGTCCAGCTAATTTGCGTACTTCTCGGACAGTCAGAATTCTCATTGGCAGCACAATATTTGGATTATGAAAGATAGGCACAAGTTGTTCAATGAGTTCATCTTTCTTGGATGTGGTCGCTCTGTCCGTTTGAAGAGTAATAAGGAAACGTTTCCATATGGAGAGAAAATGCGCCGGAATGAAGCTTGCCCACGGCAAGTCTGGGACCCTAACTCCCTCAGCCATTTGGGTTAGCAACATGAAAGATTTCCTCCCACCAAAGAAGGAATAGTCCCATAGGAGTGCACTGGGCTGGTACCCTGTCCAGGAAAGCTTCAGGACTCCATTGCTTGACAGCCCTCTTGTTCGGAGTAATGGAGCCAATGGTAAGTTTTCACCGTTCAAAGTCACTAAAGGGCCCCATTCATCGATAATTGCGAGCGGAACACTGTCCAGTTTCTCAGTGTCCATGTGACTCCGTAGAAAGACCCTTTTTCGCTGGATGCCATAATAGGGACCAGTGTCCCATACCCACCGATTGGTTGGTTGCTTACTAGGAAGTCCAAGACAGTATAGAAACATTTGGAAGTGTTCAGACTGTTCAAGGCGCTGCATGCCTTTAAGTTTACGGTCAGTTTGCACAATCTGCATGCTTCCAGCATTCTCTGTCAAGTATCGGACCGATTCTGGTCCAAATAGCTTCTGAAGATGTAGGATTACAACCACCGTCCAAACTATCGAGATCACGTAGTGCAGATGATCTTGCGACTGGTGCAGCTGACCCACCAAGGGCACCTACGTTCACTACAAGTGCTAATTTGGCAGACGAGGTGGACTATGATGGCTCACCGGAACCGAGTCCCCGTATGTCTCGAAGCGCAACGTCTAGCAGCAGTGACTCGTCCCCAGCTGCGTCGAGTCAACCCACAGGGAAAGAAAAGTTGGCTGCGAACAACAGAGCTGAAGTGTCAAGGCCCAAAGGAGTCATTTTGGTTAGCGAAGCTTTCACTGAGATCAATGCAGGACTCGTCATTGTCCTAGCCTCTGGTCATGAGAATCCCATTCCGATCAGCACGCTGACAGACCCAGACATGGACCTGATGAGATTGCTCACATCGTCACTCATGCCTATCATGAGCATGTTGAAGCCTACCTATCCACCAGTTGACGTAGAGCAAGCAGTTGCTAGTGGATTACTTGGCTCTCCTTTGCTTGGCACGACCACTCGGGTCACGGCAGACTGGTGTCATGCGTGGAGTGTACTAGGCCAGTGGTCTGGACTAGTTACCTTCCCTGTCCCAGCTTCCGGAGTTGGCCGCGTCATCATTTAAGGAAGATACTCGATGGTTACCAAGGTAGACAACCTAACTTCCATAAGTGGGCTAGGCCTGCCTATGAGCAAGGTGCCCTGCCTACACTTAGCCTGCTCCCAGGAGAAGTTAGTGTACGAGTGCTGCCAGGAGACAAGATGTACCAGGCGATGGAGATAGAGCCAAATTTCATGCGGCCAGTTATCCTTCATGGTTTTGGTACCAATGCCAAGAAGAGACTGCCTAATAGCCTTGCTGACCTTGCCCAATATGGATGGCTGCCACTTGCGGCAGCGTTATTTGGCACGCAAAATTGGAAGCCTCAGTGGTTACACCACAACTTCCTCCCAGTTCTTGGGCTACGCCTACATTCCAAAGTACCTCCTGCTCCGCTCTCTCAAGCTCAGTTAATTTTGATCTGTAGTCTATGGCAACGAGATGAACAGCGGGGAATGGATTGCAAGTCTTTGCAACAAGCTGCATCCCCTGAATTTGGTATCCCATTACCCTTCCGAGAGATGGCAAAGTGGGAATGCACCGTCAAAGAGCAGACCATAGATATTGCTGAATGGTCTAAGCGGAATTATCTTGGTGCAACTGCAGCACAGGTGCCGACACCATTTCAGGGTCCCAATGAATGGGCAGCTTGGGCTTTCTCGCTCCCAGAGGTCTGGCAGGACGACGTCCCAATGCAAGACAGACCGTTGGAAGTGCACTGTAGTGGACTAGGCGGAGGCCTACTTAGTGGTGATCATGAGTATGACATATTTTTGCAAAATCATGCGCAAACTAAGGTGTACGGCCCGTCACTAGCGATGACAGATAATTGGGAAGCCCATATTACCCAACTAGGTCTCACCAAATCTGTGCATGAATATGCTATCTATCAGCTACTCTCCACTGCAGAAGGATGGGCAGCTTGGAGAGAATTTCTCCCAGAATCTCTCTCCAATCCCAACATGCTGCTGACTAGAGCGATTCGTCTTATTGAGGCTGCAAATGTCCGACCAGCCCATGCCAGGCCACCGCACCCAACCTGGGCAACGGCTATAAGGCAGATCTTTCGTTGCTACCACCCACAAGGGAAGTGTCTGCTCCTTAAGTCATGCTTTCCACACTTACTAACTAGGGTAACTGCCGGCGGTGTCAGGGACATCAATATTTCTGGTTTCTCAGCAGGGTCCTATACTGGTTTGGCACTGCATGAGATCCTGAATGATTTCGCTGCATTTCCAGGCCTTACCAAAGTTGCTGCGATCGCCACACCACCTGAGTTGATGCGCCTCGCCACAGGTGACCGCAAAGTCACATTGGTGCATTGTCTAGAAGACCGACTGTGTGTGTGGCGACCTGACTCCCTGACAGACCTCAGCTATCAGGTTGTTCTGATCGAAGGGCACCCCACATGGAGTGGGCGTGCCAAGCACTCATATGGTCACTTGCTCTTCCTTGACCTTGACGAAGGGGTGCACGATGTGCAGCGGCTTCAAATCACACACCCGCAAATCATCCCACATGGGGTCAGATGTGAAGGATTGTTACGTGTGCTCTCTTGGGTCAGCTTTGACCTTCCGGTCCACCTGAAAACAACCCTCAGTACTTTACTAGTCGCGGCTGGAGAGGGGAACACAGAGCTCCACAAGGTGCCGATAGCAGGAAGAGATATTCGGGATGATCAGCCTGAGTCAGAGACAGAACTGCAACTAGCTCTGATAGACATGATTCCCACCCCAGGCGGTTCCCATGACGAGGGAGGGATACTTGTCCGTGACTTACTTGCAGAATTCCTGCGAGGGTTCTCCCTAAGAACTCTCATCTTCCTACTTGATATGGTACTCCCGCAACTGGATGCTTATCATGCAGGGCGGCAGCTCCAGCATCTCCAGCCCTGGGTAAGTGTAGAACTAGTGCAGCAACAGAAGCGCGGACAAACGGGAACGCAGCTTCAAGTTACCTACCAATATGAGGCGCATGCGGGCTTCCATGTCATCCACCTACATACAGAAGGCGCCCCGCTTCTGTTGTTTTGTGCACCGTCTGAAGTTCCAGAAGCCTCACCGAAGGACCTTTGTGCTGTAGGGAACCTTGGCAACATGGAAGCCAACGTGATGGCGGGCAGAGCGCTGTTAGGAGTACTACAGCTGCCCAATGCTCAGCAGAGGTGCGCAATTCTCCTGGTTCACGAGAAGGTAATGCACGGGGGCACCAGCAAGAACCCTGCGCAGCGAGCAATCAAACGTATCGCTCCGAAGTTGCTAGAGCTCATAGTAGTCTCACTACCCATAGCTCGGACATTTTGTGGGAAGCTTCTGGACCAGTATCTTCAGAGAATAGGTTATTTTGATCCTGCCCAGGACTGGCCGCGACCTATTGACGAAAACATGACCATGTCAATTGTGCTGGAAGAGTTGGCCTTCTTAGGTGACACCAGAAGCCGCCATGAACTACTAGTATTTGCACAAGCTAATCAGGCGCGCTTGCCCCTGACGATGGGCATTGTCCAGCCGAATATACCCGTTCGCCGCATGGCCAGCGAACGCAAAACGCAGCTGACTGACGCATTGGTCAGAATCTTGAGCCGCTTCCTTACACCAGCTACAGTCCCTATGGAAGGGGCCTACGATAGCTACTATCGGGAGTCTCTCATCCCACTGGCAGTACACGGTGATGGGCATGTGCTCACGGTCACTATTGCCATGTTGTTGGCTATCCTGACGGGCAGATCTGATCTCTGTATTGCAGGTGTCTTTGGTGCCGGCAAAACGCGATCCCTTGCAGTCTTGTTAATTGCGCTCAGCTGTGAACAAAGTGACTTTTCTGCGATTGTTTACACGAAAGAAAACGTAGCTGCCAAAGCGCTAGCAGATCAGCTGTGTGATCTTGCCCCGCCCACCATCAAGAACTTCGGTCGGCTCATTGGTCGCATAGAAGAAGGAAAGGGCGAAGCCTATGCCTCAAAGACCGATGTTCGATGCAGTGACCGCAACAGAATCATTTCGTATAAGACTGTGCTCATTGCTACAGGCGGCTCGGCCACTGCAGAAATGGCGATGCGGTATTCCTCCTTTGGTCAGTGGATCTCACGCACGTGGCTAGCCTTTATGGATGAGAGCCAGCAATATGGCAATTACCATGAAATCGCAGCCCTTGCTGCAATCCAGCAAGCAACCCTCACCGTATTTATTGGGGATCATCGACAGACCCCAGGAGGACTGTCGAAAGGTCGAGCAGCGGCTGCTAATCGGCGCAAGCTGTTGCGAAGGCCACTAGGGCTCCGAGCGCTTGACAGACCAGGTGATTACCTCCCTCCGGCACGAATGGCAGAGCTTGTCGCTCAGTTGTGGCCAGATGCTAGCCAAGATCCTAATTCTGATCTCTTCAACCTTCTCAGACTAGGAAGCAAGCCCCACAGGAGCCCCTGGACTGACACCGCGCAAGACTATGAGCTGCCTGTCTCTCTAGGGCGGGTCCTACGCAGCCGAGTATCGTGCCAGCTGGATGCGCACAGCAGTCTTATTGCAGCTGCCTTAGCCGTACTCCTGATTGCTACAGCACCTGAAGAGTTTGGGGTCCCCGAGTGCACCACCACTCTTGAAGCAGCAGGGTTGTGTGGTTCGCACCGCTGGGGTATTATACTCCCAAATAGCTCGCGAGTCTCAATGTTAACCTACCAAGCCATTGTTGCAGTTCGATATCCTGAGTTGGTCCTCCAAGAGTCCAACCATGTTTACATTGGCCACTTTGTGCCACATGACGCCACTGTGGCGCAAGGAGGATTCCGGACGGTGCTATGGAATGCACCAAAGGATCTGAGATCTGCTGTTGAGGATGTTGTCTCTCTCTGCAATTACTTGAGGAAGTACTATCACAACTTGCAGCAAGGAGCGACTTCGCAGTTGCTGGTCCTCTGCAACCGAACTGCGGTGCACAATCTGCTCTTACAACACGGCTTTCAGTCAACATGGTATGGCGGGCTGAGAGTCTCCACTACCTCCTCAGCAGCAGGCGCCACGGCGCGCATTGCGGTCATTGTTCAAACTGGTTGTGGGTTTCTTAGTGGTGGGCGCAGAGATGCCACTGAAGATGAACGTGAGGACTGCTATGGGAGAGCCACTGTCGCGCTCACGAGAGCCATTGAGCATACATACATTGTTTCGCCTCTTGACATGGCAGGCATGATTGGGATGGCACAGACATTAGGGGTGTACCACTATGGGTACTTAACGCTCAAAGGTAGGGAGATCCAGTACCATGGCCCCACAACCTACCCGAGCGACAAAATTGCTGTACTGGAATGGGGACTAGGGGCGCCCTTCACCCCGCAAGATAAACCCCCTCTAGCTATTGCCATGATTGCCACCGTCAATGGTACACGGTCTTGGAGAAGGTATCGTTTGGTGTTGGCACGGAAAGAGAAACTACGCCTCTCCTCTGCTGCACTAGCAGCGCTTGAGTCTCACACGCGTGCTCATATGCTGACAACCAGCGGTTTCTTTCCCTGTTCAATTGATCGTGAATATTTGTATGGTTACGCAGCTGACGGGTACCGATCTCCGCTCTGGCTCTGTGCTGCCTACAATGGACACCCAGCGCTAGTGCATCGACACAGCGGCAATAAGGTTTTCTTTCATTCGGGAATCCAGGATAGGCAACTTGTTGTGATCCCGGGCATTCATTATTTTGATGCACACCGAATTCAACCGCTGCTTTGGAATTCGTTGGAACGCCAAATTGATCCGAGGTCCATGAAACTCGCAGGCCCTGAGGGTGCAGGTGATACTGTGAATGACCCCACATCTGATGAGGAAGAAGTTTCTACGGATGCTGAAAGCGATCAAGAAGACCCCACGGTCGCATGGTGCCCACCGATACCTGATGCAGCTGACGACCCCTCCGAAGCTGAGATCGCAAGTGCGGCTGACAAACTGGCTATCTTGATCTCACATGTCCCACCCAGTGGAAACCCCTTTTGCATCCCCGAAAACCTTGGAGCACTTCCCCCGTTGTGGCTACAAGCGAGATTGACATTGTCTTTGACCGCTATTCAAGAGAAGTTTGCACGCATCTTATTGAGTGCTGCCAGCGAGCTGTGGTTGCGAGGGCAACTAGCCACTGTGGAAGACGTCCTTCTACGAGTTGCAAGGGCTCTCACAATTCGATTGGCAGAGAAGCTAGCCCAGGCGCTGAGTTCACTGATGCGATTAGCTGAATCCATGGTAACTCCAGAAACCGAGTGCCTTTTGTATGCTACCTATTGGTTTCGGCCCATCCTTTCTGAACTTATCGGATCTGCCCGTGAAAGCTCGGACGTGAATAGAAATCGAGCGCCTAGTGGCCCAGTCAAAGTATTGGTCACAGATCGACCGCATCGACGCCTCACAGGAGTAGTTGACCTTACAAGTGGTGCTTCTGCCCTCCTGGCATGGTTTCCAGCGAGCTGGGCCAGCAAAATTGCTCCGCGATTTCTTGCTAATCCTACTGAAAATGCACAGAAACCACAGGAAATCAATATCACCTGCCCGAAACGTGCATGTGATGAGACTCCTATGGAGGGAGAGAAGCAAACGCTCCAGGCCGTTAAGTTTGCCGCCAAGAACATGCCTGGCCTGAATCTTGAACTCGACGAAGACTTCCGGCGAGCAGGCTGCTTTGAAGAGCTATCACATGGGTACGTAATGGGGCTGGTTGAGCCGTGCATGATGCGAGGTCTCCAACCAGTAGGACCGAGTCGTACCACTCTGGAAGTTATCATCCCATCGCAGGCTGGGCTCTCTCCGGACAAGTGGAAAGAAACGGCCACGTTATGCCCATTAGATTGGCCTTCTAACTATAGCCTCCTGCGACTATGGCATACTAATGGAAGTCTTCACCAGACAGAAGCGAGACTCAGGGACCAGTTGTCGCACAGCCACATGTTTGCTGAATGGATAGTGCACCCTCAGAGGTTTGCAGAACGAGTTTTGTTTCAGCAGCCCGCGGTATATACGGCAGAGCATGCTTTGCAAGCAAACTTACAGGAGTTAACTTTTCCGGACAGAAGAATCCGCAAGAGAGTCTCTCCAGCTGACTTAGCTGCACACCAAGAGGCGATAAGGACACTTTACCAACATGCAATCGGACAGCAGCAAGTGAACCCGGTCACATTTGGGCTCACCAATGAGTGGCTTAACACCATCAAATCAGACAAACAACATTATCATGAACATTTTGCGAAAGGTATGACAGGATCCCCCCCCTGACCCACCCTTCTTGTGTCTGCTCCTCTTTACCCCCTGCCTCCCGCCTTCTCTTCCTCTTTTGAATGCTTGTTTCACTGTCCCGACGGCCATGCGTGCTGCTGTACTACAGTTGGGATCAACATTAGAGTTTTGTGACTTCAGCCGGGATAATTCCTCTTGGTACTGCTGGTGTGTCTGTCCAGAGACGTGACAGGTGCACTGGTATACAGTCTGGCCCTCAGCTTCTCCTCATCTCTCGTTGTGAGATCTAGCCTACTGTAAACCCATGTCCTTACATCATCCCCTAGCCCCTCAGTAGAGAGCTTAGACCATGCTAAGGCAGGCTACCGACGAGGGAGCCCGTTAACGTGGTAAGGGCATAATCCGTGATAGGTCTTACAACCACAGATGGGTGACTAATAGATGCTATAGTGCCCATCCCAAGGCTGAAGACCAAGACAGTCCAACAAATCAGCTTTGAATTCGTTTGTTTTTTCCAGGCATTTCCTTCGGACAGAACTTGCTCCTTATTCCCTTGGCCGTGTGTTTGCCTGTCTTCTGTGCCGTTTTTGTGTCTGTTGCTGCCCCTTCATGGTGGAAGCCCCCCCTGCCCCTTCGGATAGCTCCCATTGGGCATCTTGGTCCAGTTCTGGTTACTGGTGCCTCCCTCCAGGTATCTGTTGCTCCTGGCGACGGCTTGGGTGCCTTGCCTTGTGCTTGGGGTGTCGTGGTGCTTTGTCTCCCCTCCTCGTTGTGTCTCGTGGCAGCAAAGGCCTCTGGCCCTGTGTGGGGATTTATCCCTCTACACCACGTTGCATGCGCTGCTGGGGTTCTTGTGCTCCGCCACTGTGGTATTCATCTGCGTATGATCCAGGACCCCCTGTGGGACTCCGCTAAGGCACTCTTGTATCCCCTCTGGTACTCTTGTGTCCTTCCTCTGTCTGTCCTCTGCTGCCTCCTGGCTCCTCTCTTTCTCTCTCCTTTGGTGTTGTCGCGTGTGTGTGCGTGTGGTTCTGCCCTGCCCCGCTTTGCTTCCCCCTGTACTGTCTTGTGTGGTTTGCTTGTTCGGTTTTTACTAAGGTTTCCGATCTGCTGTTGGCTTCGATGTGCTACTAAGGTCACCATGTGTCGGCTTGTTGTGACTAAGGATTTGCCTGCTTTACGGTGGCTTCTGGCTGCATCTTGTCTTTTACTTACTTGAATTCGGTTGTTTCGGTTGTTGCTTTTGTATTGTTTTGTATGGCTTCTTCCTCGGGGTTGCCTCTCTCCTTGTGTGCTCTTCTGTTGTTTTTTCCGAGAGGGGCGGTAGATACCCGGTTAGTGCCATGGACTGGGCTGCACTGCAGCGAGCTTCATTGGCGCTGTCCAGTGGAGCTCTCTGCAGTTCAGTCTAGAGCGCCCGCGAGCAGCAAAGTCTGCCAACATGGTTCGGTGCGTTGAAGGGACGTAGTGATTCTGCTAATGGCCCACTCTAGGGGAGAGTGGCCCTATGTGAGATGCACTGCTTACCTCTGGAACATCTGACTTGCTGCAGGTTTTAGCTGGGACGATGACACCTTGTGAATCCTGCTAGTCAAGCTGGTGCTGGTACAGCGAACCTAGGTACCCTTTCAAGTTTGTGGTTTGAGCACGACTGCCATGCGAGTGCGGCGCAACTGTGTCCAGGTCGCTGGTAGCAATCTCTCTTTGCTTGAGCCTGCTTTTGCACGTGTACAGCTCACTTCATCTGCAACGACCGTACGGACAGAATTGGCAGTTTGCGACAATCGTGTACCATTGGCACCTTTTCAGGTCCTCTATTTTTCTTACGGTATGACGGCATCTGTGATGAACTACAGTATAGTCTTGCATGACCTACAGGCTGTCAATACCTACCCCCCTTGAAGGGGGGTATTGATCATATTACTATTGCGGCAGTATCCTGCTCCAGAGACAGGGTTCCAACTGCGCTGGCCTTTACAGAACCAACATCGACAATGAGAATGGCAATGGGCACCTGCTGTGCTAGACAGTTACTTCTGCTTTGCCAAACTACCTGAGAGCTTGCGCGACAGTCAAGACAGTTTCTGGAAGCTTACAGTTCTCACACGTAGATGACGTTAGCTGAACTGCCGCAATAGGTAATTAGTTTGCATGTTACTTAAGTGATACTGTGGAATCGTTTCAGTATCACATGGCAAATCTTTGTTGGGTGTTTCTGTTGGGCCTTGCCCCGTTTTTTGTTGTTTCGCTGTGTTTTTCGAGGCGAAACGCAAATCTGGCTGGGGGATTTGCGGGTCGCTTTGGTTTGGTTTTTGTGTGTCGTGTTTTTGGTTTGCACTGATTTGCCATTCTTACGGGCCATACGTGTCCTTTTATTCTCAGATTTTCACTGCTTACGCAATTGTAAGGACCGAGCCTAGAGCATTATCGGCCACGCGGGAAAAAAAACAAACAGCGCGGAGCGTTTAGTAGGGTACTAAACCGTCTGGCCCGCAACACCAAAATTGTGTTCTCGCCACAGCGCGGTGGGTTTAGTTGGGCTCTTTGTTTGTACGATTATTCTACAAATTCCATTTGTTTGCGTGACGGGCGCAGCACTTGAGAACCCGTACGGCCATCTTAAAGGTTGAAGCGCGGCAGGCGCAGCGCTTGAGAACCCTGTACGGCCATCTTCAAAGTTGAAGCGCGGCAGGTGCAGCGCTTGAGAACTCCGTGCGGCCATCGTAAAGGTTGAAGTGCGGCAGGTGCAGCGCTTGAGAACACAGTACGGCCATCTTAAAGGTTGACGCGCGGCAGGCGCTGCGCTTGAGAACCCAGTATGGCCATCTTAAACATTGAAGCGTGGCAGGCGCAGCCCTTGAGAACCCTGTACGGCCATCTTTCCTTGCATGGCCCCCACAAGGGCCAACCACAAACTGAACCCCTGCGACCCCATTGTCAATGTTGAGGGTGTGTTGATGCTATTGCAACTAAGAAGTGAATTCCAATTTGAGGATGTGACCTCAGGCAAAATTTCTTTTTGATGGCTATCAGTTCAAAAGGTGAAACTGCAACATTTAAGCCTCCGTCCAACATTGAAGATGGGGCGCGGGGATTTAAACATACGTCAAATCCTCATCTTGGATTTGCAACTGCAAGTCTGGAGTCTGGAAGCGCAAACATCGACGATTCCCCTTTGCAGGAATGCCGATGTCGGGATTCTCCACAGGAACTGTAAATCTGAACACCACAAGCCGCTTTTGAAGCATCTGTAAATCTCCGAGCGTCACACCGGCTTTCGGTGTGTGTGTAGATAGTCCAATCTTCCAGTGAAGAAAAAAGGGGAGCTACAGCAATCATAGCTGAGGGTCAAAGATCGCGTTTATCTTTCTTGGTGGAGGCTTCAGGTTGGGCTTGCCACTGTGATGGGCGCTGTCCTTCTGCTGCAAGAGCGCTGTTGATTTCCAACCACATTGATGAGAAAGAGTTCACTACTGCAATTTTTTCAGCTTTGTTCCATGGACGGGGCAAGCAACTAAATATAGCTTTGTTGGTTTCCTCTGCAAATGAGGGAAATCTTTCATCTGGGCCCCAATGAAGGAGATCTACCCACAGGGCAGTGTGTGCTTGGCACCATCGGCTTCCACCTTTCCACTGCTCCATGTGGAGCCGTCAAATAAAAGTATACAGCCGCGCTTCAACCTTTCAGATGGCCGTACGGGGGTTCTCAAGTGCTGCGCCCGTCACGCAAAAAATTGAATCTCTAAAATAATCGTGCAAACAAAGAGCCCAACTAAACCCACCGCGCTGTGGCGAGAACACAATTTTGGTGTTGCGGGCCAGACGGTTTAGTACCCTACTAAACGCTCCGCGCTGTGGCGTGAGATCCATTTTGGCCGGTCAGCTCACATTCTAAGAAAGATTTTTTTTAGTAAGGTTTTTTTATCGAATTGAACCAACTATACGCTATACGCTGGCCATGTTTTTCCGCAAATTTCCACGGTTTTCAGGGTATAGTAGTCCAAGTTCATCAACTATACGCTCCGCGCTGTGGGAAAACGCACATCCTAGCTTGGCGGCTGTTGGGGTGCTTTTAGCAACCGCTGGCGGCGCTTTGCTGCCGATTTCTGTTCTGTCTTGTTCTCCGCGATGGTCTCAAGAGGGCCAACATCAGAAAACAGTGACGAATTGCATCTGCAAGCCAAAGCAACACAGTTGAGATGCCTGTCGCAACGCTTTGCGCTGCTGCTTGAAGTGGTTCAGCTCGCGCACCAGAACCTGCAATAGATTTCTCCACCATAAAGGACTCGGAACCTGCTGCCGCCAAAACCTTCCCCCATGTAAGTAGCAAGAAGCGGCCGCAAGATTGAGCAAAATGAGGTTCCAAAACCAGGGCCCCAAAACAGGCAGTTTTGCGGTGACGCATGGGCGTACCCCCATAGTATATAGATTCGAGTCCCCGTGAGCCTCGCTTTGTCCTCGTGCCTCGGGCAGGCCTCGGTAAGCCTTGGAGCGCCTCGAATGCCAACAAACCTGCTTCATCATGGCCCCTAAAACAGGGCCCAAAAAAGTGGTCAAAACATGGCTGCGATAAAGGGACCTTGACAGTAGCAACCGGACTTGGGCCGCACAAAGAGAAAAAGGTATGAGTTGACATTCATGTTCAAGCTGCAGGGTCGCAAATCTGCTTGCACAACATGTGCGGGCAGCAGCGAAATTCTCCGATGGCTGACCCCATTTTTGGGTCCAAATATGGACCCCAAAATGGGGTCCAGAATTGGATCACATTTTCATTCCTTCTTTTAGGTCTTTGCTTGGGCCCCGTTTTGGGATCCAGATTTGGACCCAAAAGTGGGGTCAGCCATCGGAGAATTTTGCTGCTGCCCGCAGAGGTTTTGCAAGCAGATTTGCGACGCACTAGCATGAGCGTAAGTGTTAATACATGCTTTTTCTCTCTCTGCGTCCCACTTTGTTTCTTGTACAGTAGCAACCGGACTTGGGACGCACAAAGAGAAAAAGGTATGAGTTGACATTCATGTTCAAGCTGCAGGGTCGCAAATCTGCTTGCACAACATGTGCGGGCAGCAGCGAAATTCTCCGATGGCTGACCCCATTTTTGGGTCCAAATATGGACCCCAAAATGGGGTCCAGAATTGGATCACATTTTCATTCCTTCTTTTAGGTCTTTGCTTGGGCCCCGTTTTGGGGTCCAGATTTGGACCCAAAAGTGGGGTCAGCCATCGGAGAATTTTGCTGCTGCCCGCAGAGGTTTTGCAAGCAGATTTGCGACGCACTAGCATGAGCGTAAGTGTTAATACATGCTTTTTCTCTCTCTGCGTCCCACTTTGTTTCTTGTACAGTCGAGGTCCCTTTCTGGCCGCCATGTTTCTACTGGTTTTTTGGATCCTGTTTTGGGAGCCATGATGAAGCAGGTTTGTTGGCATTCGAGGCGCTCCAAGGCTTACCGAGGCCTGCCCGAGGCACGCATGGCAGGAGCTACTGTGGAAGAAACCGCCTTTGAGGACGTCAACATGTGGCAGGCACCGCCGCCAAGCTAGGATGTGCGTTTTCCCACAGCGCGGAGCGTATAGTTGATGAACTTGGACTACTATACCCTGAAAACCGTGGAAATTTGCGGAAAAACATGGCCAGCGTATAGCGTATAGTTGGTTCAATTCGATAAAAAGACCTTACTAAAAAAAATCTTTCTTAGAATGTAAGCCGACCGGCCAAAATGGATCTCACGCCACAGCGCGGAGCGTTTAGTAGGGTACTAAACCGTCTGGCCCGCAACACCAAAATTGTGTTCTCGCCACAGCGCGGTGGGTTTAGTTGGGCTCTTTGTTTGTACGATTATTCTACAAATTCCATTTGTTTGCGTGACGGGCGCAGCACTTGAGAACCCCGTACGGCCATCTTAAAGGTTGAAGCGCGGCAGGCGCAGCGCTTGAGAACCCTGTACGGCCATCTTCAAAGTTGAAGCGCGGCAGGTGCAGCGCTTGAGAACTCCGTGCGGCCATCGTAAAGGTTGAAGTGCGACAGGTGCAGCGCTTGAGAACACAGTACGGCCATCTTAAAGGTTGACGCGCGGCAGGCGCTGCGCTTGAGAACCCAGTATGGCCATCTTAAACATTGAAGCGTGGCAGGCGCAGCCCTTGAGAACCCCGTACGGCCATCTTTCCTTGCATGGCCCCCACAAGGGCCAACCACAAACTGAACCCCTGCGACCCCATTGTCAATGTTGAGGGTGTGTTGATGCTATTGCAACTAAGAAGTGAATTCCAATTTGAGGATGTGACCTCAGGCAAAATTTCTTTTTGATGGCTATCAGTTCAAAAGGTGAAACTGCAACATTTAAGCCTCCGTCCAACATTGAAGATGGGGCGCGGGGATTTAAACATACGTCAAATCCTCATCTTGGATTTGCAACTGCAAGTCTGGAGTCTGGAAGCGCAAACATCGACGATTCCCCTTTGCAGGAATGCCGATGTCGGGATTCTCCACAGGAACTGTAAATCTGAACACCACAAGCCGCTTTTGAAGCATCTGTAAATCTCCGAGCGTCACACCGGCTTTCGGTGTGTGTGTGTGTAGATAGTCCAATCTTCCAGTGAAGAAAAAAGGGGAGCTACAGCAATCATAGCTGAGGGTCAAAGATCGCGTTTATCTTTCTTGGTGGAGGCTTCAGGTTGGGCTTGCCACTGTGATGGGCGCTGTCCTTCTGCTGCAAGAGCGCTGTTGATTTCCAACCACATTGATGAGAAAGAGTTCACTACTGCAATTTTTTCAGCTTTGTTCCATGGACGGGGCAAGCAACTAAATATAGCTTTGTTGGTTTCCTCTGCAAATGAGGGAAATCTTTCATCTGGGCCCCAATGAAGGAGATCTACCCACAGGGCAGTGTGTGCTTGGCACCATCGGCTTCCACCTTTCCACTGCTCCATGTGGAGGCGTCAAATAAAAGTATCCAGCCGCGCTTCAACCTTTCAGATGGCCGTACGGGGTTCTCAAGTGCTGCGCCCGTCACGCAAAAAATTGAATCTCTAAAATAATCGTGCAAACAAAGAGCCCAACTAAACCCACCGCGCTGTGGCGAGAACACAATTTTGGTGTTGCGGGCCAGACGGTTTAGTACCCTACTAAACGCTCCGCGCTGTGGCGTGAGATCCATTTTGGCCGGTCAGCTCACATTCTAAGAAAGATTTTTTTAAGTAAGGTTTTTTTATCGAATTGAACCAACTATATGCTATACGCTGGCCATGTTTTTCCGCAAATTTCCACGGTTTTCAGGGTATAGTAGTCCAAGTTCATCAACTATACGCTCCGCGCTGTGGGAAAACGCACATCCTAGCTTGGCGGCTGTTGGGGTGCTTTTAGCAACCGCTGGCGGCGCTTTGCTGCCGATTTCTGTTCTGTCTTGTTCTCCGCGATGGTCTCAAGAGGGCCAACATCAGAAAACAGTGACGAATTGCATCTGCAAGCCAAAGCAACACAGTTGAGATGCCTGTCGCAACGCTTTGCGCTGCTGCTTGAAGTGGTTCAGCTCGCGCACCAGAACCTGCAATAGATTTCTCCACCATAAAGGACTCGGAACCTGCTGCTGCCAAAACCTTCCCCCATGTAAGTAGCAAGAAGCGGCCGCAAGATTGAGCAAAATGAGGTTCCAAAACCAGGGCCCCAAAACAGTCAGTTTTGCGGTGACGCATGGGCGTACCCCCATAGTATATAGATTCGAGTCCCCGTGAGCCTCGCTTTGTCCTCGTGCCTCGGGCAGGCCTCGGTAAGCCTTGGAGCGCCTCGAATGCCAACAAACCTGCTTCATCATGGCCCCTAAAACAGGGCCCAAAAAAGTGGTCAAAACATGGCTGCGATAAAGGGACCTTGACAGTAGCAACCGGACTTGAGCCGCACAAAGAGAAAAAGGTATGAGTTGACATTCATGTTCAAGCTGCAGGGTCGCAAATCTGCTTGCACAACATGTGCGGGCAGCAGCGAAATTCTCCGATGGCTGACCCCATTTTTGGGTCCAAATATGGACCCCAAAATGGGGTCCAGAATTGGATCACATTTTCATTCCTTCTTTTAGGTCTTTGCTTGGGCCCCGTTTTGGGATCCAGATTTGGACCCAAAAGTGGGGTCAGCCATCGGAGAATTTTGCTGCTGCCCGCAGAGGTTTTGCAAGCAGATTTGCGACGCACTAGCATGAGCGTAAGTGTTAATACATGCTTTTTCTCTCTCTGCGTCCCACTTTGTTTCTTGTACAGTATGATTGTGCCCAACATAGGGACATCAATGGTTGCTTTGAGGCTAACTTGTGCCCGTTTGCACTTCCACGTGTCAGGTGCTAAAAGGCCTCTGGCAGCCAACAGTTCGAGCGATGGGAATTCTGGTTGGTCATTCGTCGGCAGCACCTCTTCTTTGATAACTAACTTTAGCCCGTGTAGTGGCTGGGGCTGTTCTTTTTGAGGGTCTTGATTAGGTTGGGATGCGTTATCCTTGGGTGTTGTGTCTTCAAACCAGGTGGGGCGGACCGACTGGACACCTATGGGACTTGCGGAGCTTGCAGTTGCAGTGTGACTTTCAGACCTAGGTACAGCTCTCTAAACCAGTATTCCTTGAGCATCATAAAGGAAAGGTGGTGCCCTCTCCCAGTACGTGCGATGCTGGCATTAAAAGAGTGACCATCCATTCAGCTAAAAATTCAATCATTTTGACTTCGAGTTTGGGGAGGATGGTCTGGACTGTTCGAAGTGCGCCCGCAATGTCCGGGACATGCCTGCGTGAGGGCAGTCCAACCGTTCGCTTGGCATACTGTACTCATCAGCGAAGTAGAGTCTGCACAACTTTGAGACCCACTGGCTCGGCTTCTCCATGTCTATGGATCTTGGCCAGGGGCCATGGGTCTGGAAGCGTGGACAAGCAATGCAGTAATTCAGAGGTCAGGTCTGCGGAGATGACTGGGAGGGCTTCTCCTTGCGGGCGATAGTCAACTGCTGGCCCTACCGTGCCCTTGCTTTTTTGCGTATGGGTGCGGGCGGCTATATGCACGGCTTGGATGGTGGACTCATATTGGTCCAGCAGCCGGATCATTGCATCTGCAAGGTTAGCTGGCATATAATAATTGCGGTCGCTTCGCAGCCCATGCTTCTTGGCCAACAGGAGCTGTCGTGATCGTTTCGCGTTACGGGCTGCACGATCAATGCCGCCGGGTGTCTGCTCCGAGTCTCCTGTCCACAAGACCAGAGGTTGCTGTCTCAGCAGGCTGATGACTGCAATTTCTCGGTCAGTACCATATTGCTGGCCTTCATCAATGACCAGGAGGGAGAGCTCTTGCATAAAGCCACCCATTGTGGACCATTGCATGGTAAGATCCTGGGCTACCGTCCCTCCGGTGGCTAAAATTAATTGACACTTATTCAGCATTTGCCTTCTTTCTCTCGGGTGTATGTCGAATTTCGTGTGGGAGTAACTACTCTTGTTACGTTCTTGGTCTCCCACTAACCTACCTATGCGCCCAAACACCCCCGACGGGGGGTCGAGCCATAGGAGGAGGTCAGCAAAGGATCTGGTACCGGAGTTCTCTTTACAGATGGACGGAAAAAAAATCTTTACAGATGAATAATATTTTGAGACTGTCAGTAACATCGATTTCAATCAAGGCCAGGATGAGGATTGCCATCGATTTCGACTTGCCTGCGCCGAAAAGTCCTTGGATACACAGGTCTAACCGATTGGTGAGCAACGCCATTGTCACTGCGCAGAGTGTGCCCAAGACATGTCCGTCGAGCTCAGCGGCAAAGGATAGTGCAGTGGAGCGGGTCCATGGGTGCAGCTCACCCTCTACGTGACATGGAATTAGCACTAGGCGTAGCAACTGGCCGCACAAATGCAAGAAATGTGATCTTCTGTTGCCATCCATTCCTTCAACTGCCGCTTGGACATTATAGATACCTAATCCCAGGTGGTACGGTAACCTCTCTGGTAGGCTTGGTACATCCGAACATCCACATTGTGTGTAGGAAGAAGGTCCCTGGGACCGGGCCTTTCTGCCCCTGAACGGTCGCATCGATGGGATCCAGGCGCTGGCCGGAGGCAACATACCAGTCTTGAAGGGCTACGAGCTGTTCTTTCGCAAAAAATTCAATGGCTGGCCCTGAGAGAAAGGCTACTTCGATGAATCTGGGGTTGCACTGTCTGTGTATGCGGGAGGCAGGCAGCTCATCCTTGCTTTTGGATGTGCGTGGCGTGATGGCTAGGACCAACCCAAAAAGGATTTGAAGGTCTCTTCCGTCATCGGCTGGAGCATCTGCGGTGCCTACCATTGCGACAAGCCTACCCGTGCCGATGGGGCTAACTTTGTGATGGTGTGCATCACTGGCTAGGAGGCTGAAGACTTCAGTTTTGCCAAGGCTTGGATGTCGGAACGCAAATGCATCTTGTCCGCCTTTGACTTTCCAGTGTCCAAATTCGCTGCCCTTGAAGAGGAATTCGAAAGTAATTGGTTGCCATGGTTGACGGATAGGTCCTGCACTTTGCATTGTTAACCCTGTCCGACTTACAAATGAAGACTTCACTGGGTTCAGCATGGATCACAGGATTGCAGTTTCTTGGGCCGACTTGCGGTTTGATGTTTTGGAGGACATGGTTAAGACCAGAGGCCTTTGATCAGGCCAGACAACAAGCGAGAGCAGCGGCAAAGCAGGCACCCAAGGTCAAGCCGAAGAAATTTGACAAATCACCTTGGTGACCTATGCTTGAGAGTTGAGGCCCCATCTCCTCCACTGAAGTAGGGGATTTTCTTTTGGAGTTCAATGGGTCCTGCAGTGCGACAGTTTTGCAACAATGGTTTACAGGAGTTTTCCAACTCCCACTTGGGTCTGGATGTGAACAGGTGCTGTGTGCACTACAATGCTGCATGTGCTCCATCAGCTTTTGGACACTCCTCTGAGAGGATTGTGTGTGAGATCTCACCACCATTGACAAAAGGGGAACTGACCGCGTTTGATCTCACACAGTTGCTTTGTCAGTGATTTACTGTTACATGTCCACTGATGTTCAACTTCATTTCAGTTGCTTGTGATGTTCAGTGATTTGCTTGTGTTGGTGGTGTTTCATTTGGCGGCGCGTTGTTGGGTTGGCGCTTCGCGACGGTACCGTGTAAGTTTCCACTGAATTGGTCCCCCTCTCACTTTACTACAATTTAGTGTAGCGTAGGCATCACTGGGCTTGCCCAGTGTGTCTATGTGAAACTAAGTAATAGTAGGGTGGGAGGGTGGGGATCACTGTGCTCTTTGTCTCTGGATTATATCTTGGTGCACTGAGTTCATGTCTGTTGCAACGATGCTTGCTGTACAACAGAAATTTGGAAGTTCCTTTTATTTGCAGTCAACGTTTCAGTTTGAAACTAGGGGCGTGCCCCCCGTTTTTTGAGTTTAATTTGGTTGGCGATGGCATGTTTGGAAGCTTGTCCCTGGCCTACAATGCTTCCCCCTGCCATCACTGTCCCCCCCCCATTGGGGGGGATCTGACTTCACAACATCATGGCTTTGCGATCGCGGCTGACAGTCAAGAGGATGACTATTATGTCCATGAAGGCCCATGAAGGCCCATGAAGAGTTGACCTGAGAGGACTCTGAGAGAGGTTTCATCGTAGCCCTGCTTTGTGTACAGCTTGGCTCATGCTAGGGTAGACTCCCAAGCTAAGGCCTTCATGTCTGCCTGAACAGCCGTGATCCCTAATTCATTTTGCATGTTTTTGATAAGTGATGCAGTGGTCATACCACTGCGTCCAATGGCAAATCGATTTGGTGGGTGTTTTTGTTTGGGCTCCGGCCCCGTTTTTTGTGTGGGTTTTGCTTTGTTTTCTGCTGTTGCTTCGCTGTTTCCGCTGGCGAAACGCAAGTCTGGCTAGGGGATTTGCGGGTCGTCGTCTTTGTTTTGGTGTGGTTTTTGGTGTTGTTGCTGCAATCGATTTGCCGACTTCAAGGACCTTTTGTCCTTGTACAATGAAATTTCAGCTTACTCTCATGTAAGGACCGAGCCTTAGCGCGACATCGGCCACACTCGAGGAAAAAAAAAGGCCGTCGTGCGCCTCTCGGTGTGTGGTGGGGTTCTTTGCGTTTGTCCTTTCCTTGGCTGTTGTCGGCTCCCCTCCCCTGCCGGTTGTTGTTTCCCTCCCCCCTGTGGTTGGTCCCTTGTGGCGTCCTGGCCCAGTTATTTGCTGGTCCCTCCCTCTGGGTATCTGGTTGCTTTTGTGACGGCCTGGTTGCCTTGCCTTACTGCTGGGAGTGTGGTGGTGCTCTGTCGTCCTCACTTCACTTTGTCTCATGGCAGCAAAGGCCTTTGGCCCTGTGTGGGGTTTGTTTTACCCTCTACACCATGGTGCATGTGTTGTTGGGGTGCTCAGTACTCCCACGCTGAGGTATTCATCTGCTGATGATCCAGGTCCCCCATTGGACACCGCTAAGCTACACTTTTGCCTTTCTTGGCAGGAAGTGTGGCATACTCCGCCCCTGTCCTCTTCTGCCTTCCCGGCGCTCCCTCTCTCGCTCCTGTTGTGGTTGTGTCTTGGTTCTTTGCTTTTTGGTACCTTCCGTCTCTTTATGCAATCTCCCCTGCCCTCACTTAGGCGCGTGACGTCTGGAGCTAAGATTGTTGCGAGTGTGTTTTTAGGTTTGTTTGGTGTGCCTTCTTTGTTTGTTGATGTTGTTTGAGTGGCAAGGAAACAGCAGCGCTCACTAAGGTGACTAAGGACTGGAATCTTTTGGCGCCCCCGAGGGCCCCTGTTTTTGCCCCTCTTCTTTTGCTTTGCCCTCCTCCGGGGGAGGTTTCTACCCGAATTCGTTTGTCTTGTCTGTGTCTGTTTTGGGTGTCCTTTGTCCGGTGGCTCTATACGGGGTCGGTTTTGTCTGTCTGAGAGGGGCGGTAGGTAGCCGGCCGAAGCCATGGACCAGGCTGCGCTGCAGTGAGTCTTACTGGAGCGATCCAGTGGTGCCCCCTGTAGGACAGCCTGGGGCGCCCGCGAGCAGCATAAGTCTGCATGCATGGTTCGTTAGTTGGTGGACGCGAATTGGTGACTCTGCAGCCTGCCTACTCTGCGGGTGAGTAGTGGTGCGGGTTTGGATGCACTACAAACGTCTACTTTGCATAGTGCAATGCACTGCAGGTCTTTCAGGGACGATGACATCCTGAAATGTCTTGAACAGTTCTGCGGTTGGCACGTTTAACGAACCTGCAACAACTAGAGCTACGTTGTCGAATGTCAAGTTGGTATGGCAAAACTGCTGTTTTGCAGTCATGTCAATTTTCGGCTTGCTTTCGCTGTCCAAGCGTGGAGTCATCGCATTTTCTGGCTTCATGCTATCTGCACGACTGAAGCTAATTTTTTGCATGCTTTTCGTCTATGCGAGCGTTGCCTATAGCTGAAGAGTATCACTGGCTGAGCTCAATCACTTTGCATGCTTACACTTCTCCCCTATGAAATTAGGGGCCCTGCACTACATGATCTACGAAGGCAGTATGGAAGTTTTTCACTGGCTTGCGAAGCTTCATATGCGCCACTACCGTCCGCCCCCCCTACTGGGGGGGTACCAGGTACAGTAACCACCACGACATTCCTGCTCACGGAGAATAGATGATGGTGATTCCGTCCATGGAGGCCTTCTGGACAAGCTGATCTGAGAGGACGCTGAGAGAGGCACATTTGTAGACCTGTGCTCATGTACAGCTTCGGCACATCTATGCCAAAGTAGACAGGCAAAATGTTTAGGCCTTCATGTCTTCTTGAATGTCGTGGTTCTTAATTCATTTTTGCATGTTTTTGAGAGTGATGCAGTGGTCAAACCACTGTGTCCTTTGGCAAATCTTTTTGGTGGGTGTTTTTGTTTGGGCTCCTGCCCCTTTTGTGTGTCTGGTTTGCTGTTTCTCTTGACGAAACGCAAGTCTGGCTGGGGGATTTGCGGGTCGTCTGGCTGGTCGGTGTGTTGGTTGGTTTGTTGTGATTTGCCTGCATTTCCGGACCCTTTTGGTCCTTGTACAAATTGATATTTTACTGCTTATGCTCATGTAAGGACCGAGCCACAGTGCGACATCGGCCATACCCGAGGAAAAAAAAAATCTGGTAAGGGTTCATACAAGTGACATTAGGCTTGCTTGGGTTTTACAACTGCTTTGCCATTCAGGCGGAGTTCATTTTCTGAGGTGATGGCTCAGGAATTTCATGCGGCTATTTTCCAAGGTGCACTTCTGGAAGTGGCTGAAGCCACAAAGGCTTCAACAGCAGCAATACAGGCCATTGCTGCGCAACAACATCAAGGTGGAGCAACAGCAGCTTCAACACAGGCTGCATCAGGTAGCCCCACTGGATCAGAAGGTGGAAACGTTGACTGGTCCAAGCTTATCAACAAGCCCCCATTGCTTGATGGCAAGACCGTGGAGGATGAGATACGTTTGTTCAGAGACTGGAGCTGGCATTGATACAATGCTATCACCCCTTCGTTCATTGCTCGACGTTGCTGAACTGGCCAGCCGATCACACTCTCTCCTTGTGCTGTTGTTTTTTTTGTTTTTGTGGTTTTGTGGTGGTTTTTTGTTTTTGTTTGTTTTGTGTTTGTTTTGGTTGTGTTTGGTTTCTTGTTGTTTTTTTTTGTTTGTGGTTGCTTTGCTTGTGACGGCTCTTTGGACTATGTATCGGTCCATGCCAGTTCAACTTTTGAGGCCTTTTTCAATTGCCTACGTCAATGCATTAATTAGTCAATTCATCGTTCCTGCAACATGCAATTGAACGTATTAAACGACCTGGCGGAAGCCAAGAGGCGTTGGACGGAAAAAAAATGTTCAGAGACTGGAGCTGGCAGTTAATACAGTTCCTGAATGCAATTGACAGTGCCTATGAAACAGAGATCACTGCAATCATGGACAAACCAACTTCACCTTTGGACATGTCCACAGCACCAACAGATGTCAGACAAAGGAGTGCAAAACTATATGGATTGCTTGCCTCACCGTGTCGTAACCGCAGTGTAAACGTGGTGAGGAGTGTCAAACAGGCTGATGGTTTTGAGGCTTTACGACAGCTGGTGCTCACTTTGAGGCCTTCCAGCAACAACCGTGGATTGGCATTGATGGGTGCCTTGACTAACTGGCCTGCTTTCAATATGGGTCAGTTGCTTCAGCCTCAACTGTTGAAACTTGAAGAAGCCCTAGAAGAAGCACGTAAAGCTGGATCCACAATTCCAGATCAACTTCAACAAGCCATACTGCTGAAGTGTGTTTCAGGTCAACTTCGAACTCATTTGAATTTGGCCATCCAGGAGACAACTACGTTTCAGGAGCTTCGAGAACAAGTGCTTCGTTGGGACCGCAGCCAACAAAAATGGAGCAATCTGATTTTTGCAGATGAAAGTTCAACAGCAGTGCCTATGGAAGTGGATAGAGTTTATGCTGATGGACGTGGATGGAACAATAGAAAAGGCGACAAAGGCAAAGGCAAAAGTTTCAACTCAAAGGGTCCCCAGAAGGGAAAAGGCAAGGGAAAATTCAAGACAAAAGATGGAAAATCAAATCAGAAAGGAAAATCAAAGAGTGACTCAAAAGGCAAGGGCAGTGGAAGATGGTTCAGGGAAAGGCAAAGGTGTCAAACCAGACGTCACATGCCATAAATGTGGCAAATATGGACACTATGCACGTGACTGTTGGAGTGGTGTGCGACAGGTTCAAAACGATGGTCAGCAAAGTGCTCAGGCCAGCCCACCAGCAACTGTGGCTGGATCTCCATCGTCTTCATCTACGCAGTTGCCTGTTGCTCCTCAGTCCAATCGTGTTGCAAGAATTCAGTTTTCAGATCAACATGGCTCAGATGTTCAAAAGCATGATGAGTTGGTGTTTGATGTCAGGACCCCCATCAGTGAAGCTCATGCCTTTGATGGGTGTGTGAACGTTGTGCAGTTTTACGTAGGTGACGAGCCCGATGCGCATTTTGCAAACAACATTGGAAGTCACATGATCAGAACCATGCTTGAGAGCGTTCCAGATGAAACAGAGATGCACAGTATCTTGCTTGATTCAGGTGCCGACGCCTCAGTTTTTCCTGCTTCAATGGCTGAATTGGGATGTCCTTCACATGCAACAGCTTCCTTGTTGAGAGATGCACAGGGAAACACAATTCCACTGCATGGCATGCGTGATGTTGAGATCCACTTGATGGACATGCAGGGACATTCAGTGACTATCAAGGAGTCAGTGGCGCTGAGTGATCAGATTTCTCAGCCTATTTTGTGCTTTGGACGTTTGCTTGAATCAGGGTGGAGCATTGATGGAAAACAACAAACGCTGACACATGGCTCAGTTTCAATCCCAATCGAGATGCAGCATAGGAGCATGACCCTCAGAGGCTGGATCAGAGCAGTTAGAGTGAGAGGAGCCTGTGATTTTGGAACCACTTTGCATCAGAAATGTGCGTGCTGAAATTTTCAATGAGTTGGCTTTCTTGTGCATTGGATGGAACCTTAGTCCCGAAGGGGTTGGTTCAGGAAAACACTATGCAAATTGCTTTCAAGATCCAACGCTTGCTTGCCCAACGATGTCAGGGAGAAAATTTCGAACAACGCTGATTCAACATGAGGAACAATGGCTGGTGATGGAGCTCTGTGAACCACTGGACTCAATCATTGACCTTTCAGCTGAGTTTTACGGTTTTGAGGGAGACAGATTTGTTGTGACAGTGATTACAACAGCTGAGAAAGCACCACATGTCATGGGTTTTCGTTTGCTGGATGATGATGAGGATGTCCAGCCAGCGTTACAGGTTGAAGAAAGACCTCATGCTGAAGTTGCAGCACCTATCGCACCTGAGGACGAAGTTGCTGGTGTTGACATTGATGTTGAACCCCATGATGCAGGTCAGGACATACAAGGTCAATTGGTTGTTTCTCCAGAGCGTGGTGACCATATGGTTGTTAATGGCGTGGAGCTTTACAAGGAAACAGCTCTTGCAACGTTGAGAGAAGCTTGTGCCTTCTACAATCTTTCACAGTCTGGATCCAAGTCAAGATGCTTTGACAGGTTGTGGGAACATCAGAAGCGTTTGGAGTTGCAAATTGTTTTGTCAGCTGCAAGAGAAACTGAAGCAGAACAACAGCGCCAACCCAAACCACAACGGTTGGCAGAACCTCCAGATGAAAGGACACAACAGCTGCACAATTTGACTCACCTACCCTATCAGGAATGGTGCCCACACTGCGTTGCATTCAGAGCCAGACCAGACAGACACCAACGAGATGGTTCAGTGAAAGATTCTGGCATACCAACTGTTTCCTTTGATTTTGCGTACACAAAGGCTGTTGAACCTGGAGGTCAAGCTCAACAGACAAGCGCGGCCATTGCTTTGGTACTTGTGGATTCCTCAACAAACTTCACAGGTTGTGTGCCAATTTCCAAGAAGAATGACTTCGATGTGATGGTGCGTGAGATCATCCAGTTTTCACAGATCTTGGGTCATGGTGAATGCAATTTTCTTTGCGACAACGAGCCGTCAATCATGCAAGTTCAAAAGAAGGCTGTTCAAGCTCGACGTGCAATGGGATTGATGACTCATAGCAAAACTCCAGCTGCATATACCCATGGAAATAGCTTGTGCGAGAACACTGTGAACCGTGTGCGTGGCCTTGCAGGAACTTTGATGAATCATGTGGAGGCCAAACTTTCGATCAAGCTCAACACCAATCATGGCTTGTGGAGTTGGGCCCTAAGACATGCAAGCTGGCTGCTCAACAGATTTTCAGTTGTGCATGGCGCTACTCCCTATGAACTGGTTTATGCCAAAGTTTACAAGGGCAGAATGACTGAATTTGCAGAGCCGGCATTTGCATACACACATACAGCTATGAAGGGAAACCCACGTTGGCAAAGGGTCATTGTTCTTGGCAAGACAGAAAGCCAGGACACATACGTTGTCTTCACTGGTTCAACAATCATGCTTACAAGATCAGTGAGACGCATTGCAACTGACTGGAAGTGCCATCTTGGATTCTTTCTTCACTTCAACTCCCCGACATGGAGATTCAAGGCTGGATTTGGTGGAAGGATTATTCCAACGAAGAGATCAGTAGAGGGACAATCAGCTAGCTTTGTAGCACCTCAGACAGCAGTTCTTCCTTCTCCCTTTCATGACAAAGATGCTGAAGATGTGAAACAGAAAATGTTGGAAGAGAAAACAGAGGCACGTGAAAGCCTTTCAATGGGACAGGAAGACAAACCTTCAGGTGATACTGCTTTGAAACATGATGACAAACGAAGTGCTGACGTTGATCTGGTTGAACCCTCAACTGTTTTGCAACCTTCCTCATCTCCTTCTATGCCAAGCAGACCAGGAAACGTTGTGGTCGACTCAGTGTTTGATGATGATGTTGATACCTCTTTTCTTTCTACAATGGAAGGTCAGGTGGACATGCAACATGACACAGGGCAAAGTGCACCAGTGACACCACCAACAACGTCCATGCAATTGCCTCCAACACCGAGACAGCAACATGAGACTCGATCCCATGGTCCAGATGAAGGAGATCATGAGGCAAAGCGTGCCCGTGTTGAGGCACAGAAGAAACAGAAAATCACCAGAATGATGGAGTTCAACGAGTCCATGATCAGAACAGTCAAGGTTGGAGCTGATGAATTTGCAACTTTGGACGATTATGAAAATGAGTTGGACCTTGATGCAGACACACTGGAAGATGAGTTTTGGTGTGACGAGGATGAACTACGTTTTGACAATGTGCCAGATGCCTTGTGGTCCAATGCTTCACTTGACAAGCAACCTCAGGCGCCCGATGCCTGGATTGATGAACTGGCTGACGCAGTTGAAATCGACAGACTCTTGAAGATGGGAGTTCTACAGAAAGCTGAAGAGTGCCAAGAGGTTGTTTCAGGATCTCTTACAACGAGATTTGTCTATGATTGGAGGATCAAAGGCAGCCCTGATGGAACAAAGAAGTGAACGCGCCGAAGCAGATTTGTTGCCAGGGAATTCGCTATGTTGAAACGCAGCGACACCTACTCACCTGCAACTGGATCACATACATCCAATTTGGTGCCTCTTGTTTACTTGAGGATGTTGGGTGAATCACTGGAAACAACAAGTGACAGCGCATACGAGATCACCCTAGCTGCTTTGGACATCAAAGATGCCTTCCTTCAGGTACCACAGGAGAACTTGGTGGAGGTTTCATTGTACAACCAGAAGTATATCATCAAGCGAAACTTGCCTGGACAACGTTTGGGTGCAAAGGCTTGGTATTGGTTTTTTCGAGATTACGCAACCAATGCTCTCCAATGTGAATGGAGTGTGGAACAACCATGTCTGGCGCGTTGCACAAGAGATGGAGTTCACAACTGTTTCATGATCCATGTGGATGATTTGCTTTTCACTGGAAGTGCGAAGTTTTGGGCTGAAACGTTTTTGCCTACGATGGAAGCAAAGTTCAATGTGAGCCACAGCGAGTTGAAAGGTGATGGAACAGAGATTTCATTTTTGAAAAGACGTTTGGTTAAGCTCTCTGATGGACTGCTTCTCATTCCAGGAACAACAGTGGAAAAGGTTGTGGCATACTTTGAGCGTTTCTTTGGCCCTGCAAGATCTCAAAAGATCCCATGCGACAGCTCGGTTCAGAATCAAGATGAGTCGAGGCCTTTAACACCTGGTGACAGCAAAGCTTACAGGAGCGTAATTGGCCTATTACTCTATGTTGCTCGAGACCGCATCGACGTGATGTTCACTGTGAAGGAGCTATCTTCATGCATGGCAGCTCCAACAACCTTAGCCCTTCAGCGTCTCAGAAAACTCATCGGCTACTTGAAAGCCAGTGGCAACATGGGAATCAAACTTTTCATCCCAGAGTTTGGTGCTGGGAAGACGCGACAAGGAGCTGAGACCTTTTGGTTGCTGGAGACGTACACTGATGCTGATTGGTCTGCAAACAAAAGACATCGCAGATCAACCTCATGTGCAATTCACATGGTGAATGGAAACTTCACTTTTGGGCCAAGCAGGACACAGCGAGTGGTGTCTTTGTCAAGCGCCGAGAGCGAGCTGCACAGTATGGCACAGTATGGTTTCAGGGTGCTCAGATGCAATATTCATCAAGAGGTGTTTAGAGTTTTTGAGCTGCAGCAAAGTGACCCATCAACAGTGGACTGACAACTCAGCTGCACGAATGCTTGTGCAGAGACAAGGAGTTGGACGCATCAGACATCTCAGTGGAAAGATCCTTTGGATTCAGAGCTTGGTACTTCAAGATGAAGTCACAGTGGGCCAAATACCAACAGCATGGAACTACAGCGATGTGGGAACAAAGCCACTTGCAAGGAACCGACTACTTGCACTGCTCAACCAATTGGGGGTGACAGACCCAATTACCTTTCAAAGCGTTGGGCAGGAGGAGTACGAGCTGGCAGCAGTAAAGACTCAACATGAGCAGAGTCTAAAACGCCTTACAAAAGCGATTCTGCGCATGACAGCTGCATGGGGCCTTGAGTCAGGTTTTCACGTGGGAGCAGAGGCCACAAAAGTTGATGAGGTTTGCCTCTCAGGTGAGGCTTGTGGAAACGATGGGAACCAATGGCTATGGCTGGCAATGTTTTTCATGCTTTTGATGATGGTTGGTTTTGCAATCAAAGGGTATTTCATGTGGCGACAGGTTTCAATGGACTTGACTCATTGTTGGCAACAAGTTGGAGACGAAGATGCATACGTTGCGACACAAGAAGCAAGGATTGATGCATTGATGCGAAAGTTTGAAACTCTGGAAGGTCAGCTACAACAAGTGGTGGCCGAGATGAAGGATGAGATCCAAAGAATTGGAAATGAGACAAACATGGTGCATGATTATGCCTCAGGTCTTCACTACTCCATTGTTGAGAATGGAGGTTTCCTGAGGAATGGCTTGGGACTCACACACCAACAGTGGGTCCACCTTACAACGTTAGAAAGGGCAAACATGGTAGCAGCCCGAGTGATGGGCGCAGTGGACTACATGCGTGCCATTCGACAAAGGTATGGAACCTATGGTCAGGCAGATGAAACCGATGCAATTCCTATGGAAACTGAAGACACAGCTACCACACCTTCAAGTGCAGAGACCATAACTGGACTTCTGGATTTTCTCAAGATCGAACACAACAGATGCTTGGAGAACATGGAGCTTTGGGATGCCAACGCAATCCAAGGCTTGATTTTGCAATTTCTGGAAGAAATGAGAGAAGCTTCTGGATCAGACTTGATGAGACGATGTGTTTCAAAAGTTTCAGAGGTCTTCAGGGATTTGCACAAGAAGGCGATTGAACAAAACAGATGGGAAAGTGTTGACAGGTATCAGATGGTTTTTCAGATGTATGCACCGGAGTGAAACAAAGAAATGTTTCTCAATGCCACTACAGCAACAATGGCTGAGTGAGCGTGGAACAGAAAACAAAGAAAAATGGAAGAGTGCAAATGTGAACGTTGCTCACACTTGCAAGGAGGAGTGGCTAGAATTTCCAATCATACTCATTGCCTTCAGACGTTCATACAGACTGCACTGTGAGACAGCATGCAGCATGGATGACACTGCACAAATCGAGAAGAGACGTGTAGGAATTCTGACCTCATATACATGAAATCATGTATGTATCCTTGAGGCCTTTTGGCTAGAAAAAGAGCCGCTGCCTGCTTCGCAAAGTGAGATATGACGACCACATGCGAGATGAAAAAAAGGCTCTTGAAACTTTTCGTCGTCTGATGCAGAAATTGGTCATTGAACAAATGACAAAAGGTGAGGCGTTTTGGCACATGGATGTGAAAAACACACGGTTGTGCAAATCCGTGTTACCATGTTTTTGGGGGGTGACAGCTATCCAAGTGGCTTTCAGCAAAACAGCAAGTGTGGTGTGCCCCAAATCGAACGTACGGCAACACAGTCTTTTGCCACTTGAGTAGAACGCATGTAGATTCAGCACGATTGTCAAACAGAGTTTGTTGTTGGTGTGATGAGCGCGTTCAGCGTGATCTGTGAACGTTCAACACCTAAAACGATTTGCGTTAGAAAACTTAATGCCAACAACCAGTTTCCGGCATGGTTTGGTAGATCATTTGTTAATCTTTCGGGCATGGGCTCACCAAACAGTGGTTGTTTTGCACAAATCCACTGCAAAAATGCCAGCCCGTAGAGTTTTTCAATTGTTGCAATTTATGTTTTCATTTCGTGCTTGCCACTCCGCCCTTTTCTTCCGCAATTTCTGGATGTTGCTTTTCGACAATGTCAGAAAATTGTCATACCACCTATATATTCTTAATAATACATTTGGCATCGGGTTGGTGCGCACAACATCAAAACCTATTGATCCGCAACTGATCAAATTTTTGTTGTCGCATCCTCTTTGAAACGCTGTCGCTCGATTTCCGAAACTTTAACTTGGAAGGGGTCAAAATTGATGATGCAATAATTGTGGGGATGAATATCCATGTTTACCAACTATTCCCCTGTCCAGACCCAAAACCATAGCGATGATGTCAGCAGTGGACCACAACCACCATCCGTTTGACATGTGCCATGAAGAAAGGGTCCAACAAACTCAGGCGGGGTTTTTGATGCCTTTGGTAATATATGTGTGATTTGAAAATTGTTTTCTTGATGTGCAGTTCTTCTTTGGTGAACGTGTGAGTGTTAGTACATTTATTCCCCTTCTTCGCGTGCATAAAAACTGCCGATGTCCTATGATATCAAACTGGTTTTGGTCACATTTATTGGAGATCTCATGGAAGGCCGCAAAGCAAGGACGAGGGAAAAAATGGAGTGCAGGCGCGGCAGGTGGCACAATCAGGGGCCCTGACAGGGATCGTTTGGATTCACGAGGTATTTCATTTCATTTCGAGGGAAATACAATTGTCATCAATTGTCAAACTTGTTTTAATATTGACATAGCTACCGAGGTTCTTGGAATGTTGGATCAAAATTTGGGCAATCAAACTGATGCACCCTTCCAATTTGATGAGTGGAACAAAGGACCACACAATTAGTTGCCCAATTTGCAGCAGGGCTACAACTGGCCCTCAGCGCATGCAATCCTACTTTAGCAAAAGGGACATGCAGAAAACAATTGGATCTGTTATTTTTGGAATTCTTGAAATCACTCCGATATTTGTTCCAAACTTGGGGAGCGGATGCCCCAACAAATCGCCGCTTCGTTGAATCTTTTGAACGGACAGAAACATGCTGAGAGATCTGTCATTTTCTCCGGATACGAAAACATGCAAGCATCGAGGAATGGCATGATGAATACAAACCGTAACCACTTTGTTTGTGGTTTGAGACTGGTTTTCATGATTTTTGAGCCGTTGCTTTGCTTAGCTCAGGTGACAAAGGCCAAAGAGCTTCCACAGTGGCAGGAGCGCGCCCAGGGTGCCTGATCTTGTCGATTGGAATCCTATGATGTTGATGGTGTGAATCCACCCATGTGGGGTGCAGATTGGAATTGATTGGTCTGATATATGGGGCCCTATTTTTTCCCAGGACATCACTAGTTTCTGCATGTCCATTTGGTTTCACCTGGCTAGACCTTGTCCAATACCTCGATACATCTCGATGTAAGCGGCCCAGGAAGTGCTGAATGGCCAGGTGAGGTGTCTACCTTGCAACAAGGCTCTGGATGAGCAGCATCTGAGCACCGCTGCTCGCCTCAAGTTTTGGTGACATCCATCTAGGTGTTTGGGGTGTTTTTCTACCCTGGCAACTTTGGATACAGTCGAATAAAACAGGGCTCAGTATGGGTTCCAGTGGACTATTTCCATATATTTCCCATGTATTTCCCATGTATTTCCCATGTATTTCCCATGAAAAAATGGCATCGTAATGGGGGTATACCAGCCTCAATTTCCATCCATTTCCCATGAACCCAGGAGTCGCACAAAACGAAGTTGGAAAGATGGAAACAGGTGGGGGCGATGGGTAACTACACTGGCAACTACACTAGAATTTTTTCATCAAAGTAAATCAATATAGATATTACATATTTATGATTATTTATGTATATACACAGTATACACGCACATACTACCGTGCACTGCATTAATTACTTTACATGACCTCACTTTACGTACAAGCACCATGCCGTACCATACCATGCCAGGTCATGCCATGTTTGTCATGCCACCCACCCATCCAGCCACACACACCACGATACGACACGACAGGACACCACACGACAGTACACGATACAATATAGAATTATCATTCAATACAATTACAGATACAGATACAAATACAGATACAGATACTAATACTAATACTGATACTAATACTAATACTAATACTAATACTAATACTAGTTACTATTACCAATGCAATACAATACAATACAATACAATACAATACAATACAACATGTGCAATACGTACAACACATACAACACATACAACATCGATACATAGACACATTGATTCATTGATACAGTAATTAGAGATAGAGATGGATCCAGGCTTTATGGGTTGAATCATTGAACAAAATTGTTTGTGACACCCCGATGTGTTTGGTACCTGAAGAATGGGGTATACCGGTATACCCATTAAATGGCGATGTTTTTTTTGGGGCAACTCATACCATTGGATTTGTGGCGTGGCTGTGGTTAGCCATGGCATGCCATGGCTATCCGGCACGCTGCGCAGGCCTCAGAATTGGAAGCTGAAGGCTATCGAGCTCCAGAGCTGCCGTATTTGGCCTGGGTGCCTTATGAGGCCCGGTCAGCCCTGTCAGCCTGGTCAGCCTGGTCACGGGGTCACGGCCTGGTCACAGCAGATGGATGTGTTGATGGTGTACATTTTTTTGCCCAGGTTGATACAGTGCTGGAAAGGGTTTGTAAGGCTGGAAAACATCAGCTTCAGGTGACTGACTAGAAACCATGATGCTTTTCAAACAGAGTAGTGACACTTCGATTTTTCCCAGACATTGGTTGAGAGAGCACAGTCTGCCCAGCTTTCCAAGCCAATATCAACCACGATCATCACATAGATCTACATATTTGAGTATCGATACCTACAGAAAGGCAATATATATATATATATTACACCTATTTTTGTAAGATATAGTTGAATGGGACATACACTTCCGGTAATGTTGAGTCCTGATTAGTGTGTGGCCCCCCCCCCCTAAACTATTTCTGGACTCTCTTTAAAGTAGAAAGTCAAAAAATTTCTTCCCAAAAGAAAAACATATCCTCAATTAAGTAAGGATTTCAATTGGCTACAATTGAAATCTAATTACTATTGTTTTTTTTGCCGATGAAGTTGTGGTATTTGTAGTACTTGTAGTACTTGTAGTACATGTAGTACTTGTAGTACTTGTAGTACTTGTAGTACTTGTATAATAAGGGTTTAATAAGGGATTGGTTCTTTTGGGAAAGGCTTGCAGTTTGAATTTGGCAATTTTGGAAATGGCTTGCTTCCCTTCTTCAGGGGCTGCTCTGGCACAGCTTGCTCCAATAGTGAACCCAGCAAACAAACCTACTAAAGTGAAATGGGGCCTCTACTGGTCCAGGGCCTTGGAAAATTGTGGGAAAGCTGTTCTTTAATAAGGGTTTAATAAGGGATTGGTTCTTTTGGGAAAGGCTTGCAGTTTGAATTTGGCAATTTTGGAAATGGCTTGCTTCCCTTCTTCAGGGGCTGCTCTGGCACAGCTTGCTGCAATAGTGAACCCAGCAAACAAACCTACTAAAGTGAAATGGGGCCTCTACTGGTCCAGGGCCTTGGAAAATTGTGGGAAAGCTGTTCTTTAATAAGGGTTTAATAAGGGATTGGTTCTTTTGGGAAAGGCTTGCAGTTTGAATTTGGCAATTTTGGAAATGGCTTGCTTCCCTTCTTCAGGGGCTGCTCTGGCACAGCTTGCTGCAATAGTGAACCCAGCAAACAAACCTACTAAAGTGAAATGGGGCCTCTACTGGTCCAGGGCCTTGGAAAATTGTGGGAAAGCTGTTCTTTAATAAGGGTTTAATAAGGGATTGGTTCTTTTGGGAAAGGCTTGCAGTTTGAATTTGGCAATTTTGGAAATGGCTTGCTTCCCTTCTTCAGGGGCTGCTCTGGCACAGCTTGCTGCAATAGTGAACCCAGCAAACAAACCTACTAAAGTGAAATGGGGCCTCTACTGGTCCAGGGCCTTGGAAAATTGTGGGAAAGCTGTTCTTTAATAAGGGTTTAATAAGGGATTGGTTCTTTTGGGAAAGGCTTGCAGTTTGAATTTGGCAATTTTGGAAATGGCTTGCTTCCCTTCTTCAGGGGCTGCTCTGGCACAGCTTGCTGCAATAGTGAACCCAGCAAACAAACCCACTCAGATAGAGATGCATTTACAGGCTCAGATAGGGAGATGAGCAAAAAATTGACTGAGCTACAGCGTTTTTGAGAAAAAATGCCTCTCAGCAATTACAGTTTTTTTTGCAAAAAAAAAGGGCTCTCCCAATTTTTTTTGCCACAAAAGCGAACCCTCCAAACAATACATGAGTTTCAGAATAATTTGGAAAAAATTTGCCACAATAGCGACCCTAGGTACTAATCAGGACTCAACATTACATAACATTTCTCAGGCGTAGCAGGACTAGGAAACTTAAGGGTCATGCTTTTACCCACTGCTTGACCCGTGGTTTCACATAGTTCAATATGTTACTTTTGGCTCAAGTAAAACAGTCCGGTGTCTTGGTTTGTGCGGGTACCGGGTGAGTTTTGCATTCAAATAACTGGTTATCAGCCGTACCGTCTCTGCTGGTACGGACTGCGCCTTACATTCCTTGCATATATCTTAGGTAAACCTCACTTGCCTTGTGCCTGAGCCACCCTTGCTTGTAAGGCTAGCCAACTTAACCTCCATCCATTTTTCCAGCCGCCCGATCGGATTGCACAGGCTGGACGTGGATTGGAGATTGTCGCATTGAGTTCAGAATCCTGGCTGCAGTGTGATCGCTTCGCGCGACCGCTGTGTTGGCCAATAAGTGCAGCAAGAGACTTTGGGATTGCTAGTAGCTTGGTCTAGGCCTCGCTCGTAATCTTCCAAGTTCATTTTCGTATTCACATTCTTAAGACTCATTAACCTGTGGTGTTCACACCTGCGACCCACACAACTTCCATATCGAATACTGGACGCTGATCGCTTTAGGCGACGCGCTCCCTGAAAATTGGAACAACAAGACCAACTGTGACCCTAAAGAAGGAGAGAAAAGAAAGACCTTGACACGCAGACGTTGGCCCAAACAGGCGCTGTTTGTTTAGTGTCTTTGTTGCTGTGCCCCATTGTATGAGTGAGATACTCCCTCGGCCAACTCGTGGTGGAAAGACCGGATTGAGAGAACTCAGACGCTGGTATCTCTTTCCCCTCACTCAAGCACACCACGCGCTTGAACAAAAGTCGCAGCTGACTTCAAGCGAGGCGGACCTGTTTCATCAGTTACATCGGGTCATCAAGTTTGCAGCAACATTGGGCAAGCGAATTGCGGATTATCAAGACTCAGAAGACTTCGCACGCGACGCGGGGTTGAGTGTGGAACACCTTGAACTTGTGTTTCGCTCTGGTTCGGCAGCAAGCACTGCACCAGCTGCAGCTTTAGCCACATGGCCGACACCGCCCAACCATCCGCAACGCTGATCCAAGCAAGTGGTCCTAGGGAAGCAGCAGACGATCTGCTTCAAGCTTTCGGCATCGAGGGTGGACATTCCGAACAGATTGCCTTAGCGCTTCTAGACTTCCACGGGGTCATCGATCTTGATTGGGAAGAATCGTGCTCCATTGTTCGCACTTTGTTCCAAGAAGGCATTTACATCGGGTGTTTATCTTTTTGCCGAGATCCAGACACCATTGAACACGTGCGAAGTTACGTTGATCAGCTTGCTCAGGAGACCAGAGTGACAATCCCAGTTGTCATCACGCCCAGGAGGGTGATCAGAGAGTGCAAAACCTCAGCTGGCTGGTGCAAACCGGAGTTCCTAGAACAACTCCCTGTTGGAGAAAAGTTCTGGGTGTGCTTCATCGACGACAAGTGGGAGATCATCAACGACTGCAGAAGGGTCTTGACAGGTTCGCAATTCGTGAGATTGATCCACTGCAATCAAGGGCTGGGACGCGCGATTGAGCAGTGGGAGGGTCGAGTAAAAGGGTCACACCAGTTGGTTATTGGGAGTGAGTACACTCTTCGGATTATTCCATAAAGGGTTACATTCATCTTGTACTTTGTGTTCTCCTCATTCATTGAGTCGATCGAACCTTAGTATTTGATTAATTGTTGCATCCTGTGTTCGCTCCTAAGCGACCTGAAAATTATCAATGATGTCCACTGGGTTTTCTCCACCTGAATCAAGTTCACTTTCCACAGAACAGCCGATGGGGGAACGGGCTGCTGCCATGACAACTGTGGTTGAACACCAAGGGAGTGCCAGCAGAGGTCATTCCCGACAATCATCCAGCGAATCAAGTAGGAGTTCTTCAGAAAGAAAAGGGGTTAAGGAATCCAATATCAATAGGAAAGGTACCCTTGCCAGTCCGAAGCAGCGTGCCAGTGAAGGACGGATGCGCGGCGAGCAGGCGCAATAACTACTGCCTAACGTTGCTTTTCTGAATTGGCAAGAAATTAGCTGCAAAATAAAATTCGCAGGCCCGATGATTTCTTAACTGACAAGAATTTCTACTTGCAAAATGTAGCTCCCAGGCTTCAAAAGCGTTGCCCTCGCCATCTGCCTGCAGTTCTGTTGCCAAATCCTTTTCGCAACCGGCAAGAATCAAGCAACGTCGTTGATTTGTTCATGATATCTAAAGGCATTCAGTTTCAGTGGTAGTTGTGTGCTAATCAAATAAGTTTCAAGCTTCAAAATAATTTGCAACTCGCCTGAAGTCAGTTGTCGCTTCATTGCAGCTGGGTCACCGAAGTGCCAAACGGTCAGCTACGTTGAAAGCTAACCATTTTTGGAATTCCATTCGTCACATACCAGAACATATATAGCAAAGCAGGAGTGCAATGTTGATTTTAATATTGACAGGTATGTGTTGGAGTTTTCTGGAGCTTATTCCGGGTTTGGCCGTGGCACCAATGTTATCCACAAACCGAAATTAAATCAACTTGCTGAATTGAAGAAAAAAGTCACCATGTGCACAAGGAAGGAAACAGCGTGCCAGTGAAGGACGGAGGCCCTGCGGTAGGCAGCCAGTACTGCCTCACGTTGCTTTCTGAAACTAGCTGCAAAATGCAGCTGTCAGACTTTAAAAACTTTACCCTCGCTACTCCGAAGCAGCGTGCCAGTGAAGGATGGATGTGCGGCCAGAAGCCAGTAGTGCCTAACGTTGCTTGCTGAAGCGACAAGAAATTGGTTGGCTTCAAACCGTTACCTTCGCCACTCCAAAACAGCATGCCAGTGAAGGACCGATGGGCGAGGTTCGCCACTTAGTGGCGTTCCTGGAAGCAAGCTGAGGCCGGGGACTGCGGTTGGGGCCCGGAATCAGAATGAGGAATCATTTTTTCGCAAAAGGCAACTTGCATCTTCCATGTAACGAGACATATCCAACTTGCGAAACGCAATCAAGGTGTTTCAAACCATTAAGCAGTGGTGCGCAAGTTCAAGACTGCTCAGGCAAGACTAGTCAATAGCCCAGTCTTTTCTTCCCGGACGCACCCCCCTTGCCGTCGGCTGCGCGCCCCTGCGCGCCCCTCCTTGCCGGCGGCCGGGGTCGGCGGACATAAGCTATTTCCTGCATGCAACACTCATGAGAACATCACATACATCATTGCATATACATATGTATGTGCATATATATATATTTCACATTTGGCACAAATTCAAATCTTACATGCATTAGGACTTGACATTTACGTAAGTATGTGCACGTACATGACATGACATGACATTACATCACATTACATTAAACTACGCTACATTGCACTATATTACTTTAGATTAGATTAGATTACATTACATTACACACACGTACGTACATATACACTACACGCACATCTTGTACGTACGCACCGCATACACATATTTCCCCTGGCGATTTTTGATCCTCAGGGCACCCGTGCGCTGATGTGCCTCTTGTGTCGCAAATCTGGTCGTCCAAACGGGACGTGGGTTTCCGATGCGACGCTTGGCCGACGGTGAAATTTTGTGGGCCCCACCAGAAAACCACCAGCAATTGGATGGCTATGGTGAGCAATTCAAAAAGAACAACAGTCCAATTTTGGTAGATTTAAGCAAAACGATTATTTCTACGAAAGTCGGATTTAACCACCACCTGGCAACCAATACTGTAACACGTGTTTTCATCAATCAACACACACTTACTTCAAAAAGTAAATTTGAACAACAGAACAGCTGATTCAACAAGCGAAACGCGTGACAGAACCAGCTGAGAATTGGGAACAACTCCGGCGCACCGAAGTTCACATTTGGTTTTTTTACACTTAGTAAATTCGTGGAATGTTTCAACATCCGTTTTCTTCATCTAGAAAAACACATCAGTGATACAACAAATTGTTTGTTGTCACGGTGGTCATAAAAACAACTTTTTATCCAAACATTCTGTCATTTTTTTTGATCGTGTAGTCCTTTCCAGCAGGTTGACAGAGACCTGTTGTTCAGCATTCGCAGTGTTTGTCCTTTGCAAAAAACAATGACATCATATGTAGCAACCACAGCTTTTATCCTGCTTAACCAACAATTTTTTATTTGACTGGTTCGCAACCCTCTTCACGAACAACTCATGTCACCTGAAGCGATGAACCGAGCTTAAGGAGTGCGCATTGTGGCACGCATTCAGAGCCTGCGGGCTCCAAGGACTTTGGAGTTTGGGGGTTTTGTTGCCGACATGCGCATCATATATCAATATAAACACATGCGGATAGGTCAATACCTCTGAGACCATCAGTTTATGATACTTTATGCCAGGATGATCTTCGGGTAGTGGGTAGTTTTGATCCTTTTCGCTCATTGAGGTTGCTACATTTGGATACATTTGGTGTGAGAGTCTTCCATCAAAACCTGGTAGGAACATCGAAAAAATCTGGCGAACTATCCTCCTGGGCATCCATGGCTGCTTGGCAAATATCGCTGTGATTGGAACGACAAAAGTCGGACTTGCGGTTTGTTCCACAGTTCCACCGGATTTTTTTTCTCAGTGACGGTCCGACAGTCCGACATGGTCCGACCAGAACTGAGGTACGAGGACAACGTCACGCATGCGCGCCGCACCTTCCATCCCGAAGCTGTGCCTGAGCAAAATGCCAGGCTACGTAGGGCACCTACGTATGGCCAGTGCTATGAGTTAGGATAGTCGGATAGACATTGGACATCATTGGGCCAAAGGATACACCATTTTAGGAAAAACATGTTGGTTGTTTGACATTGACATGTTTTGAACATCAGCTACACAGATGGTTGTTGAACATGTTCCTGCTTATGGTTGGGTGGCTTCTTCATGTGATATTTCAATAGCCCCTCTCCAACGTGTCCAGAACTTTCTGATGTTGGCCCAGTGGGGCCAATGGAGCCAATTCAACGGCAAACAATTCTGCTAAAGACCCATTTGGAGAACCATTCCCCTGAACCAACTCTGCAGTGTGTTTTGCTGGTGGTTGTTTCCACAATTCGCACCTCCATTATTTCTGTGCACAGACGAAAGTATATCGACAGGCAAAACATCATCTCTTCCAAATTTTGCGAACGGATGATTCTGGAGGCTAAAAGTGGCCAGTAAGTTGACCTTTCGCATGATTTTAGTGAATTACAGGGTTGAAATCCAGTTCCGACAGACGTTTTTTTCGCTTCCGCGCAGCCAAAAAACACCAGGGTGGAGCATCCTGGGGAAAACATCGGCAAGATCGGCGAGATCGCCGCCGGGGGTGCCCCATGGAGTGAGGATATCCCAAACAGATAGAGGTTGGTAAAATCCGACCAAAATCTAGTGATAGATTACTTTTCTGTACTTTTCTACTTTTTGGGGGATTCCTATAGAGTAATTATTCCATGGTGTTTTTAATGGTATTCCTAGAATTTCCTAGACATTTGGCGCCTGTGAAGAAAACAAAAAAATCCCAATGTTCAGGATCCTTGGGCACTCACCGTGAGGTACTGAAACTAGGTCCGAGAGTCCGCAGGAGCGTGGCCGAGATCATTTGTGCATCGAAATGAAACAGCAGCCATGGTCAATGTATTTTGAAGCAAGTTTTTACTGGGACTTGGGAGCATACATCGATGCTTGGGGGCTTCGTTTTGAGCTCGGCATCTGAAACTGCTCCAAAGATGGAACTGGGATGGTTAAAACATGTGAAACTGCCAAAAAACGACCAACTTCAGGGATTTGCAGGGCCAAAACATCTTTCATCCATACCCAACTGGTACCAACATTGGGGACGAATCAAGATAAATGGGGGTATCGCAAAATTCAGTCCAAAATCAGAAACCAACTTGAATCCCAACATCAAATGCCCATAGCATCCAGTGGCTTTCAAAAGCTGTTCTAACGATTACGCCGGTTTCGCTTGCTACACGAAAAATCGCCAATGCCACTATTCATTGGAGGGAGACTGTAAATTCCTGTTTCGAGAGGTAAGATTGTCCAGAGTATGTTTGAATTTTGAGCATGATACAGACTGATACAGACCCAAAATGTGCTGTTGCTCACCCTGGAAGGAACCTGACGAGCAAAAAGGATCAAAAAAGCGGAACAAGTGACTTGGCTGTCCAGGGATGAACGAGAAGAGATGACGGGCCTTGACTTGAACCAGGGAATAGAAGTTCGGATTCAAATGCCATTGGGAACAAAACCCCGGAGAAGTTTGGTTGGCCCGGACCCAGAAAGGGAGGGCTAGGCTTGTGTGTTTGCCTTTGTTGATGGTGGCGTTGCAGCTGAGGCTTGACAAAGAGTACAGAATAGAAGAGGATGCGGAACATGGGCAGTGCTCCTTGTTTTTCATGCAAGTTGATTTGTTGGTTGGATGATTGCACGAAACTTACGAAAATTACCCAGTCTAAAGGATGTCAAACGAAACTGAGTGGCTTCACAGTTGACGTTTCTGTTTCTGGGAACTCGTGTGCTGCGCAACCCTGTGAGGAGTCCACTGACTTCCCCGAGTCCCCCGAACGACGGGCACAGGCGGAATCCCCGAGTCGCCAGGGCGCAGCGGCGTGGCTGGAGACGAAGGAGCCGCTAGAAACCCAGTTGCCGTTACGCCCAACCTGAGCTCGTGGGCTATATTCGTTTGTACTGTATAGTATGTATGTATGTATGTATGTATATATATATATATACATACACATTAAATTATATTGCATTAAATAGTATACAATAATGATACAACTACTACTAATGAGAATAATAACAATAACAATAACAATAACAATAACAATGACAATAACATGTTTTTCTTTTTCAATGTTAGTAATACAATTAATAGTAATACTTATAACAACAATAATACTAAATAACATAAGTAATAATAATAGTAATAATCATAACGATGATAAACATATATGCATATTACACATTATTACACTATATAGTATGAGACATATATATATACATATGTATATAGATAGGTCTTGTACTATAATAACTATATGATATACATATAATCCTCCAAAAAAGTGGATGGGGCATTCTGGGCATTCTCAGCAGACATAGGTTGCTAACGGGTTGGTGAAAGATGTTTTATTTTCCATCTCCAAAAATGGAGGATGCCAAACACCAGCAACTGCTTCAATTGGCGAGGCCCCTTTACCAGCCTGCTTTATTATTTCCAGCCTGAGAAGGGTTTATTTTTGCTACTGCAAATTCAGAAGTATGTTTTTTGTTCAACACGACCAAGCACCCGGAACCAATGGTTTTGCGGCTCAGTTTGAGTTCCAATAGAAACCCCCAAACTTAAATGCTTCGGGTCCGTTCGCGTCCCGATCTTGTGCTGGAGGTTGCCACTGTCCAACATTTTGAGTAGCAACTATGATGTTCCGGTTACACTCTAGCCATTTGATACGGCAAAGACAAATTAGCCTTTGGAATTGGAACATCATCCACACCATTGACAGTCCGTTGACCATGGGATGTACCTCCTACATTCTCCTACCTGGTAAACAAACCT